>ONZH01008065.1:0-98251 GCA_900303285.1 Rhinella marina | reverse complement strand
CCATTTTATTTAGGTGTATCCATATAAATGGCCCACCCTGTATAATACACTAGGGGGGGCCCTATTACCTGACCATTACTACATGGCTGGGAACTGTACTGTACCCAGCTCTTCCTGGTACCTCTGGTGGTACCAGGGTAATAATTGAGCTAGTACCTGCCTCGCCTTTGTAATGAATGCTGCCACTGAGACAGTGGTCATTACTAAGGCAATAGTAAAAAAAAAAAATTTTAAAAATATTGAATTGAAATAAAACAAACACACACAACCCTAAATGACTATTTTATTAATAAAAAAAATATATAACAAAACAAACAAAAACAAATGCTGGTCGTCGATGTTGTTCAACAAATCTGAAATAGACTGGTTGGGGATCTGCAAAAAAGAACAGACAGAAAAATCAATAAATAAAAAAAACACATTGGTTCTTCGCTGCAGGGGTGGAGACAGCTCCGGGCCCCGGGCCCTCGCTAAGCCCCTTTGTCATTAGCAATGAAACCCATGGTATAGCAGAAGTCTTAGGCTTCCTGCCCGACCATTCTACTTCTGTAACATGTAGGCCACAAGCCGCTATGACCACACGATGCAGTGACGTCATTGAGCCAGAACATTTTGTCTGTAGTCTACATGTTAAAGAAGGAGGAGGGGCCACGGCTGCATATGGGGATTGGAGGTAGGTAAGTATCACATTATACTGTGAGGGGGCCACTATGGAGAGCATTATACTGTAAGGGGGCCACTATGGTGGTCATTATACTGTGAGGGGGACACTATGGTGGTCATTATACTGTGAGGGGGGCCACTTGGAGGGGCATTATACTGTGAAGGGGCCACTATGGTGAGCATTATACTGTGAGGAGGACACCCAGGTGGGGGCATTATACTGTGAGGAGGACACCCAGGTGGGGGCATTATACTGTGAGGGGGCCACTATGGTGGTCATTATACTATGAGCGGGGACACTCCGGGGGAGGGGGGCATTATACTGTGAAGGGGCCACTATGGAGGTCATTATACTGTGCAGGGGACACTATGGTGGTCATTATACTGTGAGGGGGCCACTATGGTGGTCATTATACTGTAAGGGGGGCCACTTGGGGGGGAATTATACTGTGAAGTGGCCACTATGGTGAGCATTATACTGTAAGGGGGCCACTATGGGGGGCATTATACTGTGAGGGAGACACCCGGGTGGGGGCATTATACTGTGAGGGAGACACCCGGGTGGGGGCATTATACTGTGAGGGGGCCACTATGGGGGGCATTATACTGTGAGGGGGCCACTATGGGGGGCATTATACTGTGAGGGGGCCACTATGGGGGGCATTATACTGTGAGGGAGACACCCGGGTGGGGGCATTTTACTGTGAGGGGGCCACTATGGGGGGCATTATACTGTGAGGGGGCCACTATGGGGGGCATTATACTGTGAGGGAGACACCCGGGTGGGGGCATTTTACTGTGAGGGGGGCCACTATGGGGGGCATTATACTGTGAGGGGGCCACTATGGGGGGCATTATACTGTGAGGGGGCCACTATGGGGGGCATTATACTGTGAGGGAGACACCCGGGTGGGGGCATTTTACTGTGAGGGGGCCACTATGGGGGGCATTATACTGTGAGGGGGCCACTATGGGGGGCATTATACTGTGAGGGGGCCACTATGGGGGGCATTATACTGTGAGGGGGCCACTATGGGGGGCATTATACTGTGAGGGGGCCACTATGGGGGGCATTATACTGTGAGGCGGACACTATGGGGGGGCATTATACTGTAAGAGGGACACTATGGGGGGCATTATACTGTGAGGGGGACACTATGGGGGGCATTATACTGTGAGGGAGACATTATACTGTGAGGGGGACACTATAGGGGGCATTATACTGTGAGGGGGACACTATGGTGGTCATTATACTGTGAGGGGGATACTATGGGAGGCATTGTACTGTGAGGGGGCCACTAAGGGGTTATTAATTATATTAGAGGGGAATATGAATTTAGCAGGGATCATGTTTGGCAATATAAAAAAATATTCCTGCAATAATGATATTAAGAAATTTATTGCGATAAATACACAAACACATACAGGGACACATACACACAAGGACACACACACATACATATACTGGGATGTGCGCACACATACGGATACACACATACATACAGGAACGTACACACATACATACAGGGACGCGCACACATACGGATAAACACATATATACGGGAACGCGCACACATATGGATGCACACACGCAGGGACGCGCACACATATGGATACACACACGCAGGGACACGCACACATACATATACGCAGGGACATACATGCATAGACACACATATAAATACAGGGACATACATGCAGAGACACACATAAATGTGGGGACATACATGCAGTGACACACATACATGCAGTGACACACACATACAGCGACATACATGCAGAGACACACACATACATGCAAGGACATACATGCAGAGACAAACATACAGGGACATACATGCAGTGATACACACATACATGCAAGGACACACATACATACATAAAAGCAGGGACACACACATACATGCAGAGACACACAAACATACAGGGACATACATACAGAGACACACACAACATACAGGGACATACATGCAGGGACACACACATACGTACAGGGACATACATACAGAGAGACACACACATACATACATACAGGGACATACATACAGAGAGACACATAAATGCAAGGACACACATACAGGGACACAAACACATACATGTAGGCACATACATGCAGAGATACACATACAGGGAGGGACAAACACACATACATGCAGGGATACTCAGGTACACACAGGGACATACATGCAGGGACACACACACATGCAGGGACATACGGACACACACAAACATACAGGGACATACATGCAGGAACACACACATACATGCAGGGACACACATACATGCAGAGACACATATGCAGGGATACTCACGTACACACAGGGACAAACACATACATGCAGGGACATACAAACAGAGACACACATATACACATACATACAGGGACATACATGCAGGGACATGCACATACATGCAGAGACACACATACACATACCTCCCAACCGTCCCGGATCCAGCGGGACAGTCCCGGATTGCAGTGGCTGTCCCAGTATGGGGGAGGTATGTCCCGGTCTCTGGCAGTTGTCTCTGTGTCCATAGGATGCAGAGACAGTTCCCTGTTGCAAGAAGCTGCCGGCTTCTTCCATCCTCCCCCTACGCCCCCCCCTGCAGTTCTCTCCGTACCTTCAGCTATCTGTGCCTCATGTCTGGGCGGGGGGGCGGGGCCGGACGTAAGTCAGCATGGGCTCTGCCCCCTCTAGACAAGAGAAGAAGAACGCCTGCTGGTGATTCTGCTGCTAGAAAAAATGTAAGTATAAGGTTTTTATTTTTTTTAAACTTTCTGTGAGGGGACTGCACTGTGTTTATTATCCCTGTACTGTGACATCACTGTGTGTATTATCCCTGTACCGTGACATCACTGTGTGTATTATCCCTGTACCGTGACATCTCTGTGTGTATTATCCCTGTACCGTGACGTCTCTGTGTGTATTATCCCTGTACCGTGACATCACTGTGTGTATTATCCCTGTACCGTGACATCACTGTGTGTATTATCCCTGTACCGTGACATCTCTGTGTGTATTATCCCTGTACCGTGACATCTCTATGTGTATTATCCCTGTACCGTGACATCACTGTGTTTATTATCCCTGTACGGTGACATCACTGTGTTTATTATCCCTGTACGGTGACATCACTGTGTTTATTATCCCTGTACGGTGACATCACTGTGTTTATTATTCCTGTACGGTGACATCACTGCGTTTATTATCCCTGTACCGTGACATCACTGCGTTTATTATCCCTGTACGGTGACATCACTGTGTTTATTATCCCTGTACGGTGACATCACTATATTTATTATCCCTGTACTGTGACATCACTGTGTGTATTATCTCTGTACTGTGACATCACTGTGTTTTTTATCCCCTTGCAGTAAGGGGACTGGGTGAGATTAGCTTATAGTGGGTGGAGTTAGGGGCGTGGCCTAGTGCTGAAAAAATTTGCAAAGTTTTTACAAAGTTGGGAGGTATGCATACATGGGACACACACACGCATGGACATACATACAGGAACACACATACATGCATACACACACGGACACACATGCAGACACACGCATGCATGACATACATACAGGGACACACACATACATGCAGGGGCGTAGCTAAAGGCTCATGGGCCCTGGTGCAAGAGTTCAGCTTGCGCCCCCCCACCCCACCCCCCCTTAGCGCTGGTGCACCTAGCTTTTCTGCCGGCCAAGTCAAAAATTGAACCCCCCTTCCCCCATGCCAAATTCTCACCCTAACCTTTTCCCTCCTATCATTACGTATATCACTACAGAACATACAGGGTATGGCTACATTCACACGCATTCACAGGTTGTTTTTGCAGCCTCCGATCTGCATATTTTGCGGCTCAGATGCGGACCCATTCACTTAAATGAACACTGTGTGCTGTCTGCATCTGCATGTCCATTCCTATTTTTGTCCGTTTTGCGGACAAGGATAGGCATTATTACAGTGGATCTGCAAAAAAAAAAAATCCTTTTTTTGCGGATCCGCAATTTGCAGACTGCAAAACACAATGTTCGTGTGAATGTAGCCTAATACAGCGCCCCATACCTGGTACATCCAGTATAATACAGCGCCCCATACCTCATACATCCAGTGACGTCTCCTCTGATGTAGATCTTCTCTTTCCTCATCTTCTCCTTTCAGACCAGACGCCATTTTTCAGCCATTTCTCATCTCTGCAGTTTGAAAGAAAAAAAAAAATCTTCGTTTACTACTTTTCCATCATCCTCCCGTCTTCTGGACAAATCATCCTACCACCCCCCGTACTGTGCCACTAGTACCACACAGATAGTGCCCTTCAATAATTATTGGCACACAGTGTCCTAAAATAACTGCGCCCAGCAAATAGTGTCCATGACAGTAATAGTGTAAACAGGCCCCCCCAGAAATAACTGCGCTATGCTGATACTGTGCCAGGGTGCCCCCCACAGTAATAGTGCCCCCAAAGTCCCAGCTAATAATTCTCTGCCAGAGTGCACTTGTTAGTAATAGTGCCCCCAACAGTACTAATGTCCCCAATGTGCCCCAGAAGTAATAATGCTTCCAATGTGCCAGTAAGAAGTGCCCCAATAATGTGCCAGTAAGAAGTGCCCCAATAATGTGCCAGTACGAAGTGCCCCAATAACGCACCAGAAGTTCCCCCCATTGATTCCCCCCTAAAATCATGTGCCAGTAAAAAGTGTCCCACCCCCATAGATGCCCCCCAAATTATGTGCCAGTAAGAAATGCCCCCCAAATTATGTGCCAGTAAGAAATGCCCCCAGTGCCAGTAACAAATGCCCCCAGTGCCCCCATGTGCCAGTAAAAATGCCCCCAGTGCCAGTAAGAAATGCCCCCATGTGCCAGTAAAAATGCCCCCAGTGCCCCCATGTGCCAATAAAAATGCCCCCAGTGCCCCCATGTGCCAGTAAAAATGCCCCCAGTGCCCCCATGTGCCAGTAAAAATGCCCCCAGTGCCCCCATGTGCCAGTAAAAATGCCCCCAGTGCCCCCGTGTGCCAGTAAGAAATGATGGGGGGGTGCCCGTAAAATACCCCCAGTGCCAGAAAAATTCCCCCAGTGCCAGTAAAAATGCCCCCAATAGAGCTCCGGTCCGTGATTACAACAATAAAAAAATAAACACTAATACTTACCTCCATGGAGCCGGCAGCGATGCGATGCAGGCCTCTTCCGGCCTGTGTCCCGCGCTGTACGGCTCAGGCGGCGCGATTACGTCATCGTGCCGCCTGAACCGGCCTCTGATAGGCTGCAGGCCTAGTGCCTGCAGCCTATCAGAGGAACGGCAGGGGAGACGCCTCTCCCTCCCCTGCCCCGCAGTACAGGCATCTGTGTCGCCGTCCTGAGGACATTTTAGCTAGAACTTACTGAACTCCAGCATGGCTCCTCTCTGTAGCTACAGAAAACTAGCTCTCTGCTCATCTGGCTCCTCCCCCACAAGAGTCTGGTCACATGGGCGATGACGTCAGCAGAGGTCCTTTAGCCCACTAGGAAATAGCATCTACCCTATATAAGGATGCTAAATCCTAGTGGGCTAAAAGACCAGGTCCCTCTGCCCACTAGAATACAGCCTGTTTTCACAGAAAGGACCAGGTCCCTCTGCCCACTAGGATTTAGCCTGCTCTATATAAGGATGCTAAATCCCAGTGGGCTAAATGACCAGGTCCCTCTGCCCACTAGAACAGAGCCTGTTTTCATAGAAAGGACCAGGTCCTTCTGCCCACTAGGATTTAGCCTGCTTTATATAAGGATGCTAAATCCTAGTGGGCTAAAGGACCAGGTCCCTCTGCCCACTAGAATACAGCCCTTTTTCACAAATAGGACCAGGTCCCTCTGCCCACTAGAATACAGCCCTTTTTCACAGAAAGGACCAGGTCCCTCTGCCCACTAGAATGCAGCCCTTTTTCACAAATAGGACCAGGTCCCTCTGCCCACTAGAATGCAGCCCTTTTTCACAGATAGGACCAGGTCCCTCTGCTCACTAGAATATAGCCTGTTTTGACAGAAAGTGCCAGGTCCCTCTGCCCACTACGGTTTAGCCCGCTCTATATAAGGGTGCTAAATCCTAGTGGGCTAAAGGACCAGATCCCTCTTGCCACTAGAATAAGGCCTTTTTAAATTAAAAAAGACCAGGTCCCTTTGCCTGCTGGGATTTACACTGCTCTAATATATAAGGATGCTAAATCCAAGTGGTCAGAGGGTCCAGATAGGGTGGGACGTCGTAGGGTAAGATTCCTGCCCCTTGCCCGGTCTGGCTGCTGGCGCCAAGTCTGGTAGTGAGTGTGCTATTGCTGGACTGGTTTTCTCATGATTAGTATACTTTAGTATTATTTCTTTCACCTTTCACAGAGGTTGGATTTTTCCACATCTTCTCGTTGTCTGTTCCTTCTCTTGACCTTTACATATGGTAGCTGTCAGCTTCTTCTTCTGAAGCCTCATGCAGACCCCACACTTCACTCTATAACTATAGGGCAGGACGTGGACACAGCTTTCCTATTGTGCTATAAGGCCACCTTCACACTCTGTGGATTTTATTGGGGAATTTTCGGCAGCTGAGAATCAGTTCCATTTTTGAGGCTTGGAGAAATCCGTTCAATGAATGTAACTAATTTTTGGTCTCAAAAAATTCCCCAACAAAACTACCATTGTTCTTATAACAATGGTATAACAATGGTATAACAATTATAACGGTGTTAATGGAGTCCATCTGACCTGTGAGCTTTATCAGCTTTCCATCCTGAGAGGACGCAGCGCAGGATTCTTTACTAATGTTTCTTTTTTTTTGATGACTCCACATATTTTTCAGAATAATTTTAAAAGCAAAACGTGGGGTCGAACTTATTTTCCATAACCAGTCAGAAATGATAAAGCAGTTGCAGCCTGACATTACCAGGATGAGGGCGCCCATTGTTTTTGGGCTTTCCCTGCTTAACCCTTTTTCGTTTTTTCACTCCCTGCCTTTCTGGGGCCGCATCTTTTTTATTTTTCCGTTCACATAGCCGTATGAGGGCTTCTTTTTGTGGGGCAAGTTGCGCTTTCTAACTCTACTATGTAATATTGCATAAAATGCAGTGGGGAGCGGAAAAAAAATCCAAATGGGGTGAAATTGGAAAAACGCAATTCCTCAACAGTTTTATGGGTTTTTTTTTTTACAACGTTCCCTATGTGGTAAAACTGACGGATTACTTTTATTCTCCAGGTCAGTACGATTATGGCTACACCACATATGTATAGTTTTTCTTACGTTTTAATACCAAAAAAAAATAAAAACCTTGAAAAAAAAAGTTTTTTCTTTTTGTCCCCATATCCTGACTCTCTCTTCTGACTATAACATACATAGCGTACAGATCTGTTGGAGGGCTCATTTTTTGAGGGGTGATCTGTACTTTTAATGGACACCATTTTGGAGTATGTATGACTTTTTGATCACTTTGTTTATGTTTAATTTTTTGGGAGGTGAAGCATCCAAAAAATGGCAAATTGGCCATTTTGACTTTTTTCTCCATTTCATTGTATGGGATAAACATTTTATATCTCAATAGTACGGGCGTTTTCGCACGCAGCAATGCTCATATGTTATTGCTTATTTTTTAATTTTGGGGAAAGGGGGTGATTTGAATTTTTATATTTTTCTTCCATAGGGAACTATAACAAGCGATCATCGTATTACTTGTCATAGACTCCAGGGCATTAGCAATCAGAGTCAGAAATACACTATGCTCCTACGGGACCACAGGCAGAGGCTCCATAGGAACTAATGTGCAGCAGCCTCGTATCATTGAGGAATACAGAGACTGACGCACACACACTCTCGCTCGCTGAGGGAACATACCCGGAAGCACACACTTCCAGATTTTTTAACCTCCAGATGCTGTTGTCAAGTGTGACCACAGCATCTGAGGGGTTAAAAGTCAGCAACTGGCATTACCACTGGTCGCGGACATTAGGCCGGGTGTCTGCTTTGTGAAACAGCTGGTACCCAGTTGCTATAGCGCCCGCTCTGAAGCAGAGGCTATAGCCGGAGCCTATTTTCATTTTTACATTTTGGATTTTCCTCCCCACGTTCCAATACCCAAACTTTTAAAATTTTCCGTTCACATAGCTATATGAGGGCTTATTTTTTTCAGGACAAGATGCATTTTTAATGCCACCATTTAATTTACCACGTCTTGTATTGAAAAACTAGAAAAAAATTCTGTGTGTGGCAAAATTGAAAAAAAAAAAAATAATTCTGCCATGTTTTTTGGCTTTTTGGTTTTGACATCACAGTGTTCACTATGTACTAAAAATGACCTGATCAATACAATACGGCGATTCCAAACTTGAATAGTTTTTTTTTTACTACATTAAAAAAATAAAAACCTTTGGAAAAATCATCATTTTCTTTCTATCGCTATATTCTGAAAGCCATAAGTTTTTAAGATTTTGGGCAATAGAGATGTTTGAGGGCTTGTTTTTTTGTGTAACAAACTATAGTTTTTATTGGTACCATTGTTGTGGTCAATTTTTGGAGGGGACAAGATGACAAAAAAATGGCAAATTGCGTGTTTTTAATTTTTTTTCCTGTTAAGGAGTTCACCGCAGTTTTTTTTTTACAAAACATTTTAATAGTTCATACATTTTCAGACGTGGCAATACGCAATATGTTCATTCTTTTATTGTTTATTTTCATAAATAAAATGGGGAAAGGGGGTGATTTAAACTTTTAATATATTGTTTTTTTTTTTTTTTAACTATAAGACCCCTTAGGGGCCTAGTACATGGGATAGTTTGATCCCCTCTCCTAGGATTTTTGCTCTCTCCATTCTGAGCTCTGCCTCGTGCATAGCTCAGTATAGAGAAAGCCATGACAGGCCTGGATCGCTTGTCCAGACTGCCATGGCAACCAAAAGGAAGAACCTATATACAAAACTGCCAGACCGCTTATAAATAAATAAGATTTTATTCAGAAATAAATTAACATTAAAAACAAGTGACATCAACTGAAGGTGAACACTCAGGGATCAATTCATATATGTCCAAAAAAGAAAAACATAAATAAAGCGCAAGTGCAAAATTTGCAGTAAATAATATCAGGACAGAGAACAATTATCCATTGTGTATCACCTCCAGGATGGTGCCAACGCTGCCGCGTGTTACCAGAGCCCCACAATTGCAGGGGATGCAATCTGAAGGCAAAGGGAACCGCATCCCTCTGCCTTCACTCACAGGTGGCGCAATCAGCGCTGATCGCAGCACCTGAGTGGTTAAATGACAGGGGCGGCACGATCTCCGCTCCCCATCAGTGTGGCCGGGTGCTGGCTGTTTCATGCCCGCATATGGAGCGGGCTCACTGCACAAGCACTGAGAATCTTCACAAAACTAATGGTGGAGGTGATGGCTCAAATAAGGAGGTTGGATATTATAATTATCCCATATCTGGATGACCACCTAGTAGTGGGATATGCCCCAGACAGCCTAATAATGCAGATAAAGGAGGTGTTAAAGACTTTTACAGATCTAGGCTGGCTCATAAACTGGGAAAAGTCGTCACTGACTCCAAGTTACCAATGTACTTTCCTAGGGGTTCAGCTAGATTCTACATCCCAAAAGTCCTTTGTTCCAGAAAGAAAAAGGCTTCTTATTCAACAAAAAAATCCTGAAGTTCAGCGAATCCAGGATAACATCCAGGCAGATTTTCTAAGCAGGCACAGAGTCAAACGGGGATTGGTGCCTTTGTCAAGAAGTGTTCAACCAAATAGTACATCTGTGTAGGGTCCCCCTCGATAGATCTGTTTGCTTTCCGGGAAAACAGAAAGTGCTAAATATTTTTTTCCCTCAACCCAGCAGATCAGTCTCAGGGGAGAGATGCCCTGTCTCAACCATGGGGGAAGGACCTGTGTTACACATTTCCTCCTCTTTGCCTTATTACCCATATTGATTAAAAAAATCAGGAAGGAGGAAGCAACAGTAATTTTGATAACCCCCCTATTGGCCCAAAAGAGTGTGGTTCACGTGGTTGAGGAAACTGTCCTTATAAGTTCTGCAGGCTGTGGTCCCTCCCTAAGTCATCTAGTTTAGTCTCTCACAAGTGCTATCATGCGTAATGGAAATACATTACATGATTACTCTTACCGGTAATCTGTTTTCCATTAGCCCATGACAGCACCTACATTATTCCCACCCTTAAAAAAAAAAAAAAAAAAAAAAAAGATATTAAGTGCTTCACTGTATAAGAATTCTTTTCAGTCCTATGGATCTTGTCATAAACTGAGGAATGGAGAGAGGAGGATCCTTTTAATGATCTGGGAAGTTCCTGTTTCCTGTCCGGATGGGGAGGATCTCTCACAGGTACTGTAATGGGCTCATGGAAAATGGATTACCGGTAACAGTGATCTATGTATTTCTGATGACACATTCCCTTTAAAAAGCTGTCACACTCAGATTCCTAGTACTACACTTACAAGCAGTTTTTCTTGGAATGTTGTTGGTCTTGGCTGACAGTAGTTATCGTTTGTATTTGTGGATATTGGGTCCTATGGGAGTACAGCTGTTGCTTGCACCTTCAGGGCTTCCAGAATGACCAGCATCGGTCCAACCAATCATCCCCTTAGAACCATGACTACCACCTAGATCTTCTGGGCTGCTAGCATGATTCTTCATAGTGGCTGAAGAAAGGTTTGGACTTTCATCCCATATGTTGTGCCCATTCCCCAGAAGATTATTGGATGACAGGAGGTGCATATTCAACTACCAGCTCACCCAGGCTTGCTGGTTTGTTGAATGTGGGGGGCACTAATACAGGCTGTCACTTTGCAAGGTAACAGTCATACACATGCTTGAGGTTCTCCTGTAGTATGTGATTCCAAGTTCTTTCAACATGGTCACATAGTGCATCCGAGATAGTTGCTGTGCATGGGAGATCTGTTGCCCCATTCAGAGCCAGACATTCTTGATAGGGGAGAGATCTGGAGATCGACTTAGCCAGGAGAGCTCCTGGATACCTCAAAGAGCATGTTGTGTAGTGTGGCAGTGCATGGCAAAGCGTTATCTTGTTGGTAGCACCACTTCTAACTCAAAAAAGGGGGTAGGACTGGTTCTGTGATGTCCTAGACATACCGAAGGATGGTCAATGCTCCTTCTGTGAACACCAGACTAGAACTGGCATTGTAGCTAATGGCGCCCCACACCTGCTGTTGATCCTGTGTGTTTTCACACCATGCATGATGGCAGTTGCTGCTCTCCAGCCCTCCTGCGAATTCAGTTGCTGCCATCATTAGTAGTAGGATCAAAGCAGAACCTGTTTTCCTCACACACCACCACTGATGGATTGCAGGGTGGTCTGTAACCATGGAAACAAGCAGTGTATAATGTGATAGAAAAATGAATCCAGCCAACAAAGGAAGCATTATGGATAATAACAATATATTAGTAAGTGGCTTGTATACATTTTCTGTACATGATAAATGAGACTTGCTGAAGTGAGACAACCCCTTTAAGTGTATACTAATTCTATGGACAATATTGCCCTGTAAGAAAAGGAATTCTATTGGACAATTGTCAGGCCACTGTGGAGGTCACTATTAAAGGGGCGGGCACTGTGGAGGTCACTGTCAAGTGGTTGGGGTGCTGTGGAACTCACTATTAAAGGGGCAGGCTGTTGTGAATGTCAAAGTTAAGGGGGTGGGCTGCTGTGGAGGTCCCATTTTAAGGAGGTGGGGCACTTTGGGTGGGTCAGTGTTAAATGGTGGGGTGCTGTGTAGGTCACTGTTAAGGGGGCAGGGTGCTGTAGAGGTCACGTTATACGGTTGATACTGTCGATATTTTTTAACGACACACACAAACATTAAATAAAATAGATGAAATATACCTGTGTGAAGCCGGGTCCTTCTGCTAAAATAAATATATATATCTTGGAGATCAAAATTAGAGAACAACACACAAGTACAGTATAGAAAACTTAGAGGTATTTAAAAAAGAGCACTGATCAAAATTACAGAACACTTTCAGACACCTGCAAGTTGGTGGTGTTATTATGGCACCTGGTGCTAATTTCCTTAATTATCTCATAAACCCTATTTAACTGGCAGCCTAACTTTCCAGTTTTCACTGACTTTGCAAGATGGAAAGCCGTTCCAAAGTGACTGAAACCCTCCGTCAGCAGGTTGTCAAGATGAATGCCAAAGGGGTGACCTTATCAGCCATGCCAAGAGAAGTTGGTCATTCCAAGTCTGATTTCTAGAATACTGCATCTTTACAACACCACAAACTTATTCAAGTCCCCCAAGAAGGCTGGTTGTCCACAAAAGACAAATGTAAGAGAGGACAGGATAATGCGGAGAATCTCCATGGGCAATCGTTTCAACACTGCAGCTGGAATTGCTCGCCAGTTCAGTACTGAACAGGGTAAGGCAGGGGCGTTGCTAGGCTAAAACATTCGGGGCCTGGGCCCCTGATGTTTTCTCCCAGGCCCCGAATGTCCTGTCTGTTAGACAAATACAATTGTATTGCCGTCCTCAGGACGACGGGACAATTCAATCTAACAGACTGCAAGATATGTAGGACCTGTGATGACATCACAGGTCATGTGATCAGTGCTGTCCAATCCTGCACTGGTCACATGACTGTGACATCATCATAGGTCCTGTCCCCTGTCTTCTAAACTGAAGAGGAGAATTGTGGGGAAGAAGCTGCAGTGAGCACTGCTACATCAGAAGAGGTAAGTGAAGGGAGAAGCAGAGGGATGCTGGGAGTTGTGGTTATTTAACTAAGACTGTATGTTAGGGCAGAAGGGAGGGATGTTATCATGGGACTGTGTGTTGGAGGTGACTTGGGTACTTTCACACCTGCGGCATGGGACTCCGGCAGGCTGTTAGGATCTGTGCTGCCGCACATGTGGGGCCGGAAGTACGCTCCTGCCCCATTCACTGTAATGGGGACGGGCCATGGATACGGCTGCAGCACAGCAACTCCTGCCGTAAGGCATATTGTACTTTTGTTCCGGCCGCCTCTCAGCAGGGTTTGCCATGCTGTGGCTGGATCCATGGCCCGCCCCCATTACAGTGAATGGGGCAGGAGCGTAGTTCCGGCCCAACACGTGCACCTGCTGCAGCACGGATCTGGCAGGCTGTTCACCCACCAGAACAGCCTGCCGTAGTCCCCCGCCGCAGGTGTGAAACTAGCCTTAGGCTACTTTCACACTTGCGTTGTAAGGATCCGTTTGTGAGATCCGTCACAGGCTCTCATAAACGGTCCAAAACTGATCAGTTTTGTCCTAATGCATTCTGAATGGAAAAGGATCCGTCCAGAATGCATCAGTTTTGCTTCAACTAACTCTCATACAAAAAAGCCCTCAATACAACAATATATAAATATATAAACTTTATTATTTTCACAAGTTAAAATCCAGAATGAGAAAATATCACAATATACATAATGATAGTGGATAGGCCACACTCATGGTGACTGACCCTACTATGTGATCACAGGAGAAGTAACACCACCGATTCAACACTATAGTAAAGGTCCAACATGACAGCACAATACAAGTGTACGGAACCAAAGTACATGATAATTAGGACAAATGCATGTTACCCATCCGTGGAATGTAGTTCCCCGACGCGTGTTTTGCTTCAGTTCAGTCTCTATTCCGTTTTGGAGGAGGACACTAAAATGCTGCTTGCTGCATTTTGGTGTCCACATGAAGAAACTGATCCAAACTGGCTATTTAAAAGATAATATGGCCGGATCCGTTCAGAACTGATGCAGACGGTTGTATTATCATGATGGAAGCGTTTTTGCTGATCCATGATGGATCCAGCAAAAATGCTGGTGTGAAAGTAGCCTTATTTACATTGGACTGTGGTGTAGAGTGATGTTATTTACATGGGACTGCATGTTGGAGGTGGCTGAGGGCAGGTTTATGCTATTTACATGGGACTGTGGGGTGGAGTGATGTTATTTACACGGGACTGCATGTTGGAGGTGGATGTGGGAAGGAAGTGATGTTATTTACATGGGACTGTATGTTGAAGGTGGCTGCCGGAGGGAGTGATATTTACATAGGACTGTATGTTGATGACGGCTATGGGAATGATATTTACATTTGACTGTACTTGGAGGGGGCTATAGATAGAGAGGGATGTTATTTACATGGGACTGTATATTGGAGGGGGCTGGAGAGATGGTGTGATGTTATTTACACAGGAGGGAAATAGCTTTATTTACATGGGACTGTATGGCGGAGGGGCTGAGGAATTATAATTTCTGAGGACACTAAAGAGAAGAATATAACTACAGCGGGCAATATAAATACTGGGGGCACTTCAGGGTGAGCATTATAACAGTAGGGGGAGCGATATAAATACTGGGGGCACTGTAGGGGTATTATAAATCCAGGGGACATTATAGGTGTTCTTATTACTACTGGGGGCTCTATAGGAGAGACTTATAGATCTGCCTTATTTCTACTAAGAGCACTATGGGGGGCCTTATTACTACTGAAGGTTCTGTAGAGAGCTTTATTACCAATGGGGGAACAATAGGGGGCCTTATTACTACTGGAGGCTCTGTGAGGGCATTATTAATTCTAGAGGGCTCCTCTACTAATGGAGGCACTCTTGGGGAGCATTATCAGTCACTGTAGGGTGCAGTGTTACTAATGATGGAATTACTACTGGTAGGACTATTACTATGGGGGGCACTATTATTTCTTCTGGGTAGTATTTGGGGGTATTGGGGGGAACAGCGAGCAGCCGGATAAGACTGTGGGGACTCAAGGTTGGGGAATGATGATAGAAATGTGAGGAAGCTAAGATGTCCGTGTGTCACACTCTGCAGAGACGAGGAGCAGCTGAGAGAAGTTGTCCGGACCGAATGGAGAAGATGACGAAAGAGAAGATCTGCATCAGAGAAGTCTGCATCAGAGGAGAAGTCTTTTTCTCCACTGTATTCACTGAGGAAAATAAACTGTCAGATGAAATGCAGAACATAAAAGTAAATTCCCCATTAAAAATGCCCTGTCTGACCCAGGAAGAAGTAGAGCGGCGTCTTAAAAAGATTAAAATAGACAAATCGCCAGGGCCGGATGGCATACACCCCCGTATCCTAAGAGAATTAAGTAATGTCATCACCAGACCCTTATTTCTGATATTTAAGGACTCTATACTGACAGGGAGTGTTCCACAGGATTGGCACATAGCAAATGTGGTGCCAATATTCAAAAAGGGTCCAAAAACAGAGCCCGGAAACTATAGGCCGGTAAGTTTAAGATCTGTCGTGGGTAAACTGTTTGAGGGTTTTCTAAGAGATGCTATCTTGGAGTACCTCAATAAAAATAAGCAAATAACTCCATATCAGCATGGCTTCATGAGGGATCGGTCATGTCAAACCAATTTAATCAGTTTCTATGAGGAGGTAAGTTCTAGACTGGACCACAGCGAATCAATGGATGTCGTATATCTGGACTTCTCCAAAGCATTTGACACGGTACCACATAAAAGGTTAGTATATAAAATGAGAATGCTTGGCCTGGGAGAAAATGTCTGTATGTGGGTAAGTAACTGGCTCAGTGATAGAAAACAGAGGGTGGTTATCAACGGCACATATTCAGATTGGGTCACTGTCACTAGTGGGGTACCACAGGGGTCAGTATTGGGCCCTATTCTCTTCAATATATTTATTAATGATCTTGTAGAAAGCTTGCACAGTAAAATATCAATTTTTGCAGATGACACTAAACTGTGTAAAGTAATTAACACAGAAGAGGACAGTACACTGCTACAGATGGATCTGGATAGACTGGAGGCTTGGGCAGAGAAGTGGCAGATGAGGTTTAACACTGACAAATGTAAGGTTATGCATATGGGAAGGAATAATGCAAGTCACCAGTACATACTAAATGGTAAAATATTAAGTAACTGACATGGAAAAGGACCTAGGAATTTTAGTGAACAGCAAACTAAGCTATAGAAACCAGTGTCAAACAGCTGCTGCCAAGGCTAATAAGATAATGGGTTGCATCAAAAGAGGCATAGATGCCCGTGATGAGAACATAGTCCTGCCACTTTACAAATCACTAGTCAGACCACACATGGAGTACTGTGTACAGTTCTGGGCTCCTGTGAACAAGTCAGACATAGCAGAGCTGGAGAGGGTTCAGGGGAGGGGAACTAAAGTAATAACTGGAATGGGTGGACTACAGTACCCAGAAAGATTATCAAAATTAGGGTTATTCACTTTTGAAAAAAGACGACTGAGGGGAGATCTAATAACTATGTATAAATATATCAGGGGTCAGTACAGAGATCTCTCCCATGATCTATTTATCCCCAGGACTGTGACTGTGACGAGGGGACATCCTCTGAGTCTGGAGGAAAGAAGGTTTGCACACAAACATAGAAGAGGATTCTTTACGGTAAGAGCAATGAGACTATGGAACTCTCTGCCTGAGGAGGTGGTGATGGTAAGTTCACTAAAAGAGTTCAAGAGGGGCCTGGATGTATTTCTGGAGGGTAATAATATTACAGGTTATAGTTACTAGATATGGGTTGTTGATCCAGGGAGTAATTCTGATTGCCTGATTGGAGTCGGGAAGGAATTCTTTTTGCCTTCCTCTGGATCAACTTGTAGGAAAACAGGCCGAACTGGATGGACAGATGTCTTTTTTCGGCCTTATAAACTATGTTACTATGTTACTATATCCTTTATTCGATGCAGTAAAATCCATACAAAACAAGAAATATGCTAAATCGATGCATTTCGGATCTCAAATTAATTATCCTTACTCATGATATCATGATCATGAGTAAGGATCGTTAATTTGAGATCCGAAACGCGTCAATTTTGCATTTGTCTTGTTTTGTAGGGATTTTACCCCTCTACTTTTTACAAAAAAATTTCTGCTGCACTGAAAGTTCTAAAGAGCACAGTGGCCTCCATAATTCTTAAATGGAAGAAGTCTGGAACAAAAAGAACTCTTCCTAGAGCTGGCCGTCCCACCCAAAGATCTCTAACATTATATTTTCACTTTGTCATCATAGGGTACTGAGTGCAGAATGATGGAGAAAAACTTGATTTTTTATTTTTTTATTTCAGTCTACAACAAATTTTAGGAATGTACTGTATATATACAGGGAACTGTGCAAAAGTTTAAGGCAGGTGTGGGAGAAATTGCTGCAGAAGGCTATCAAAAGTATAATATATATATATATTAGCAATTAAAATGCAAAGTGAGTCAACAAAAGATAAATCTAAATCAAATTAATTTTCTTCTAGGTATACTTTCACACAGTTTTTCAAGAAACTGGGCAGAGATGTTGTTCCAAACATCTTGTAGAACAGAACATCTCTGGATGTAGGCTTGCTCAGATCCTTTTGTCTCTTCATGTAAAGAAAAGTCAACAGAAGTGTCTGAGATCAGACACTTATTTTAGATGAGAAAGCTTGGCTCACATTCTCTATTCTAGTTCATCCCATATGTGTTTTACTATAACTTATGCCATTAGGGTAGCATAGACTTCAGTTTCTGGTGAACAAACTGCCCGAGATGCGCCTAATTTTGCGCATACTAAGAGGCACTTTAATTAGGCGCATTTCAGGTGCACAGGAATCAAGACTGCTGTGTGGGAATGCCAATCTTGATAAATAATTTATTGTGGGTGCTAATGTAAGCCTTGCATACAGCTGCTTGACCATGGAAACTCATGCCCTGAAGCTTCCAACACTAAAGGCCCTTTTACACGAGCCGATTATCGTTCAAACGTTCGGATTTGCACGATTATTGATGTGTATAAACACGGGTAACGATTTAACGACGAACGAGATTTCGTTCGCTTCTCGTTGATCGCATCTTTTGTCCTGCCAATAAATTAATCGTTCATCGTTCGAAAATCTTCCAGTTTAAACGAAAATCGTTTAGTCGTTGGCAGATGGTAATGGTAATGCTTATGGCAAGGAGCAAGGAACGATCGTAATAACGATTATAAAACGACCGAAAGTACGAAGATTGTGAACGACTTCTCTTTCAGTGTAAACGGTATTTACATTGCATCGTTCGATCGTTCATCTATGATCGCTAATACGATTTATCTTTCCGTGTAAAAGGACCTTAAGTTTTTGTACTGGTGTTAATACCAAGGGAGATTTGCAACTCTGCAGTTATAGAGAACACCAAGAAGTAGGGATTTGCAACTTTTTGGGCTTAGTTGCACAAAACTTTTGAAAGTTTTTGCATTTTTATACCACTAAAGTGGGTGTGGTTAGCTATGTTAATGAAGTTTACTCCAGATTTAGGTTCAGGGGTTTTGGAACTCTGTAGTTACTAAGTGAGGAATGTGTTGGCAACTTTTATGCATATGCGCCTCAGCACTGGGCAACCACGAGTATCCAAACAATATCCACAGAAAAAACGAGAATGGCAAAAGAGTTGTTTTATTCACCCAATGTGGGACAGCAAACAATATTAAAATACCATATGCTGGTATCCATGCAAAAACATTTAAATAAAGCAGCCAAAGGAGATGGCCTTATTCAGCCATAAAGACGAAAACTTAAAGGGCACCTGTCACAGATTTGTACCTATGAAATTGGCTGTCCTGTTTCATGTGCTCTACAACTCTGTGGGCATAAATATAAAAAGTTATGTGGACACAATATGACGATGCATAAAAAGAAAATCATTTTTTAAGGTATTTATTTTTTGTAAATATTAAAACACAAGAAAATGGTATCATAAAGGTAACATATCAGTTTTACCATATAAGGAATGCTGTAAAAATGAAACCCATAAATTATGGTGGAATTGAGGTTTTTTCCCAATTGTAAAAAATAATGGGGTCCGTTAGGTTTCCACTCATGAAGAAGATTTTTGAGATAACAGTCCTGCATTCAAACATCTTGCTCTGAGCAGAAACCTAATGGATCCCATATAGTCTATGGGGCCCATAGGCTCCGTTTGGCTCAGTTATGTGCCAGTTCCGTCCTTTTCGTTTTTCTGCTTCTATAACAGAGCGGGAGAACGGAAAGGCTGAACGCTGATGTGAACTCAGCCTTAGCTCCCCTGTTTACCTGATCATTTCCTCTTATTGCCCTACTTATATTTTAGGAGATGGAGTCTAACAAAGTGTATTAGTATGTTTAAGCACGGGGCTGGCCCTTTTAGGACACTCACTCCATCCCACATTAACGTGTCAGTTCAGGGCATCCGACCCTTTATAGCCATCTATACCAGCATATTGGTTCCTTTATGTTGGAGATCTGATTTTTCATTGTTTCCATTTGTTTATACTGTATAATTATGAAATATTTCTAAACATCAATTAATCAATTAATTATTTCCTTTTATTGGTAGCTGAATCTCCAGCAAGGCTCTTGCTCCTATAGACTTCAGTGGGAGAGTCTGATATGTCAGGAATAGGACCTGCTGTAGGTTTTTGTGGAATAGTCCCACAGATCACTGAAAAATATGGATGTGTGCATGGCCCCATTGAAATGAATAGTTCAGTATGCTATCCATTTATAAACACTAGTAGGGCAGATAACATGAAAACATATTTCCCAAAAAATATATAATTTACTCTAATGAACAATGTAACATAAGATAGAATTTATAGAAATGAAGACAGATTTACTTTCAAAGTTCAACTTTTTTTTCTTTTGTGGCCAGGAAAATATATTAATGAATTGTTTCATGAGCACATTCCTTTAATTCTAAACATTAGCCTAAAGAAGAATCATATCGGGATACGACTGATATGGGCTACAATTAGTCTCTGACTGCAGAGCAGACAGATGGTTCTCACATATCTCCGCTTCTGTAATAACCATATATATCCTGCTTGACCCCTTTTTGGCATTCAACCATGAGGACAGCACATTAAGAAATGAGGCCTTCAATAGAGGTATTGTTATCCTGACCATGTTCAAGGCCAAGGTACAGGAGATTCTTTCACAGAAGCAGCAGTCTAAAAATACTTTGTAGAAATCCTAGCCCATCTGTATTACAAAAAATACACACATGGGAGAACTCCGTTTGGGAATATACATCCCACAGGTTGTTCAAGGTTTAAGCCTTGACCAAAACCAGAGAACTTGCCTCCCTTTTGTATAGTTTTTTGGCAGCATACTCTTTCTCAACAAAAGCATCAGGGGTGTGACAGTACCAACTGAGCCGTCTAATTGGAAAGTGGTCTTTCTGAAAGATGCCTGTAATCCAGGACATATTTAAAGAAACAGGTCCTAAATAGTGTTGCCACTCCGGACTCTTGCACCTCATTGTATTTACAAACAGGGATGGGGATTTTTCAGATTTGTTTCTGTTTCTTCTTTCCATTTTTTTGCCAGACATTGCCTAGCAATGAGCAGGAAAGAGAACTGCCGCCCATGGATGAGGAGAGGCATCTAGTCTTGCCACAAGACATGTTACATGGTGATCATCTAATTGTTAAGGATGCTTCATTGGAGTTTCAAGGATGTGGAAGAAACATAGGCACTCGTTGGGGCAACCTAGAGACCCTTGGGTTTCTCAGAGAGTATGAAACTGGTTTTCTGGATAGATTAAAGAAGAACTCAAGGGAAGATCTTGCATTATTTGGAATGTGCCCAGAGGAGGCACAAGCTGCCAATAAAGGAGCTATGAAAGAACTTGCAAGATTCATTGCAGTTCCTGAAGGAAAACAACTTGTTGTCCTACATCTTCAAAAAGGTATGAGTATGAGCTCATTTATCCAACTGATAACATCCAGTTCAAGAATAATGTCTAGCAATGTCAGTGAAATTCAGAAGTGGGCCTATCACTTGTCATTTCCAACTTTGTTTTAGGACTCTTTCACACAGTCAGTTTTTGATCAGTATTTTTTTTTCATTATTTGTAAGCATAAACCAGGAGTGGCTGCAAAATATGGGAGACGAGCAAATCTTTTCATTATATTTTTTCTCTGTAGGTTCCACTCTTGGTTTTGCCTTCTAAATAGTGATGCAAAATACTGACCATGTGAAAGTGTCCTTTCAGTGAGGCTTCTTCATCACTATGGCTTGCATGTTTGTATTCAGCATCCTCATTTTGTTAATAATTATAATGTATACATATTTTTTGTCTTATTTATAGAAGACTGGGAGACTGAGACCGACTTCAATTTTCAAGGACCAGTGCAGCAACATATTTCCCCATTTCTTCAGCATTTGCATTTACTCATAGCTGTTTTTTATCCTGATACACACAACCTTACAATGGGATCGAAGGTCATGATATCGGGGGAAGCCATCCCACAAAGTCAGGTGAGTTAACAGAACAGTTACTTAAGGGTCACCAGGAGTACTTGTTAAATTGTGGTTGTAATAAGCAGGGATCTTCATCTCCCAGCATGCAAACGTGCTCGGCTATTATGTCTGTGGAGGCTCCAATCCTGGTTTTGGCTCACATTCACTGCCAAATACCGTATGTATTTTACGGTGTGCAAAAAACAGATCCGCAAAAAATATGGATGACATCTGTGTGCATTCCGTAATTTGTGTAAAGGAACAGCTGGCCCCTAATAGAACAGTCCCATCCTTGTCCGGACACGGAAAGAAAATACGTTTGTGTGCATAAGCCCTAACTCCCATAGAAGTGAACGGATCACTCGGGGAGTTGTAGTTTCAGAACACCTGGAGTGCTAGAGGTTGCTGATCCCTGCTGTAGGGTGTCCTTTATACAAGGGAATCTGATGTCTCCATTCTCTACTGATTGATTTATTTTTTTAAATAGGGAAGAAATCTTATTTTTTTCTTCCTCCTTCAGAGATCCAATATTATTTTTGGCAAAAATGTGTCATTTACATATGAGATAAGAACTACAACACCAATGTATACAATCAGATAAACATATTTCAAACATATCTGGTACAGCTAAACCACTTTTAAGAATAATACAATACATCTGTGAGGTGGTCATTATTCCTTGTGTCACACAGCAGAAGAACACTGTCTTTCTGATAATTTTTTTGCTGTAGGTTGTTTGCTTGTCATCGGAAACTCGCTATCTTGTTGTCAGGCTGAATGAGAAGGCTATAAGCGTTGAACCAGAGGACCTAAGACTCAACACATCCTTTCAAGTAAAAAAATATTCAGATGGTATGAAATAAAGACATGAACACTAATTCCTCATGATACTCACTAGGTGTATAGTCTCTACAGAGAGAAACATTCAAAAGGGTTTTCCAAGATCTTAATACTGGAAAGGTCATCAGTATCTGATCAGTGGAGGTTTGGCACCCAGGCAGCTTCCCCGATCAGCTGGTTGCGAAGGCACCGGTGCTCCTCTGAGCATTATAGCCTTCTCTCAGCTTACCAAGCATAGCGCCATACATTGTGCAATGGCTGTGCTTGGTATCAGGCATAGCCTCATTCACTTCTAGGCCAAGGTGCTTATGATATCTGACAGAAGGCTGCAGAGCTCACAGGAGCATCATCAGTATTGAAGTCTCGGAATACCATTTCAAGCATTTTTAAAGTATCATGTTGTATCAATGTATGTATATGCCCTATATATTCATGTTTTGTAATATGTTATATTTGTACAGATACATTTTTAATCTCTGTATAAGACTGGTAATACTTTTAAATACAGTTTAACCTTTTTAAGACAGTCACCCAAAACTGCAACGATATTTTATACAGGCAGATACTAATAGGACCCTGTGCGACTAGTCTGTCTGAAATCTCCTCCTTTTAAAGGAAACCAAGCTACTCAATTCATACTATATACATATCAGTTACACATCAGATACGTTACGTGCAAAGCAACAAATTAGACACATGCTACACACACACACTCACACACTCATTGTACAACTGAGGTACATGCTACACACACCACTTTCATATCAGACACATACCACATATACATTATTATATGCCAAACATTAGACACATGTGGCACACATGACAAACATTAGATACACACTGCACACACATCACTTACTCACGCTAGATACAGATTTATGTGCAGCAAATAATAATGTATACAAGTAATGTAATAATACATTACATACATTCTGTGCATTTGTCACACATCACACATCAATCACACATTCTATACATGCTATAAAAGTCACTAACACATTAGATAATTGGCGAACATACATGTCTCCCATTAGATAGGTCACACGTCATATTAAATACACGCTGCACACATGCCACTTTCACGGTCTATAGTGCTTTACTCACCAATATAGAATAAAAGGGAACTAAACATTCATCAAAGGACTATCTGGCCTGGACTGTGGGTGATCTTTGAGGTATTTCACTGTATATACTGATAACATTAACAGCAAGATTAATTAATTAAGACTAATCTGTTGGGCTAATTTGACAAAATGGAGAATATCACTTGAATATCACATGAAATTAATTTTCGAATGTGTTTCTTTCTTCTGATTATTAGGAACTACACTTTCAACTACGGACTTTGTGTGGCACCTGTTTGGAATGGATAAAAGGTGCTTTACCAAGATCACACCTGTCATATTTATGGTCTTAAGCCACACTGGCCCCATCATAAGGTCCGATCACACTTTCTCAGTATCTAGGTGAGCATATTTTTTCAAATGGAAAAGTATAAGAGTTTGGTACTAACCTTCTCATGTATATAATTGTACATGTATATTTAAATCAGGGGTGCCCAACCTGTGGACCTCCAGCTGTTAAAAACTACAACTCCCAGCATGCCCTGGTGGCTGTAGACTGTTTGGACATGATGGACGTTATAGTTCTGCAACAGCTGGAGGCCCGCAGGTTGGGCACCCAGATTTAAATAATCAAGTTTCTGGTTCTCATTTACAGGCTGTGTCCTCCACCTGATTAATATGTACAGTTAGTGCATGTTTTAGTCCACTTACCAACAAACCAGTAACCAATCTAAATTAGATTGTACTCATACCTAGGGTTGGGCAATATACAGGTATTCACAGTGTACAGCAATATTAAGAAATGGCGATATCGCCAATTCTTAAATACCGCAGTATTTTAGTGTCGTCATAGGGGCATTCGCACTTCAGTGCTGACTGCCTCTAAAACGTCTGGCGCACATTACACCAGTACACCTGCCAGCCAGCACAGTGGAGAAGGAGGGAGTCCCTACCCACTGTGATGTGGCTCCTGCACCACCAATGAATATAATTAACCCGTTAATACAAATGGAGGTGGCAAGCGCCGGCTGTATTACACAGCCGACACCTGGCCTCAATGACAGAGCATGGCGATCATGTGAAGCCCGTCAATTAACCCCTCAGGTGTGGCACCTGAGGGTTTAATTGACGTGGTTCGGCGGGATGCTTGTCACTGAGGCCAGGTGCGGGTTAATTGGTGGTGCAATGCATCCCCCCCCAGTATTATAATCATTGGTGGTACAGTCGATAACTAGTAGTCTCCTATGTAGTCAGGTTATATCAGTAGAAGCTACCAATAGTTTGTGTTACCTGGCTGATATGCTGCAGATATTTCTGGGTCATGCATCTAAATGTACAGGAACATCTGCATTGTGTGAACATAACCAGAGTTCACACTTCAGTTATTTGGTCAGTTATTTAGATCAGTTATTGTGAGCCAAAACCAGGTATGGGATAAAAACACAGAATAGATGCAGATCTTTCCATTGTACTTTATCTCTGTGAAGGCTTCACTACGGGTTTTGGCTCACAATCACTGATGGAAATAACTGACCAAATAACTGAAATGTGAACTCAGCTTTTATTGTAGCTTCTGCTAACAGAGGCAGACAATAGAGTACACTGTTTGTGGTCGATACCCACTAGTTAATTGGGTGTTCCCATCTTGTGGATATTCCACAAATGTTTAAGATTGAAATACCCCTTTCACCACAAGTGATGTGATAAGACAATTATCACACAGTGACTGGAGTGCCTGTAGCAAGTGTCACTAAAGAAAATGCTCCCTAGGTTCTAATTTAGGATTTTTCTGAACAGCCATCCTATAAAGTTATGGTCACTTTATAATACTCACTTATATAGTGCAGCAATTTACAGACATTATCATCACTCTGTCCGCAATGAGGCTCCTAGTCTATGATCCCTATCAGTATGCCATTGGAGTGTGGGAGGAAACCGACGCAAACATGGGGAGAGCATACAAATTCCATGCAGATGTTGTCCTTGGTCAGAATCGAACTCAGGACCCCAGCACTGCAAGGCACCAGTGCTAGCCACCATGCTGCCCATAAAGTTAGAAATCAGAGCGACATATGTATAGCGTCTTTTAAAGGTCCTTAAACAGCAATAATTAAACAATGAAATAAATTGAATAAGATAGGCCCCTTTACCATACTTCTGAATCTTGCCATATAAGTTTTAGGGACAATGATTTTCACTTTGTATGATAATAGGACAATTTAGCTGTTTCTGACGTAATATGTTTTTCTTACATTGTGGGTATATGTAAAAGAGAAAAAAAGGAACGAGGATTAATCTAATCTAAAAAAAAGATTTTCCTAAAGAGAAGATATCATAGAGGCGCCAGAGGAGAATAGTGTACTGAGTGGTAAAAAACAGAAAGAAGACCACCGTAATAGTTGTCCAAGGTTGGACAGAGATTAGCCAGTAAAGGATTTCCCAGATAGGATCAGAAAAAATCCGGAGAGAAATCCAGAGAGATCCAGAAAAAAGTCCCGGAAAAAAGGGGGGGAGGGCTGTTAGGCTGCTAAGAGGGTCAACGTAGATCAACTACGAGCAAATAGGCAAGTGAATAGAAGACAAAGTGGTGAAGGTTCACCAGTTTGATAGTTCCCCCTATATATACAGCGCCAAACTTAAAAGTGGGTAAAAGTAGAAACGGAAACACCTTGTAAAGTACAGTTTGTCGCAAATTTGACCCAATTTCACAGCATATTACTATAAAATCAATATTCGTGAACTTACTCCACAGGGCGGTGGTCCGTCAGGATAAAGCTCAAGACACCTGCGGCACCCACAAAACCCCCCTAGCCAGGATCGCCTGTAGTGTGGATCGGTAATCAGTCGCAGTTCAAACAACGGGAATTCTGGTCCGATAACCTTTATTTAAATCCTTATGGCTCAATAATTACATACCTTCTAAGCAGGGTTTATATACAAACTTCCTAATAGTCCCAGAGGGAGTGTGTCCCGCTCAGTTCTGAACGGGATGTCCTGTTTTCCGGCGTGCGTTCCAGCGTGGAACGCAACCCGGCACGTATTTCCTGTTCCGGCTGCGTTCCACAGTGGGACGCATCAGCACTGGGAATCTGCATTCGCTCTAGTTCCGGTTGCGTTCCACTGTGGAACGCACCGGCATTTCCAATACAGAAAGTCTGTGCTGATTCCGGCTGCATTCCAAAGTGTTTCAGTTCATTTGGGCATATTATTCTGCTGCTTCACTTGTGCTATATCTGAAGGCTATAAAATTAAATAAATGAATACACACATATATCAATAAAACAGTAATGGGTAATAAATACTAAATTGATGAATAGATAAATGAATAAATATATAAATAAATAAATGCCCATGAGAATAAATTAATAAATATATAGAAAAATCTATAAAAAAATGTATAAATATATATATATATATATAGTGTAACATAGTAACATAGTAACACAGTTTGTAAGGCCGAAAAAAGACATCTGTCCATCTAGTTCAGCCTGTTTTCCTACAAGTTGATCCAGGGGAAGGCAAAAAAAACCCCTGTGAGGTAGAAGCCAATTTTCCTCACTTTAGGGGGAAAAATTCCTTCCCGACTCCAGTCAGGCAATCAGAATTACTCCCTGGATCAACGACCCATCTCTAGTAACTATAACCTGTAATATTATTACCCTCCAGAAATACATCCAGGCCCTTCTTGAACTCTCTTAGTGAACTTACCATCACCACCTCCTCAGGCAGAGAGTTCCATAGTCTCACTGCTCTTACCGTAAAGAATCCTCTTCTATGTTTATGTACAAACCTTCTTTCCTCCAGACGCAGAGGATGTCCCCTCGTCACAGTCACAGTCCTCGGGATAAATAGATGATGGGAGAGATCTCTGTACTGACCTCTGATATATTTATACATAGTTATTAGATCTCCCCTCAGTCGTCTTTTTTCTAAAGTGAATAACCCTAATTTTGATAATCTTTCTGGGTACTGTAGTCCACCCATTCCAGTTATTACTTTAGTTGCCCTCCTCTGAACCCTCTCCAGCTCTGCTATGTCTGCCTTGTTCACAGGAGCCCAGAACTGTACACAGTACTCCATATGTGGTCTGACTAGTGATTTGTAAAGTGGCAGGACTATGTTCTCATCACGGGCATCTATGCCTCTTTTGATGCAACCCATTATCTTATTGGCCTTGGCAGCAGCTGTCTGACACTGGTTCCTTCAGCTTAGTTTGCTGTTCACTAAAATTCCTAGGTCCTTTTCCATGTCAGAGTTACCCAATGCTTTACCATTTAGTATGTACTGGTGACTTGCATTATTCCTTCCCATATGCATAACCTTACATTTGTCAGTGTTAAACCTCATCTGCCACTTTTCTGCCCAAGCCTCCAGTCTATCCAGATCCTGCTGTAGCAGTGCACTGTCCTCCTCTGTGTTAATTACTTTACACAGTTTAGTGTCATCTGCAAAAATTGATATTTTACTGTGCAAGCTTTCTACAAGATCATTAATAAATATATTGAAGAGAATAGGACCCAATACAGACCCCTGTGGTACCCCACTAGTGACAGTGACCCAATCTGAGTATGTACCGTTAATAACCACCCTCTGTTTTCTATCACTAAGCCAGTTACTTACCCACATACAGACATTTTCTCCCAGGCCAAGCATTCTCATTTTGTATACTAACCTTTTATGTGGTACCGTGTCAAACGCTTTGGAGAAGTCCAAATATACGACGTCCATTGAGTCGCCGCGGTCAAGTCTAGAACTTACCTCCTCATAGAAACTGATTAAATTGGTTTGACATGACCGATCCCTCATGAAGCCATGCTGATATGGAGTTATTTGCTTATTTTCATTGAGGTACTCCAAGATAGCATCTCTCAGAAAACCTTCAAACAGTTTACCCACAACAGAAGTTAAACTTACCGGCCTATAGTTTCCAGGCTCTGTTTTTGGACCCTTTTTGAATATTGGCACCACATTTGCTATGCGCCAATCCTGTGGAACACTCCCTGTCAGTATAGAGTCCTTAAATATCAGAAATAAGGGTCTGTCGATTACATTACTTAATTCTCTTAGGATACGGGGGTGTATGCCATCCGGTCCTGGTGATTTGTCTATTTTAATATTTTTAAGACGTTGCTGCACCTCTTCCTGGGTCAGAGAGGACACTTTTATAAATAATATATATAAAAAATATATATATATGTATATGTATGTATATATATATACAGTACAGACACACCTTCTCATTCAAAGAGTTTTCTGTATTTTCATGACTATCATGACTATGAAAATTGTAGATTCACACTGAAGGCATCAAAACTATGAATGAACACATGTGGAATTATATACTTAAAGGGGTTGTCCCACGAAAAATATTCTACAGTTTTCAAACCAGCACCTGGATCTGAACACTTTTGTAATTGCATGTAATTAAAAATTATGTATAGCTACTGAGTTATTCAGTAAAATGTATCTGTATTGTGCCACTTAATTTCTTATTTCTTTGACCTGCTCACTGAGAAGGCCGCACATGCTCAGTTTCATCTTTCAACTGCCTCCTGAGCTGTGATAGGAGGAGCTCAGACACGCCCTCTGAGCTGCAGCAGAAAACACACTCCCCTTGAGCTGCCAGCTTGATATAAATCTAGCAGAACAATGAATGTGGAGATCTCTGGATCTATATGAGGTACAGGGCTGGTTCTAGGTTTGTTAGAAAGGTAGTGTCATGTACTATATGATGTCTGATTTTCATTTTCTACATTATTCGTGGGATAACCCCTTTAACAAAAAAGTGTGAAACAACTGAAAATATGTCTTATATTCTAGGTTCTTCAAAGTAGCCACCTTTTGCTTTGATTACTGCTTTGCACACTCTTGGCATTCTCTTGATGAGCTTCAAGAGGTAGTCACCTGAAATGGTATTCCAACAGTCTTGAAGGAGTTCCCAGAGATGCTTAGCACTTGTTGGCCCTTTTGCCTTCACTCTGCGGTCCAGCTCACCCCAAACCATCTCGATTGGGTTCAGGTCTGGTGACTGTGGAGGCCAGGTCATCTAGCGTAGCACCCCATCACTCTCCTTCTTAGTCAAATAGCCCTTACACAGCCTGGAGGTGTGTTTGGGGTCATTGTCCTGTTGATAAATAAATGATGGTCCAACTAAACGCAAGCCAGATGGAATAGCATGCCGCTGCAAGATGCTGTGGTAGCCATGCTGGTTCAGTATGCCTTCAATTTTGAATAAATCCCCAACAGTGTCACCAGCAAAGCAGCCCCACACCATCACACCTCCTCCTCCATGCTTCATGGTGGGAACCAGGCATGTAGAGTCCATCCGTTCACCTTTTCTGCGTTGCACAAAGACACAGTGCTTGGAACCAAAGATCTCAAATTTGGACTCATCAGACCAAAGAACAGATTTCCACTGGTCTAATGTCCATTCCTTGTGTTCTTTAGCCCAAACAAGTCTCTTCTGCTTGTTGCCTGTCCTTAGCAGTGGTTTCCTAGCAGCTATTTTACCATGAAGGCCTGCTGCACACAATCTCCTCTTAACAGTTGTTGTAGAGATGTGTCTGCTGCTAGAACTCTGTGTGGCATTGACCTGGTCTCTAATCTGAGCTGCTGTTAACCTGCGATTTCTGAGGCTGGTGACTCAGATAAACTTATCCTCCGCAGCAGAGGTGACTCTTGGTCTTCCTTTCCTGGGGCGGTCCTCATGTGAGCCAGTTTCTTTGTAGCGCTTGATGGTTTTTGCGACTGCACTTGGGGACACTTTCGAAGTTTTCCCAATTTTTCGGACTGACTGACCTTCATTTCTTAAAGTAATGATGGCCACTCGTTTTTCTTTACTTAAAATTTGTATTATGGCAAGAAAAAAGCAGCTAACAGTTTATTCAGTAGGACTATTAGCTGTGTATCCACCTGACTTCTGCCCAACACAACTCATGGTCCCAACCCCATTTATAAGGCAAGCAATCCCACTTATTAAACCTGACAGGGCATACCTGTGAAGTGAAAACCATTTCAGGTGACTACCTTTTAAAGCTCATCAAGAGAATGCCAAGAGTGTGCAAAGCAGTAATCAAAGCAAAAGGTGGCTACTTTGAAGAACATAGAATATAAGACATATTTTCAGTTGTTTCACACTTTTTTGTTAAGTATATAATTCCACATGTGTTAATTCATAGTTTTGATGCCTTCAGTGTGAATCTACAATTTTCATAGTCATGAAAATACAGAAAACTCTTTGAATGAGAAGGTGTGTCCAAACTTTTGGTCTGTACTGTAGATATATATATATATAAAGCATACATAGAAAATTGGTGTATAATTATATGAATTCATGAATATCTCTTTTTCTCAATGGGCACAAATAATCATCCATAAGAGGGGCAGACTTATAAAATTGCGTCTAGAAGATGTACCTTAATTTTCGCTTTATAAGACGCACCCGAAGATAAGACGCACCCTGATCAGACCTCAGAACAGCCCAGTGTGCCCCCATCAGACCTCAGAACAGCCCAGTGTGCCCCCATCAGACCTCAGATCAACCCACCCAGCCCCATAACAATAAAATAAAAACCTCTCTTACCTGTCCTGCGCCGCGGCTCCACTCCGGGTCCGGCGCTGCACTGTCACCTGACTGCGTGCAGCGTCAGGTCATAGTGCACGCACTACGTCCTGGCGCTGTCAACAGTCAGGACAGTGCAGTGCCGGCCCGGGAAGCCAGAAGAGTGTCGGACCCGGAGAGGAGCCGCGGCGCAGGATAGGTAAGAGAGGTTTTTATTTTATTGTTATGGGGCTGGGTGGGCTGATCTGAGGTCTGACATGACCCTTATGTTCTATCAAAAAGGCTTATATTAATAGTTAACATATTATATAGCTTTGTTTAATCCGAATGGGGTTAGCGTATTTAGTTTATAGATCCAATACATTTCCTTCCTACATAAAACTTGATATGTGGAAGGAATGTGTTCTAGGGGTGTTACCTTAAGTTTTTGGGGATCTCCCTCATGTGTCACCGCAAAATGGCGTGAAACACTATGTATTCACTTTTTGTTTTATATTTGATCGGTGCTCAGACATCCGATCACAAAGAGCTTGAGTTGTTCGTCCTACATATTTTAACCTGCAGGGGCACTCTAACAAGTATATCACATTCATAGTACCACAATTCATATTTTGTTTTAAGGGAATAGCGTTCTCCGATGTGGAGGTGCAAATTTCACTCCTTCCATGGTGGATCATATGGCAGCATTTGCACCTAGATACTCCACATCTGAAGGCTCCCACTTTACTTTTTGTTTCCAAAATGGTTCTCTGAGCGGTGTTCTGTTTTATTTTGGGACAGGATGGGGCGAGGATGTTCTTTAGTGTCTTGGCCCTTCGAAAGGTTATTTTTGGTTGTTTTGATATATATGGTCCTTGTATCGGGTCCTTCAGTAAAATTGCCCAATGTTTCGCCATTATCTGTTTTATGATCTGATGTTTTGAATTGTACCTGGTTATTAAGTTAATTGGTGGTTTATTTGTTACTATTGTTCCCTCGGGATTACTTATTCTATTAGCTTCTATTAGCTCGACCCTTGAACACCATCCAAAAGAAATAGTATTCTTGGACCTTTACTTAAAGAGGACCTTTCACGGATTTTAATAACTGGAGATAAATACCTTGTGTCCTGGGGTACCCCCTGCTGATGCTGCCACCCTGCCTAGTTTTCTAAAATAGCGCTCCTGCGCTCTGCTGTGCCCCCCTGTAGTTTTCGCGCTCAGTATGTAAATACTGAGCATCGGTACAGGGAGGAGGAGACGCCGGCATTTCTCAATGGGCGTCTCCTTCTCCCTGGCTGTGCCGCGATCCAATCACAGCGGAGAGCATCACAGCCAGGGAGAAAGCTGTGACTCTCTCCGCTGTGATTGGATCGCGGCACAGCCAGGGAGAAGGAGACGCCCATTGAGAAATGCCGGCGTCTCCTCCTCCCTGTACCGATGCTCAGTATCTACATACTGAGCGCGAAAACTACAGGGGGGCTCAGCGGAGCGCAGGAGCGCTATTTTAGAAAACTAGGCAGGGTGGCAGCATCAGCGGGGGGTACCCCAGGACACAAGGTATTTATCTCCAGTTATTAAAATCCGTGAAAGGTCCTCTTTAAGTAGTAGTGGGAACACAATTTCCACTAAAACCCACTTTAAAACAGTAGATGCCAACAGCTACTTAGATTTTTCTAGTTGTCATCTGAAAAAATGGAAAACTAATATACCATTTATATACCATTTAACCAGATGCGAAGAATAAGGAAGAACTGTTCTGATGACTTAGTGATGAAGGAACAGATCAACGTTTTGAGAAATAGATTTCTAGAAAAAGGGTACCCTTCTAAACTAATCAATGACTCTAAAAAGAGAATCCTAAATGAAGACCAAAAAGACTGCTTAAAAAATAAAAGTAATCCCGAGGGAACAATAGTAACAAATAAACCACCAATTAAAGGGGTTATCCCACGAATAAAGTAAAAAATGAAAATCAGACATCATATAGTCTATGACAATACCTTTCTAACAAAGCTAGAACCAGCCCTGTACCTCACATGGATCCAGAGATCTCCTCATTCATTGCTCTGCTAGATTTATCTCAAGCTGACAGCTCAAGGGGAGTGTCTTTTCTGCTGCAGCTCAGGGGGTGTGTCTCAGCTCTCCCTATCACAGCTCAGGAGGCAGTTGAAGGATGAAACAGAGCATGTGCGGCCTTCTCGTTGAGCAGGTCAAAGAAATAAGAAATTAAGTGGTACTATACAGATACATTTTACTGAATAACTCAGCAGCTGTACAAAATTTTTAATTACATACAATTACAAAAGTATTCAGACCCGAGTGCTGGTTTGAAAACTGTAGAATATTTTTCGTGGGACAACCCCTTTAACTTAATAACCAGGTACAATTCAAAACATCAGATCATAAAATAGATAATGGCGAAACATTGGCCAATTTTACTGAAGGACCCGATACAAGGACCATATATATCAAAACAACTAAAAATAACCTTTCGAAGGGCCAAGACACTAAAGAACATCCTCGCCCCATTCTGTCCCAAAATAAAACAGAACACCGCTCAGAGAACCATTTTGGAAACAAAAAGTAAAGTGGGAGCCTTCAGATGTGGAGTATCTAGGTGCAAATGCTGCCATATGATCCACCATGGAAGGAGTGAAATTTGCACCTCCACCTCGGAGAACGCTATTCCCTTAAAACAAAATATGAATTGTGGTACTATGAATGTGATATACTTGTTAGAGTGCCCCTGCGGGTTAAAATATGTAGGATGAACAACTCAAGCTCTTCGTGATCGGATGTCTGAGCACAGATCAAATATAAAACGAAAAGTGAATACACATAGTGTTTCATGCCATTTTGTGGTGACACATAAGGGAGATCCCCAAAAACTTAAGGTAACACCACTAGAACACATTCCTTCCACATATCAAGTTTTATGTAGGAAGGAAATGTATTGGATATATAAACTAAATATGCTAACCCCATTCGGATTAAACAAAGCTATATAATATGTTAACTATTAATATAAGCCTTTACGATAGAACATAAGGGTCATGTAGTCGCGGGTACATCTATACATGCGCATATTTGTGCACATGTGTATATATATTGTCTCTTTTCTATATTTGTGGATGTTGGGGGGGCAAGGTGGTGTGTGTTTATATATACACACCATATGAATGTATTTTTGTATACATACTATATTTGATTATTAATTTATCAATTTTTATATTTTTTCCATTTTTTATTAATTTTATGAGCTACAGATTTGTGACTACTATTATTATGTTATGATTTTGATTGATTTTATTTGTGTTATTATATATACATCTTTTAGACGCAATTTTATAAGTCTGCCCCTCTTTTGGATGACTATTTGTACCCATTGAGAAAAAGAGATATTCATGAATTCATATAATTATACACCAATGTCTATGTATGCTTCTATGTGAGCCATACGGATTTAAATAAAGGTTATCGGACCAGAAGTCCCGTTGTTTGGACTGTGACTGATTACCGATCCACACTACAGGCGATCCTGGCTAGGGGGGTTTTGTGGGTGCCGCAGGTGTCTTGAGCTTTATCCTGACGGACCACCGCCCTGTGGAGTAAGTTCACGAATATTGATTTTATAGTAATATGTAATTATATAGTAATTTTATAGTAATATGCTGTGAAATTCGGTCAAATTTGCGACAAACTATACTTTACAAGCTGTTTCCGTTTCTACTTTTACCCACTTTTAAGTTTGGCGCTGTATATATAGGTGGAACCTTCACCACTTTGTCTTCTATTCACTTTCTTACATTGTGACAGACATATGGTTTCTATGTTTATATCTACAGGGTTCAGAACAAGAGAATTAATTCCAAGAAGGATGAATTTCTGGAAATTCTATCCCATTTCTCAACACTTCTGATGCCTCCTAACACTAAACCATCTTCCACTATTCACGTGTCTCTTGATCCTAAAGATGAAAGCGATGGTGAATTTCGTCCTCAATTGCTGAATGTTACAGAGGTAGAGGCATTGGAGTGGTTGGTGGACTCTCAGGAACCCCTTGTATTTCTTTTTTTACCTGGAAGCAAACATCTTTTGGCTAATAGAATTCACGAAAGACTGAATGTGACATTGCTAGAGAGAATCACTGAAAAGACACAAGAGGTGCTAGAAGAGATGAAAGATATCTTTTCAACTGGTGATCATGTCCAAATCCTTCAAAAACTTATTATCTCTTGCCATAGCCACTTCAATGTTAGCTATTTATCTATAGACGAGGAGCAGTCACCACAGTTGGGAAATAAACAGCATAGGAAACTGCATTCACTGATGCTCCTTAAAACGTTACAGACAATTCGTGCCCATTGGCAAGACCGCAAAAAATTATCACGACAGAACCGTGGAGCAGGCCTCAAACCTCACTGTCGTCTGCAGGAGCTGACCATCAACTTAAAACCATACCCAGAATATAAAGACATCCATTTTCCAGAAGAAATAAACATCAACAACTGTGTAGGGCCTTGCCGCTTCCCACAGACCACTCAAAGTGAATACCAAGCCCATGTAATTCTACTCATTCAGCTCCAGGAAAGAAGACAAGCTACCCTTGATCGACCACCTTGTTGTGTACCTGTTCAATATCAAGAACAGTGGCTGATGGTGGCACATGAAAATGGCATTAGACTTCACCTCTATCCAAATATGGTTGCCAAAGAGTGTGGTTGTAGATAGGTATACTATATACATCTATCATATTCAGTTTTACAGCAAATTTAAAGTGTTAATTTTCACCATTTTAGAAATAGAGGACACACATATGTACACTGGGCACTGGCAGTCCAAGCCATGGTAAAGAGACTTTCTAGACCCATCCTCCAGGTTCCTTGACTTTAGTCCTTACAGCTTTGGTTATCAACCTCTAATCTGCAATGTCATAATTGTTTAAAAATGAAATGTGCAAAATACTGGGTACATTTACTATGTTAATCTTCTTCATGTATATATGTAGTTTAGGTCACATATGTATAACAGGAAACAATTTCTTTGTATATCATCTTCACTCCTTAGCTTCATCTTGACCTTTCATGGTTACACATACTCTACTGTAGGGCTCTGCAGTGAATCTTTGTTTTTTCTTTTAGTAGTATTCATTATATTGAGGCTGTTGTATATGTATAAGCCTGCCGCTGGTCTCCTTTGGCTGAATGTAATGTTTCAGGTGTAGCCATTTAATAAACTGTAATTGGAGTTCCTTGGTTCTGTTCCATGCATTTGTAGCTAATGTGGCCGAAGTCACAACACATTTCTATCCAAATTTTGCATAAGAATATTTTTTAGTAAAAAAATATAAAATAAAATATGTGTGCCTTGTTATTTGAAAAAAGATGCTTGTATTTTCTTTAATCAAGTTCATTATTAAAGGGCTTGACCACTATACATTACTAGTTGCACATGTGCTTGGAACAGCACATACCTGTCCGATAGCTAAATGTGAATTAATTCATATTAACTTGCAGGTCCGCTCACCTTCTGCGAGCACTGCGCTCTGAAAATGACCACTGATGGAGAGTTCCATCCATGAGCAGCCTTCATTAACTTACACCGGTGACAGTAGAGGCCGTTGATGGTCGGAACCCTTCATCAGTGCCCATTTTCGGAGCACAGCACCGGCAAGCAGGTGAGCGGGTCTGCATGTAAAAATAAATTATTCATATTAAACAATCAGACATCAGTGTAGATAATCACATGGACACAACCTCTTTGTACATGTATAGCATAGTTACTTGGCACAAGGCATTACATGACATACATGTACCATCACTGTGTGCCAAGGGGCTAAAGTGTACCTCGGCCTACTAACAGCTTAGTGCATGGCCGGTTTCACACACAGCAATTACCCATATGTTCTGTGGAGCTCCAGAGCTGTACTCACTATTCTGATGGTGAAATTTATGTTTAAATACAGCACTTATCCTAAGTTACAGCCTGTATTATACTCGAGAGCTGCCCTCACTATTTTTCTGGTGGAGTCACTGTGTCCATACATTATAGATGTAACTAGTGTTAGTACAAATAGTCCACTACCCTATTGACATAGTGTGCCATAGCAGAGATATTGATTATGACGCCAAAAGGTTTGCACACCTGGATTTGAGGATTTGCTGCCATTCTTCTTCTGAGATCCTCTCAGGCTCTATCAAGTTGGATGGGGATCATCGATGGACAGCTATGTTCAGGTGTTACCAGAGATGTTTGATTGGGTTCAAGTCAGGGCTCTGGCTTGGCCACTCACAGACATTCACAGAGTTGTCCCTAAGCCACTCTTGTTGCCTTGGCCGTCCGTGTATTTTTTTTTTTTTACTATTCTGAGTTACAGGCTGTATTATACTCCAGAGCTGTATTCAATATTATGTATTATACTCCCCAGAGCATGTAAACCATTAGGGTGGGAGCTTTTTTGGCTCACAAGTACCAAGTGTGTGGATTCCATATCAAAATGGCTTGTTGATACAAACCCCAAAGATGTAATTTAAGGCTGTATTCTCCTTGCTGCTGGATTCATTTATGGCTTTGTCTGAAAAAACTGCACCTCAAACTGCATGTGTGATTCCAGCCTAAAGCTCCTGTATCTCTTTACCTACCAAGTGCTATTTAAAATATTGCTGTCTTCTAATCTGGTACGGTAGATTAAGAGCATCTGCACCCCATATAACTATGCTCCTGGACAACCCATTTAAACCTTATAAAACGGTCTTAAAGATAAACAGTCTTTTTTTATCCACAGCAATCACAACACAGCTTTCAGTTGCCAGAGCTGTTTTACCCCTTCCTGACATCCTCTATACATGTACTGCAAATGTCAGGTCTTTAAAGATGGTGCCCGCTCCAGAGCAAAGCGAGCTCCATTGCTATCGGGTGCCTGCTGTTTCACACAGCAGACACCCAGGGTCTATGTCTGCAATTGCCGGTAATGCCAATCACAGACATTTAACCACTCAGATGGTGTGGTCAAATGTGATCACAGCATCTGAAAGGCAAAAAATCCACAAGCACGCACTTTCCAGGCAGAAACACCTCCTCCTGGCTGAGAATGGGGAAGTTGTTCCATTTTTGTCATAAGCCAGAGCCTGCAGGTTGTGGCACTAAATCGTAATATACCAATCCTTGTATATTGGATAAAATTCCATTACTTTATACAAATTGCAATCTAATAATTGCATGTTGGGGTCCACTTAGAGGCCCAAAAAAGTTTTTAAAAATATAAAAAAAAAAATATAAAAATTCACTCATCTCAGTCAGTCATGCTCTGGCTCCACCCACTTCATTAATGAAGCATGACTGAGTGATGCATGCTGCCGGCCTGTCCGCTGCTAGGTGATTACTAGTATTTTAGCAAAACAGCACTACTAGGGGCTGAACTGAATACACTTTGTGATGGCTGCTCTAACCAGGCCCTGTCGCCACTGCAGCAGCAGTTGCCAATCTCCAGGCCCCCTCTCCTCTGAGATGGAGCTTCTGACCGCACAGCCATTTACCCCCCAATTTTGTGTCTTATAAAGCAGAAAATACGGTATATAAATGTCGTACTGAGTAGGGATGAGCTCCGTACAGTATTAGAATGTATTGGCTCCGATGAGGCGAAGTTATTACTTCGCGAAGTCTCGCGAGACTTTGTGTAATAACTTTATGAATTCATTATTACTGTTTATTAATTATCACTGGATTCCAGTGTGGTACGCAAATAGGATGCCACCAATGTAACAGGTCAGTTCAACTTTTTTTTTTTTTACTAAATATTCCACAATCAGCTGTGGAAATGTTTAGGAACTACAGCAACTCAGCCACAAAGTGGCAGACCACATAAAGTGGGGTCAGCAAGTGCTGAGGTGCTTATTGCATAAAAGTCAACAACACTATGCTCAGTTCCAAATCAACTTTGGCATTAACATTAGCACAAAAACTGTGTGCTGGGAGCTTCATGATATGGGTTCCTATGGTCAAGCAGCTGCATGCAAAAGTTATATCACTGCAAAGCACAATGCCAACAGTAAGATGGAGTAGTGTAAAGCACAGCACTGCTAGACTCTGGAGCAGTGGAAACATGTTCGGTGGAGTGATGAGGCACACTTTTCTATCTGGCAGACTGATGTACATATTTGGGTTTGGCAAATGCCAGGAGACCATTACCTGCCTGACTGCATTGTGCCAACTGTGAAGTTTGGTGGAGGAAGGATAATGCTATGGGTTATTTTGTTTGGCCTAGGTCCTTAGTTCCAGTGAAGGGAACTCTTAATGCTTCAGCCAGGCCCTCTCGTCCAACATCAGTGACTGACCTCACAAATGCGCCATAAAAACTCCTGTAGGTGTAATGTGTAGGTGTCCCAACATGTTTGTCTCTCAAGTTACAATATTAATTGGTGTTGGGGTGCCCACTGTGAGATGAAAATATTGTAAGTTGCATCCATAAGCTTATGGAAAACTAGTAATTGGTTCTAAAACACCATAAAGTAATCCCAAAATAATATAAAATAGACAGTAAAGACAAATAAGCAGGTAACTAAGACATATAAAGCAAGTCCTTACATGTAACAGTCAGACATAGATGCCAGAAGTTGTAATTCACTTTCTGTGATGAGGACAGGAGCTTCTTTGGGGTCCTGTATAGCACACAGCGTACCAGAAAACTAAAATGGAGCCACACTTCTTTGAGGGAGCAGCTGATCCTGGCACAGACAGAGGGCAGAACCGGACAAATAGTACCATCCTGTACCATAAAGAGGAGCTACTAAACAACCAATACAGAGAAATGGCCATGTAGATTGGTTGCATCTTGCATGTTGAGTCTGTTTTTCTTGTGTTTTTCCACTGTCCTCATTAATTTCCCTAAAAGATGGCGAGGCAAGGGTGATGCTACCCTCTTTTACGACCAGTTTTCCGGTGTAAAGGAAACCTCTGGCAGCACATGGTGACATCAGAGACCAGCATAAAACGCTTGTCTATGATACATTCCCCCCATTGTATGTTGAAAATATTCTATCCTGAGGTTTTCCAAGATTCTGATACTGATGACCTTTCCTCAAGATCAGTTATCAATATCAGATTGGTGGGGGGCCAATACCAGGGACCCCTGCCACGCTGCTGTTTGAGGAGGCCGCGGCTCATGTGAGGGCCGCAGCCTCCTAGCAGCTTACCAAGCACAGCACTGTCCATTGAAGAGCAGCTGTGCTTGGTGTTGCAGCTCAGTGCCTTCCACTTGAATGGGACTGATCTGTGCTTAGGACACATTACCTTTGAACGTGATGTCACTGGCCTAGGAAGTGCCTATGGACTCTTCAAACTGCTGTTTGGTTGCCGGGAGTAGGACCCCCACTCATCTGATATTGATTATCCTGAGGATAGGCTATCAGTATTAAAATCTCTGTGAACCCCTTTAAATCAGCGCTCTAAGTTAATATGTTGGAAGCAGGAAAATGGGCAATGTAAGATGTGAGGGACACAAGTTGCAGCATCCATTTTTGGTCAACCCCACCGCACGCAGATGCCGAAACACGCGTCCATAACCTTAATATTTGGGCAACTTGACAGCCAAATTGTTATGGCTAGATGACTGTGTATCACAGATTGGTGCGTATAGGAATGCATAGCCCCAGACTGGTCAGAGTGTCCATGCTGACCCTTGTCCATAGTGAACAGCAGGTCTATGGAGTAATTAAGTCAAGCTTCTGACTATTTTTCCACACCTCATAAAAGACTAATAATTAGTAATAAACTCATTTAGAAGAGGTTTGGCTGATTTTCGTTAATAATGGAGATCATTAAATTACTTTAAATAATTGATCCAGTACTGCATTCTTATTCCTATATTTGGTGTTAGAAAGGATTTTGCCTTCTCCTGAATTAACAAAGCATGAAAATCATAGAATAATGAGCAAAGGAACTATGTAACTGTACTGTTTGCAAAATAGCCCTCTGTAAACTAAATTCTTTGGAGTAACTCCATGTGAGCAAACATATTTTTCTTTCCCATTTATCATAGAGAATTGAGTTGATGAATAACCAAGGATATGCTGTTTACTGTTTATATGTGACCTGTGGAAAAAGTGGGAGAGCTGCAGGACACACACAAAATATTTAAAACAAAGCCATATTATTGTTATTATGAAAAATGCTATCTTATTTTACATACTTCACTTATTAAATAGCACGTTTTATGCAAAAATCCATTTCCACAGAACGGAGCCATCCAACAAGCTTAAAATTTATATATATATATATATATATATATATATATATATATATATATATATTGTAAGGGATCATATCCTCTCAGGGGGTCGACATCACACAAGCTCTTCAAAACACAGGGATTTTCAAGTCCACACCACTTTATTTTCACACTTTTTGCTCCAGCATGAAACAAAACCATCAAAATAACACCTGCCCGGCTGGGCTCTGACTAAACATAGTTCAGCTAACTCACCTAAATACAAACGCTGTTCACATACAGCTTTTAAGTGTGGCTTCCTCAGCTGTTCAGTCCAGCAGCCTCCTGGCTGTGACTCCAACCGTACCTTTGGGGGGAGATGGTCCAACAGTCCTCCCGACTCTGAACGTGTGACCCTCTTCTCCTAGGGTCACTGAGCCCCCCCCCCCCCAAACTTCCAGGCTACACTGAGCCCTGTGGCCCCTCAGCCCTCGTGGCTAAGGCCACACAGAGCCTCCGCAGGCTCCAACCTCTCAGGCTTCCTCAGCCTTGTGGCCCCCCAGCCCTGCTGGCTGGGACCACACGGGTCCTCTCCAGGTCTGTTCCCTGGGGCCCTCTCTCTCTCTAACACACAGTGTAGGTTAACTTATCCCTGCCTGATTAATCCAGCTGGCCTCACCTGGGGCCAGGGAAAACCTGTGACGGATTAGGGTCTGTGGACTGGAAGACTCCCACTTCCAACCTGTCTCCCAGTCCAAGAAATCCAGCCCATGCAACATTAAACAAAAACCAGCTCCAGCAACTATGCTTGCTGTAGCTATACCACTTCTGGATTTCAGTTCTCACCTGGCTAAACTGACAAACCAGGCGAGATACACACCCCACATTACTACACACATCACCACTATATATATATATATATATATATATATATATACACACAGGGTGGGCCATTTATATGGATACACCTAAATAAAATGGGAATTGTTGGTGATATTAACTTCCTGTTTGTGGCACATTAGTATATGGGAGAGGGAAAACTTTTTAAGATGGGTGGTGACCATGGCGGCCATTTTGAAGTCGGCCATTTTGGATCCAGCTTTAGTTTTTTCAATGGGAAGAGGGTCATGTGACACATCAACTTATTGAGAATTTCACAAGAAAAACAATGGTGTGCTTGGTTTTAACATAACTTTATTCTTTCATGAGTTATTTACAAGTTTCTGACCACTTATAAAATGTGTTCAAAGTGCTGCCCATTGTGTTGGATTGTCAATGCAACCCTCTTCTCCGACTCTTCACACACTGATAGCAACACCGCAGAAGAAATTCTAGCACAGGCTTCCAGTATCTATAGTTTCAGGTGCTGCACATCTCGTATCTTCACAGCATAGACAATTGCCTTCAGATGACCCCAAAGATAAAAGTCTAAGGGGGTCAGATCGGGAGACCTTGGGGGCCATTCAACTGGCCCACGACAACCAATCCACTTTCCAGGAAACTGTTCATCTAGGAATGCTCGGACCTGACACCCATAATGTGGCATATGGGGTACAAAGATAGTGGGGCCATTCTTCATCAATGGAAACCATTCCCATTTTATTTAGGTGTATCCATATAAATGGCCCATCCTGTGTGTGTATGTGTATATATACAGTACAGACCAAAAGTTTGGACACACCTTCTCATTCAAAGAGTTTTCTGTATTTTCATGACTATGAAAATTGTAGATTCACACTGAAGGCATCAAAACTATGAATTAACACATGTGGAATTATATACTTAACAAAAAAGTGTGAAACTGAAAATATGTCTTATATTATATTCTAGGTTCTTCAAAGTAGCCACCTTTTGCTTTGATTACTGCTTTGCACACTCTTGTCATTCTCTTGATGAGCTTCAAGAGGTAGTCATCTGGCGTAGCACCCCATCACTCTCCTTCTTGGTCAAATAGCCCTTACACAGCCTGGAGGTGTGTTTGGGGTCATTGTCCTGTTGATAAATAAATGATGGTCCAACTAAACGCAAACCGGATGGAATAGCATGCCGATGCAAGATGCTGTGGTAGCCATGCTGGTTCAGTATGCCTTCAATTTTGAATAAATTCCCAACAGTGTCACCAGCAAAGCACCCCCACACCATCACACCTCCTCCTCCATGCTTCACGGTGGGAACCAGGCATGTACAGTCCATCCGTTCACCTTTTCTGCGTCGCACAAAGACACAGTGGTTGGAACCAAAGATCTCAAATTTGGACTCATCAGACCAAAGCACAGATTTCCACTGGTCTAATGTCCATTCCTTGTGTTCTTTAGCCCAAACAAGTCTCTTCTGCTTGTTGCCTGTCCTTAGCAGTGGTTTCCTAGCAGCTATTTTACCATGAAGGCCTGCTGCACACAGTCTCCTCTTAACAGTTGTTGTAGAGATGTGTCTGCTGCTAGAACTCTGTGTGGCATTGACCTGGTCTCTAATCTCAGCTGCTGTTAACCTGCGCTTTCTGAGGCTGGTGACTTGGATGGACTTATCCTCCGCAGCAGAGGTCTTCCTTTCCTGGGGCGGTCCTCATGTGAGCCAGTTTCTTTGTAGCGCTTGATGGTTTTTGCGACTGCACTTGGGGACACTTTCAAAGTTTTCCCAATTTTTCGGACTGACTGACCTTCATTTCTTAAAGTAATGATGGCCACTCGTTTTTCTTTACTTAGCTGCTTTTTTCTTGCCATAATACAAATTCTAACAGTCTATTCAGTAGGAAAACCATTTCAGGTGACTACCTCTTGAAGCTCATCAAGAGAATGCCAAGAGTGTGCAAAGCAGTAATCAAAACAAAAGGTGGCTACTTTGAAGAACCTGGAATATAAGACATATTTTCAGTTGTTTCACACTTTTTTGTGTTAATTCATAGTTTTGATGCCTTCCGTGTGAATCTACAATTTTCATAGTCATGAAAATACAGAAAACTCTTTGAATGAAAAGGTGTGTCCAAACTTTTAGTCTGCACTGTATATATATATGTATATATATTTTTTTTTTGTATTTTTTTTTACCCCCAATCTGGTGTAGTTTTATATAATTTTATGTTGTAATGTCTTGTGTTATATGTTTCTGGCCATTTCTTTCAGCTAGGTATGGATGGCAATGTTGACAAAGAGCAGGGTTATTTACCCTCTTGGTAGAAGTAGGCTGGTCCTGCTTTCTGCCAGGAGGGGAAGTTCCTGGATAACCTAAAAAGAACTTTCCAGAGAGATCAACTTACTCCAAACCACAAGTGGCGTTTTGAGACTCTAAACAGCAGAGTGAACTGCTTTAACCGTCATCTACAGACATTACAGGGAGGTGAGGGCCTATGGCCAAGAGACCCATCACCCACAACATCACTAGGCCTGTATGACCAAAGTTATGTTGCCTCCATCCAACCTGCCTCCACAACCCTTACTGGTGTAGAGAAGTTGTGCACTTGAAATCTGTTGCTATTGGATACAGTGCCTTGTGAAAGTATTCGGCCCCCTGGAACTTTTCAACCTTTTGCCACATTTAAGGCTTCAAACAAAAAGATATAACATTTTAAATTTTTGGTGAAGAATAAACAACAAGTGGGTCACAATTGTGAAGTGGAACGAAATTTATTGGATCATTGGATCAAGTGGGGTGTGCAAAATTATTCAACCCATTTACTTTCAGTTCAGAAAACTCACTCCAGAAGTTCATTGAGGATCTCTGAATGATCCAATGTTGTCCTAAATGACTGATGAAGATAAATAGAATCCATCAGTGTGTAATCAAGTCTCCGTATAAATGCACCTGCTCTGTGATAGTCTCAGGGTTCTGTTTAAAGTACAGAGAGCATCATGAAGACCAAGGAACACACCAGACAGGTCCATGATACTGTTGTGGAGAAGTTTAAAGCCGGATTTGGATACCAAAAGATTTCCCAAGCTTTAAACATCCCAAGGAGCACTGTGCAAGCGATCATATTGAAATGGAAGGAGTATCAGACCACTGCAAATCTACCAAGACCCGGCCATCCTTCTAAACTTTCATCTCAAACAAGGAGAAGACTGATCAGAGATGCAGCCAAGAGGCCCATGATCACTCTGGATGAACTGCAGAGATCTACAGCTGAGGTGGGAGAGTCTGTCCATAGGACAACAATCAGTCGAACACTTCACAAATCTGGCCTTTATGGAAGAGTGGCAAGAAGAAAGCCATTTCTCAAAGATATCTATAAAAAGTCTTGTTTACAGTTTGCCACAAGCCACCTGGGAGACACACCAAACATATGGAAGAAGGTGCTCTGGCCAGATGAAACCAAAATTGAACTTTTTGGAAACAATGCAAAACGATATGTTTGGCGTAAAAGCAACACAGCTCAGCACCCTGAACACACCATCCCCAGAGACTAGGACGGAGATTTATCTTCCAACAAGACAATGATCCCAAACATAAAGCAAAATCTACAATGGAATGGTTCAAAAATAAACGTATCCAGGTCTTAGAATGGCCAAGTCAAAGTCCAGACCTTAATCCAATTGAGAATATGTGGAAAGAGCTGAAAACTGCTGTTCATAAACGCTCTCCATCCAACCTCAAAGAGCTCCAGCTGTTTTGCAAGGAAGAATGGGCAAGAATTTCAGTCTCTAGATGTGCAAAACTGATAGAGACATACCCCAAGCGACTTGCAGCTGTAATCGCAGCAAAAGGTGGCGCAACAAAGTATTAATGCAAGGGGGCCGAATAATTTTGCACGCCCCACTTTTCAGTTTTATTATTACAAAAAAAGTTTAAATGATCCAATAAATTTCATTCCACTTCACAATTGTGACCCACTTGTTGTTGATTCTTCACCAAAAATTTTAAATGTTATATCTTTTTGTTTGAAGCCTGAAATGTGGCAAAAGGTTGAAAAGTTCCAGGGGGCCGAATACTTTCGCAAGGCACTGTATATTTGAAGTTAAGTTCTATGTTGCACTTAGTAAAAGGACTGTTATATGTTTTATTCTGGGCTCATTCTTCAATACTACATTTCCACTTTATCAATCCCCAGGGAGCAAAAGCCTGAGGGAGTACACTGTAACAACACTTCATCGGGGCTACTCCCATCCTCTGCATATTAGATATATAGTTAACACTGTTGCCTTGCAGTGCTGTGGGGTCCTAGGTTCGAATCTGACCAAGGACATCTGTATGCAGTTTGTATGTTCGCCCAATAAATTACCTGGATCAAATAGAATTGGTTTTAAAACTGTCCTCCTCATCATGCTGTTCTCATTTTGACATCATGAGACCAAGACGACAATTGATCAACAGTACCTCGCCATTGCGAGGCTTCAAGCAGGATGTTCTCAGATGCATGTAGCCACTGAGCTTAGTGTGTCACAGTGTGTCATCAGCAGGTTGCAAAATAGATATAGGGAGACTGTAAGAGTCACATAGAAGTGGATGTCCTTCCCACACTGATGACCGCTTCATTGTGAACAATGCCCTGTAGAAGTGGTTGATGAAAGCCACACACACATGCACATTTAAGGGAGGTGAGGGGCACCAAAGGGTGGTCAGGTGTGTCTATTCAGTATAGAACTGCCCTACACCTCGTGAATGGTATAATGACAAGCCCATACTTCTTGAATAACATCATTAATTCAGTCATTGTGCCTCTGCATGAATAACACAAGCCTAATTTCATCTTCATGGACGACCATGCGCCAACTCATTGAGGTCACATCATTAGGGAACAGCTGCTGGAGACTGGGGTACCTCAAACGGAGTGGCCTCCACTTTCTCCAGACCTGAATCCCATTGAAATCCTATGATATTAGGTGAGTCGCTGAGTAAAGGCTTGTAACTCTCTACCCCAGAATCTCAATGACCTGATGGCCACCCTTCAAGAAGAGTGGCATGCCATGCCTCAGAAGACAATATGTCGACTTGTGAACAGCATGAGATGTTGTTGTCAAGCTGTAATTGATGCTCAAGCCCACATGACAAGTTACTAAGACATTGACATTTTTTGTGGGGGTATACCTACCACTGCTGTTGGCTTTTGTTTCAATAAACTGTTTGAGATGAGGAAACCACCATTGCTGCTTCTACTTAAACGCCCTACTTTCATGATATAATAATTACTGTAGCCATGTAGCTTACAATAGCGATATCCAGCACTGTGCTCCCAACTAAATATGCCAAAATACGGAACACAGCCAAGGGCGAATACTACGAACACATTGTCGGAGTCCCTTCCTGCGCTCTTCCGCTCTTAACAAGCATCAGAGATGACCTCTACAAGTTCTCGACCATCTTCCCCAACTAATTCTGCAGGGGACTCAAGCAATACTACAACCTCAGAACATAATGCGATCCAGGGATTTAATCCCGCTGAACTGTATGCAAACATCAAACAATTGTTCAGACAAGAACTCCGAACCGCTGTCTCAGAAATCTCCAAACAAATGCTCAATCTTGGTCAGAGAGTGGATGAGTTGGAGTCTAAAACTGACAAAATAATAGGTGCTCTTGATGCAGATAAAGCACGTCTGGATGATCATGAGACTAAACTAGCACAACTTGAGCTAAAACTGGAGGATTTGGAAAATCTCTCTCGTAGAGCTAACCTTCACAGAGGTTTACCAGAGACTTTTGTAGCCTTGAAGGACACAGCCTTAAATCTGTTCCAAGCCCTGCTACCACAATCTGATCCCCAAAACTTTCGTATTGACCGCATCCATAGAGCCCTTACTGCTCCTAGAAATCCTTCACTACCCCGTGACGTCATCCTCAAATTACACTATCCTGAATCCAGGGATAGACTCCTTGCTGCAGCACGAAACATCCAGTGTACAACTATACGCTGATCTAGAGCCGTCCACGATGGAACGCAGTAGACAACTACGTCCCGTCATGTTGGCTCTACAGAATGCACAAATTCGATACAGATGGGGTTTCCCTTTTCAATTATCCTTCCAATTCGACGGCAGAACCCACACTATTCGTTCCCTGGAGGATGGACAGGAGGCACTGCGGCAAGCAAACATACCGATGGAATCTCGTCCACAGTCTAGTTTGCGGCCTCCGCTCCCCCAGCGCCCTGCAAGAATTTGGGAGAACAATCGGTTGGATTGGATTTTGGATCGATACACGTTTTGTGCATTGCATACCACTTAAAGCACTGTATGGGACCTCTTTGTCTCCCATCCTGCGTAGATTTGATAAGCTCATTTGCCCAGGGTAGCCACCATAAGTGGCTGCTGTGATATCTACACTCTCCCCGACCAATACACCCTATTTATATGGTGGACCCCATTTTGTTGCTTCTTGACAGACAATAAGTTCATTCATTCAGGTCTAGTTATGTGAAAATGACTTGTCTGATGTGATACAGCAACGAACTATATGAGAGCACATCTGCGATCTAAGATACATGATTCCTGATCGATCTCTTACTATGCTTTTTATTAAGCCTTTTCAGTCACTGTTTGGAATACCATATTGCCTTTATGGTTTTAGATACTAGTCAAGTCACAACGTTAGACTGTCTACTATCTATTGAAATAGTTAGTTCTTTTGTTGGCTATATCAGAATGTTTTAACATTACTACTATTTTACCATTACCTCACTTTGTCAAGCTGCTGGAAGAAGTGTACGGACCTCACAAACTACATTCTCTCTGTTCACACTATCACCTATACTAAACAAGACCACCATGCAACCTTAGCCTTTGCTATTCCATCATTATGTGTAAAATTATAAGCCATAACGGGATTTAACTCCCCACTTAAGAGAAGAAAGGCCTTCTTAGACTACGAAAAACATAAACCAGATATTATTTGCCGCAGTGAAGATGATACTATTGCCTAAAATTCTTTACTTATTTAGGACTCTTCCAATACCGGTCCCACAATCAGTAATCCAAACCCTTCAGAAACAAATCCTCTCTTTTATTTGGTCCCACAAACGCCCTCGCATATCTAAAAAGATTATGCTCCTCCATAAAAGAGTGGGAGGACTGTCAGTACCTAACTTAGCGGCCCAATATTGACAGGACCTAACGCACCCTTATGGATCTCATATGAAACTTCTATATTTCCAACGGTCTCATGGCCATCTCTTTTTTGGACCGCAGTTCCTCTCCCTGACCACATAAAATAAATTGCCCCCTTTACCTTTTTCTCACTACTTCTTTGGCGTCAAACGAGATTTAAATACAATCTACAGTCACAACCATCAATGCTGACACCTATTTTTTTCTAACCCAACGTTTCCTGCAGGAGAAACTTCCTCTGCCTTTACTTGTGGCAATCGCTCAGGCTCACTACACTAGGTGATTTTGTCCTACATGGTAAACTGATAACAAATCATATCATATTTTAATACACATTATCAATCTCCATCTGAAGAATGGTGGAGAAAACAACAAATCTTCCACTTTTTATCAACAATAACAAATTCATCTGCCAAGTTAGAACTTGCCGTCATGGAATCCATATGCAAGTTCCATTCCTCTTCCCCAGGTATCCTTTACAGACTGTACGGGGAGAGTAATGGATCTCATCATAGTAGTAAATTACCTTTTATGCTGCAATGGGAAACCGACATGAATGCCACAATGTCTATAGAACGTTGGCATCACTGCTGCACCCTCCTAAGCAAAAATAGCTGGCAAGTCACGTTAACTGAAACGTCACTTAAAGTTCTACATAGAGCATATATGGTCCCTTCCAGATTACATACTATATACCCTGATGTTCCTGACCAATGTTTTAGAGGCTGCTCAGACAGGGGCTCCCCATCTCCACACTTGGTGGTCCTCTCCAATAGTATACCGATTTTGGAATAAGATCCGTCATTTGATTCATTCTGTCATAACTGTCCAGACTAACTTAACACTATCTGTTATATTACTAGGGGAGAAACCCCCTAAACTCAAAAATGCCTCCTTTAAACTCCTCCAGCATATACTTATGGCAGCTCGTATCCATATTGCACAACAATGGAGACAACCAACACTATCCTTCAAGGCAGTTGTTCGACGGATCAACCGAATTATGCTCTATGAGAAACTATGAGAAAAAGCTATTCGTCTAGATAGGGTGCATATTTTTGAAAACATTTGGTCCCCTTGGCTATCCTACTATGAGGCACCTAATTTACAATACTATATTCAGTTGTAATAACAGTGGAAGTAATGTGCTTTTATACACGATTTTGATAGGTATGTATGACTTTTGTGAAGGTCTGTGCAGTTATTTATTTGTATAAGATCACTCATCCTTGAATTGCTATGTTTCTGTATGTTTTCCTCTTCCCCCTGCGTGGGGTCATTTGATGATGTATCGCTACTGTTCTACTTCCTTTTCAAAACCAAATAAATATTTTTTTTTGAAGCATAATAATTACTGTAGCGTGAACTTTTTACATTTTCCAGAAATTTCACCCGAAAGCCAAATACTCCTTTTTGTGGGTAGTGTATATATAAAGCAAGGCAAAAGTCTCACACCTTTTTAACTTGTGTAATTTGTAGAAAACTGACTTCCAGTGTGCGAAAGTATGAAGGCATTAATTGGGAGGGAGGCTGTATTATTTAGTGAAGGAAACATTAGCTGCCATTTTGAAATCAGCCATATTGAATTCAGCTCTGTTTTTTCCAATGCGAAGGGGGTCATCTAATATATCAATCTTGGCTACAATTTACTCAGAAACACATTAGAAATCTCAGTTTTGACATAACCTTACCTGTTTAAGAGGTAAGCAATGTCAAAAGTGCTTTACATGTCGTGTTCAATGTGTCCACCATTCTGCTGGATGAATAACCTAATGAACCACAACTGATACTTCTTCACAGCACTGTAGGATTCAACATTTCAGGTGAGCCATGAGGCTAAGTCCAGATGTGAAGGATATTTTGTGTTATATCTGCAATAAATCCATGGCAAAGTATGAGCTACATGTGGATTATGTTGCAGATTTGTCATGGATTTCACTTTTTGAATTGCAACAGGTAGAAACCATGGTGAAAGTTCACAATCATTTTGAACAAGAATGAGCATTATCTGCAAATTTTGAAAACAAATATTGTACTGCAAAGTGCAGTAGATATGAGGATGCGGAATCTGTATACTAAATATGCACCAATTCTGATATATCTGAATATGGTCTAATTCCATGGAAAACTTGTAATATGTACTCAAAGTACACGTAGTACAGGGAGAGAGCACTGCGGTTTACATAGCAAAGATAGATAGCTATACATATAGTACAGGAGACAGCAGTCTTGTCTATGTAGTACAGCAAGGGAGCAGTACATGTACAGTTAGAGCAGTACAGTAAATAGCACAGGTAGAGTGGCACAGACTATTCAAGTCATATGGATAACATTGAAACATTTGCTCATTTTCTAATAAGCAGTAGACATGTTTTATTTAAATGATACGCCAGCAAAACCAAATGGTTTTTATTTTTATTAGATAATTTGCTGATTTTTAATAAAGTCTAAATTAGTGTCATGTCCAGGTCCACACAGTGTCATTCATAAATAAAAAAGAAAATCTATAGATATAAAAATTACTATATTCACACTTTCACTATGTAAGGGTTAACTATGTTCTGAATCCATTCAACTAAATGACCAGCATGGGGTCTGGTTCATTAGTGTTACTGACAGACCTTTAAAATATTAGTTTGTTCTTATTTTATTCTAGTTGCTGGATAAAATACATTACATTACCCAAAGTACCACCCTTTAGTCACAAAAAAATGCTGCTACAATAAGGATAGGTTCACACAGAGTTTTTTGGAGGAGGATTTGAGGTAGATTTTCCTGCATGTTTTTCAGCCAAAGCCAGAGGTGGTCCAACAGGGAGAAGAAGTAGAAGTCCTTCCTTTATATTTGCAAATCTTTTCTAATCCACTTCTGGCTCTGGCTGAAAAACCTGCATGAAAATCTGCCTCAAAATCTCCTCCAAAAAACTTAGCGGGTCATTTATTAAACAGAAATACGCCTATATTAGCATATATTTTTCCCTGCTTACGTCAGGTCTAAAAAAGTGGACATGACGTGGCCAGGGAAGGGGACAGGTCAGCAGGCCCGTCTCATTTACCATTTTCTACGCCTGGTTTAGGAGCAGAAAATGGTCTAAATATAAGACAGCTGGGAAGCTGTCTTACATTTAGAAGCAGCGATGGATCCGCCGGCCGAAGTTATGTAGAGGCCGGCTCCTCTTCATAACTCCAGCGGATCCGCCGCCAGCACAGGGCCTTGTTAAGACCCCGGTCTTAATAAATGTGCCCCTTAGTGTTAACCTACCCTAAGAAGCATTAACCATAATGCTGTGAATCATGCTTCCTCTTGTACTCCTTGTCCTGGGGATATTGCTTATTTCCCTTATATTCCTTTTCCACTTTTCTTCCCTTGTCTTGTTTGACGTATTTATGTTGCTCCTCTTTTTCTTTTCTGTATGGTTTTCCAAAATCCTGTTTCTGGTGGTCATGTTTCTTTTCATCATATTTTTTCTGGTAACTTTTTTCTTTGTATGGCTTTTCTTTGGCATCTTCAAAAGACTTGATTGGTTCTTTTGGTTTCTTATGAAATGGAAATATATCCCTTCTCTGAGAATCATCCTCAGTTGCTATTTTTATTTTGCCGACTTTGGCTTCCATGTATTTGCTTTTGGGCTTTAACCCCCATTGTCCATTTGGTTTTTCACTGTCTTTTCTTGCCTCTGTTTTCTTAAAGTGTGGTGATTCTTCCGTTATCAAATCTTCCTCAGTTTCAGTTGTTTCAGCTACTTCTTCAATGGTTAGTTCCTGTTCTTCAACTTCAGGTGGTAGTTCTTCTTCTTCCTCAATTGGAAGGTCTGGTTCTTCAATATCAGGAGATCCTGGTTGCTCCACTTCAGGCAATTCTGCTTTCGATGAACCAAACCAAGCTTCAAAAAACCATGGCTCTGCCTGACAGAAAAAAGATGATAAATATCAAAATATTTAAATCTATTTGACATTAAAGGGAACCTGTCACCTCTTTTAGGCAAATTAAACTGTAAACATTACCTTAATGTATAGACCAGTGTGATTCTAATGAAGGTCCTGATACTGAGAACTGCCTGCTGAAATTGTAGTAAATTGCACTTTTATTCCTCCTGCGCGCTTTTCCGAGTGATCTTGAAGTCAAGGGGGCAGCGGCCTCCTTGCTTCGAGTCAAGAAAGCCACTCCCCACTTCCCTGTGATATACAGTTTGCCTGGGTGCCGGGGATCGCGCAAATCTCGCGCATGCGCGTTGCGCGATTTCTTACTGCGCGATCCCGGCCCCGGCTCTTCAGTTTGCCGGCGCTTCTGTGACCCCTTGCGTGCGGGGACGGCGGGCGCGCTCTCGCAAGCGCGCTCGCTTTGTTATGCGGTGCATGCGCAGAGACAGGAGAAGCGCCGGCAAACTGAAGAGCCGGGGCCGGGATCGCGCAGTAAGAAATCGCGCAACGCGCATGCGCGAGATTTGCGCGATCCCCGGCACCCAGGCAAACTGTCTATCACAGGGAAGTGGGGAGTGGCTTTCTTGACTCGAAGCAAGGAGGCCGCAGCCTGCTTGACATCAAGATCACTCGGAAAAGCGCGCGCAGGAGGAATAAAAGTGCAATTTACTACAATTTCAGCAGGCAGTTCTCAGTATCAGGACCTTCATTAGAATCACACTGGTCTATACATTAAGGTAATGTTTACAGTTTAATTTGCCTAAAGGAGGTGACAGGTTCCCTTTAAGTACATTAACGAGAAAAGAAGGAACAGTCCAAAATAAGAAATAATGTTAAAAATAGTTAGCGGATTTTAGTCAAAGGACATGTAGATCAATATGAATAACTGCTGCAAGTTCTAAGATTACATTAGCAAAATGTGAATATTGACTCATCCAGTTAAGGGCACTGTAGTAAAACTGTACATACGAATATTGGCAAGGTTGAGGCATCGTAAAGATTTAGTTTGATGTTTTCATAAAATACCCTACCCTAATCCTACATCTCCAAGAAAATCTCCATCCCAAATAAGACTGCAATTTAGTTTATCAAAAGGTACCTCCAATATTGTTGTTAATAAAAATGTATCATATGTTAACCCCTTCCCGACAGCCATACGGCTATATACGTCCTATCTGCACATACTTCGTGCAGATAGCACATATATAAACGTCATGGCAGCTCTTTAATCCAAGCGCTGCAAAGCGCTTGGATTAAAGCTTCTGCCCTGCACTGCCGCTGTCAGGGACAGCGTACAGTCCAGTAATGCCGGCAAGGGACCAATCAGAGTGGTCCCTTGCCGGCGATCGATCCGATTGGTTAGTCTGTGCAGACTAACGAATCGGATCGCGGCAGTGTAGAAGTGCCGTTTTCAGGCTGTGATCTGCACTCTGCAGATCACAGCCTGAAATCAGGTAATGTGTGCTCCGTGCCCCGATCTGTAGGCCCCATCTGTGCCTGCATCGATTAGGTAATGTGTGCACAAACCAAATCTGTTCCAGAGCCGCTGCCGTCAGTGGCGAGTGTCAGCTGTATGCTGAGACTCGGCTGTAACCCTTTAGATGCCGCAGTCAGCGGCATCCAAGAGGTTAACAGAGTTAACCATCGGGCCGCAGCGCTCCGATGGCAGTGGCCCAATGGTTGCCATGGCAACCGGACGCCTTGCAAAGATGTCCAGTGTTGCCATCTATCAGTGTAAAACTGATAGTATTATACTTTGCAATGCACTGGCATTAACCCCACTGGATCTTCAAGAAGTGAAAAAAACAGAAATAAAAAAGAAAAAAATAAATAAAAATGTAAATTAAAAATAAAATCAATTGATTTTTCCCATATCCGCTCTTTTATAATAGATTAAAAAATGAAAAAATCAAATAAACTACACAAAATTGGTATCGCCATGTCTGTAATGACCTGATCTATAAAATGATCATGGTACTAATCCCGCGTGGTGAACATTTTACAAAAAAAAACAAAAAACAATGGTGGAATTGCTGTTTTTTTTGCCTTGAATAAAAGTGATCAAAAAGTCATATGTATCCCAAAAATGATACCAATAAAAACTACAGCCCATCCCGCAAAAAATAGGCCCTCATACAACTAAGTTGACAGAAAAATAAAAAAGTAATGGGTCTTAGATTTTGGTGATGCAAAAAAAAGTGATTTTATGATATAAAAGTGGTACAACATGAAAAAAAACAATACAAATTTGGTATCACCATAATGATATAAACCCACAGAATAAAATTATCTTATCAAATATACCACATGGAGAACCCCATAAAAAATAAAAATAAAAAAAACAGGTAGAATTGCAATATTAGCCCATTTCACCTCATAAAAAATTAAATAAAAAGCGATCAAAAAGTCATATGTACCCAAAAATGGTACCATTAAAAATTACAGCCCATCCCGCAAAAAATGAGCCCCCACACAGCTCAGTCAACAAAAAAATAAAAATGTTATGGCCCTTAAAATCTATTTCAGCAAATTCCATGTTAGAAAATGCAGATGTCGCTCCTTTCCTTTTGAGTTCTGCCGTGCACCCATACAGCTGTTTACGAACATAAATGGGGTGTTTTTGTAAACTGCAGAATCAGGGTAATAAATATTGAGGTTCGTTTTGCTGCTAACCCTTGCTATGTTATAGGAAAAATTGGATTAAAATTAAAAATCTGTACAAAAACTGAAAATTGTAAATTTCACCTCCATTTTTCCTTAATTCTTGTGGGAAACGTAAAGGGTCAACATAGTTTGTATAACCAGTTTTAAGTAATTTGAGGGCTGTCGCTTCTAAACTGGGGTCATTTATGGGTGGTTTCTATTATGTAAGGACCTCAAAGTGACTTCAGAACTGAATTGGTCCTTTGAAAATTCGGTTTTGAAAATTTGATAGAAAATTTGAAAAATTGCTTCTTAAATTCTAAGCCTTCTAATGTCCTAAAAAAATAAAATGTAATTTTCAAAATGATGCCAACATAAAGTAGACATATAGAAAATCTTAAGTAAAAACTATTTAATGAGGTATCACTTTCTGCCTGTAATTAGAAATTCAAATTTAGAAAATTCAAATTTTCTGTAAATTTGGGATTTTTTATAATATAAAGGTTAAACTTATCGACCCAAATTTACCCCTAACATCAAGTACGAGATGTCACAAAAAAACAAGAATGGCTTTGATAAATAAAAGCATTCCAAAGTTATTAACATATAAAGTGACATGTCAGCTTTGCTAAATTTAGCCTGGTCACGAAGGTTAAATATGGCTTGGTCTTGAAAGGGTTAATAAGAGACACATGCAACACTGAAAAAAATTGCCAGGAGAGGCTTCTAATGTTGTACAGTTGCCTAAAAAACACAGGGGGTCATTTACTAACAGAAATTTTCCTATTTTTCGAGTATTTCTGATGCAGATTGCACAGCAAAGGTTATTTGCGCCAGAATCTGAGACTTTTCCCCACTCATGTGAGGTCTAAAAAAGCGGGAGTGGTGCGGGCGGGGAAGTGCCGGCAGGCCTGTTTCATTTATAATTTTGTACGTTTGTTTTAGGTGTAGAAAAGGGTTAATTACTTTTACCAGTAATTGAATTTTCTATTAGCCTCCCCAACGGCAGTGACAGGAGGGTATAACTGCCCCCTGGACAGGAAACAACACTGGAGCTCCAGATTAAAAAGGCCTCCTCTCCTTACCTAAGCCAGTTAATAACCAAGGACATGGAAATGATGCAATAAAAAATTATTATTATTAATTAAACATAATACAATTCATCAAGGTAATTTACATTCATTAGAACAAAGCAAACAAGGTGGGGGGGGGGGACTCCCAGTGCTGTTGGGGAGGCTAATGGAAAATCCAATTACCGGTAAGAGTAATTAACTCTTTTACCTGGCGCCTCCCCAACGGCACTGACAGGAGGATTAACAGAGAATGAACATATTTCAGGGAGGGACCACTGAAAAAAGAATTGTACGCCCAAAAGACAAGTCCTGATTAAGTGTCACATCCAGCCTGTAGTGCCTAAAAAAGGTCATAGGATTAGCCCAGGCAGCCGCTTTGCAAATTTGTTCAATTGATATAGCGGCGTTTTCTGCCCAGGAGGCTGACATAGAGGGGGGCCTTGAGTCCTGCTGGGGAAACAAGATTCTTGTTGGTATAAGGCCTCTTTCACACCAGCAGCAGCACGGATCCGGCGGGTGAAGGGTGCCGCCAGATCCGTGCTGCCGCAGGTACAAGTGTGGGGCCGGAGCAGCGCATACACATACACACACACACATACACACACACTTACCTGTTCCAGCAGCTCCCGACCTGTCCCAGATCCGGACCTGACCAGCGATGAGGAGGAGGACGGCGCGCACAAGGGTAAGTTTACCCACAGCGCCACCTGCTGGAGGGATGGGAAATTGCAGGGAGACGAATCCGTCATGAACTCTACTGAAAGTCAATGGAGGACGGATCCATTTACCATTGTGTCACACCAAACGGATCCGTCCCCATTGACTTGCATTGGGGGTCATTCCGGATCCGTCTTGGTGCGGATGCCCAGACTGGAGAGCAAACCGCAGCATGTTGCGGTTTGCTCTCCGGTCTGTATACTGAAGAGAATTGAACGGAATGCATTTAGGAGTATTCCGTTCTTTTCAGTTCAGTTTTGTCCCCATTGACAATGAATGGGGACAAAACCGAAGCGTTTTATTCCGGTATTGAGCCCATATGACGGAACTCTATACCGGAATAAAACAACGCTAGTGTGAAAGTAGCCTAACACAAAGAGATAGTGTCTCTTATCCAACGAGCGATCGCAGGCTTCCTGTCCGCTAGACCCTTATTAGGACCCTGGAACTGGAGAAAGAGGTGGTCTGACTGTCTGAACTGCTTGGTTCTCTCCAGATAACATAGTAGGCAATGTCTTACATCCAGATTGTGGAACTTCCTCTCTTGGTCTGTAGTAGGTGAAGCACAGCAGGACAACTTCAAGATTACAGTGGAATTTTGAAACCGCCTTCGGAAGGAAGGCTGGGCAATGCTTTAGGATTATACGGTCATCTAAAATTCTCAGATATGGTGCAAGACAAGAGAAGCCCTGGATCTCGCCCACCCTTCTCGCAGTTGTTATTGCTAGAAGAAAAGCTGTCTTAAGAGACAAGAGCTTCATGGGAATACTATTAATGGGTTCGAACAGAGACTCCATTAAGACTGTAGGAACTAAATTTAAGTCCCATGTCGGAATGTTAGAGCGTACGGTTGGTGAGATTCTGACTGCCCCTTTAAAAAATTGTTTGACTAACGGTTGTTCTGCCAATTTTGTATCCAGAAAAATACTCAAGGCTGATAACTGCACTCTGAGGGGATGCAGGAAATCCAAAATAATGGGAACATTCGTAAGGGAATTTTCACAATTCTTGCTTCTTGTAAAGGCAAGAAAAGACGTCCAGGCCCTAAGATAAATTTTTGAGGTCACGCCTTTGCTACCTTTTAGAATAGTAGAAATTACTGGATCCGGGAGGCCCTTATTCTTTAAAGTTAGGCGTTCAATCTCTAAACCGTCAATCAGAGTTGGGAGACTCTGAGGTGGTAAATTGGACCCTGAAATAAGAGATCTGGAAGTGATGGGAGAGTCCAGTATTCCCCTCCTGACAGGCTGAGAAGCAGGGAAAACCAGGCCCTCCTTGGCCAATAAGGAGCGATCATAATTACCTGCGCCTGTTCCTCCGCCACTCTCACTGGGGTTCTCAGAATTAAGCTGAAGGAGGGGAATGCATATAGTAGACCCCTTGGCCATGGGCGAGATACGGCATCTAGAATCTCTGGCTGGTCCTGTGGGGACAAAGAACAGGATCTCTGTACCTTCCTGTTGCCCCTGTTTGCAAATAAGTCCAGGATTGGAACACCCCATTTTTGCTGTGATTTGTTGGAATACATCAGGGCTTAAGGCCCAATCTCCTTCCTTTACTGTCTGTCTTCTCAAAAAATCAGCCACAAGATTTTTGCTTCTTTTTAAATGGACTGCTGATAAGGAAGTCAGATGTTTCTCTGCTCATAGAAAAATCCTTTTTGCGATTGCGGCCAGAACTTTGTTCCGAGTACCCACTTGTCTGTTTATGTAGGCAAGCGTGGTTGTGTTGTCTGAGGATTTTTACCTGGCGTAGAGGTATTTTTAAATGGAGTGCTAGGAGAACTTCAAAAACTGCCATGAGTTCCTTTTGGTTTGATGAGGCAGTCGCCATGGAGCTGTTCCAAACTCCTTGAACCATTAGGTCTGCTGCATGAGCACCCCAGCCTCTGTTGCTGGTGTCTGTAGTGACTACTAGCTGATCTTCCTGATGCCAGTAGACTCCTGTTTGCAGATTTTTCCTTATTCTCCACCAGGCTAGGGACTGTAACACTCTTGATGGAAGGCCTACCCTTCTGTCTAAGGAGGCTTGAGTACCGTCCCAGGAATCTAGGAGAAAAGATTGTAGAACCCTTGTATGGCTCTGCACCCATCTGACTGCGGGTATAGACGATGTTAGGTGACCTAAAACCATCATGATGTTTCTGATGGTGGAAGTTTTTAATTTGGAAAATTGAGAGATTTTTTGGCATATGGTCAACTGCTTTTCTTCTGGGGGGAAGACATCAGAAGGCCTGAGTCCAGGAGAACACCTAAGAAGATCTTTTGCCGACTTGGGATGAAATCTGATTTTTTATGATTTATAATCCATCCCAATGAAAGGAAGATGTCCTTTACTTGGTGTAGATTGGTCTCCCATGCTTTTAAAGCAGGCTTTCGCATTTTTTGTCCATGGGGTCACGTAGTAAGCCCATGTCCTTAAGCGGGAGGGAGGGAAGGGAGGTTTTCTTTGAAATGCGGGCTACTGGTGCGTCAATCCTAGGAGTTTCATTTCAAAGAGTCGCATCAGAATCCACAAAAGGATACTTCCTTTTAAAAGAACTTGTAACCGGGGCTCTTTTTCCCGGGTCTCTCCATTCTTTAGAGATTAGGTCTTTAATACTATTAAGTACAGGGAAGACACGTTTCCTTCTCTCCCCCAGACCCTGAAACATCTGATCTTGTACCGACTGGTGTTCCTTAGGGTCTTCTATATCCATAGTAGCCCTTATTGTTTTCAGAAGACCTTGCGACTCTTCTGGAAGGAATAACGGTCTTCCATAACCGTCTTCCGAGGAGTCAGAGCTATTATCAAGGATCTCCCCTTCATTAACATCAAATTTGTACATTTGGGAACTGTGGGATTTCTGAGAGGTGGAAGCTTGTGGAGATGAAGGAGGTAGCCTTGACTCCACCGCCGCATTTTCTTCTTCTCTAATCATGTTTCTCATAGAGTCCATAAATGAGGGGGATTTTTCTGACACTACTTTCTCAGTGCATTTTAGACACAGTGATTTCTTGGACAAACGATTTTCTGCATATAGAACACTTTTTAAGTCCTGAATCCACTTGTGCCTTGGTAGTGGAGGTCTCTCTGCCCTAAAGCAATCAGATGATCTAAAAAAGGGGCTAGTAATTTTATATATAAAAACCTGCACCACCATCTAGAAGTGAAATTTGGAAAATAGGAGAGCCCCATCCCAGATATTATCTGCACAAGCTTGCAGGAGAGGAGGCTTACCAGGCTGAGGGCGCTGACAGGATCCACAGGCTTGCGGGCCGTATCCTCCTGAGGAGTTGACATGCTGCAGCAGGGAAAAAACGCCACCAGACACTGCTGTGGCCAGGCTCCATTTCAATTCCAAGCCACCAATGCGCTTCCGTGCGCCGGGACGCGTGTGTGCACGTGACGTCACGACGTACGACCACTTCATTACGTCATGAAGTCCTCTGCTCCGGGACCTCCTCAGCCCTAGAGAAGGCCCCGCCTGTATAGATGCCTGCAGTGTCGGATCCACAACCCCTCCAGAGGGGGTAAGAAGCCCGGGCTGCCTTCAACCGAAGAGCTTATGCCTAAGGATGGAGAAGGGAGCCAGAGCATCCCCAGAGACTCCGACCTCTGCAGCGGCCCTCCCAATCCTGGGGAAGTAGTAAGGCCGTGCGGTTGTCTTCTTAGTCATAGCAGGAGTATCAGCGTTGTCCGTGGACAGGAAACAACACTGGCTTAGGTAAGGAGAGGAGGCCTTTTTAATCTGGAGCTCCAGTGTTGTTTCCTGTTCAAGGGGCGGGGATACCCTCTTGTCAGTGCCATTGGGGAGGCGGCGGGGAAAATGATTTAAATCTAAGCCAGCAAGGAGGCCGGCTGTCACGTTCCAGCAGGTGTGAACCCACCGTGCCACGTTTCCTACCTCCTCTAAGGGAGTTGTCTAAGTAAACTCCTCGATCTTCACAGTACCCCTGATGGTGGGAGGGGAACACCAGGTCGCTATGTCTTGAGGGGGATTGGCGCACGAGGAAGCTGGTCCAGGCAGACCAGGAGGTACCAGAGCAAGGTACCAGAGGTACAGACGTAGTCAGAAGGCTGAGTCGTAACCAGGAGCAACAGTGCAGGATCGAAGGATGAGGCAGAGAGGCGAAGTCAAACAAGCAATGGGTCAGGGCAGGCGGCACAGGTCCAGGTCAGGCAATTCAGGTCGGCAACAGGAGCGTCAAGGCAAGCAGGCAGGGATCAAACCGGTAGCAGAGTCCAGAAGCACAAGCATGAGTCAGGTACACAGGAACACAAGCAGAGAGAACAGCAACCTAGCAGGACACAAGGACCTTGACGCTGAGGCATCTGGGAAAGGGGCTGAGCCATTTATATACATGCAGGAGGGCTAGGATTGGTCAGCAAGGTCACATGATCTAACCCGTAAAGCACAGGAAGTGACACACACCGGCCCTTAAGGACATTCTGCAGGAACAAGCAGCAAGCATGCTGTGGCTAGGCCTGAATGGAAACTGTGGAGCGGATCCCAGAACAGTACTTACATGGACAGAGCCCAAGACTGCAGCGGTGAATGGGGAAGCACTGGTAGTAGATCACCATTGAACCCGAAGCAGGGTAACAGCAGCGCACAGCAGCCGCTGTTACACTGGCATAGATTTAAACCGGCGGGGGATGCACTGAAATTATGTAGAAGTTGGCACCTCTTCATAACTTCGGCAGATCCAACACCAGCGCACGGGGTTATTAAGACCGCTATCTTCGGCCTTAATAAATGACACCCACAATGTCTACATTTCCAACCGCATCTCCTGCGAAAACTTGTAAACCTCGGGAGGTAGACACAGTTGTTAACACCACTGGAACTACTAAACAATTTAGCTTATGAAGAAGAACCATTCTACAATAAATGTAAAACTGGAAAAGTCACCATCATGGTTGGGTGCATATCAGGGGTGGATTGGCCATAGACCTTACAGGGAAATTTTCTGGCGGGCCGATGCCCAAGGGGCTGCCTGAGCCCTCCTCACAGCTGGCCAGTGGAAGTTTTTGGGGATGTATTTTGTGCTGCTGGGGCAGTATTTTGTGATGGACTGTGGTATTTGGTTCTGTTGGGGTGGTATAATGTGCTGCAATATGTTATATCTGGCCCTGCCTACTTGTGTTAGCCCTGCTTTCAATCAATTTGGACCAGACTACAAAAAGGGGCCACTTTTAGTGTTTTTTCCAGGGCCACTTTAAGTTCCCAGACCGCTCCTGGTGCATATGCTGTATGTGTTAGCTGATGCCTAAATATGTGACAGAATATTTTTTCTAACAAAATGTAAAAGACCTTCTTAAAGGGGTTCTCCAGGAATTAACAAAATGAAAATACTTCAATATTACTTTATTATAAATATATTCCTAAATAACTTTCATGAGTTATAATGGCTCGTTTTGTCTATGGAGCAATCATTAGGAATAATAAAATGGCCGCCATCCTATTAGTGCACACAAAACCTGTCCTAATCACACAGGAGGACCAGTTACTTCACGACACTGAGGTAAAGAACTGCCTCATCCTCCTCTCTGCTCTGCTTGTCAGTGGCTATGGTCCTGAATACAGTATAATAAGATCTTCAGCTGAATCTCTGTAGGAATGGAGTTCATGAGGAGACGGGAAGCACAGAGAGGACGGACAGGACAGAGTGTGGTAATTGTCCACACCCCCACCTCCTCTCTGTACTTCATGTCTTCTCATGAATTCCATTCTTAGAAATTCATTTTATTAGTTGCATTCAGGATCATAATCCCTGTCAAGTAGGAGAGGAGGATGAGGCAGCACTTTACCTCAGTGTTGTGAAGTAACTTGTCCTGCTTTGTGATTAGGACAGGTTTTGTTTGTACTAATATGACGGTGGCCATTTTGTTTCTCCTAATGATTGCTCCATAGACAAAACAAGCCATTATCAATAATGAAAGGTATTTGGGAATATATTTATAATAAAGTAATATTTAAGTATTTTCATTTTCTTAATTCCCGGAGAACCCCTTTAAGTGCTGATCTAAAAATGTATAAATATGCTGTTTGCATATTATACAAGAGTGAAAGCTGGTGTACAAACTCCATTTCTTAAGTGCTGATCTAAAAATGTATAAATATGCTGTTTGCATATTATACAAGAGTGAAAGCTGGTGTACAAACTCCATTTAAGATCTCTCCCTCCATACAAGGTTAAAAGGCAAGGTTTGTAAGTGATCTGTTATAATCCTAGTTACAAAGTAAACATTCAGATTCAAAAGTGATATGAGCAAAGTCTAACAATCTGAACCTATGCCAGGTCTAGAGAGACTAAGCAACATTAGTGTCCCCTGGATCCCATTATTATTACAACTTTATGCTGACCTCACTGAAAGCACCATAAAATATTGATCGAAATGCTGATTTCAGCGATGTGTCACTCATGAGCTAAAAGTAAGTGATTGCTGAGAACCAGCATCATAATCATTGCACATCAGGCCTTGAAAAGAGTCAAATCTACCTGAGAAGAGTCATGGTTATTCATTATCTCCTGCTCTCTCGCCCATCTGCTAATGATTGTCAGTTCTCTCCTAGAGAGAAAGGGAGAAAACTAGGTAGAAGACTGTCAATCATCAGCAGGTGGGCAGGAAGAGCAAGAATTCATGAATAACCATGACTCTCCTCAGGTGGCCATGACTGTTTTCCAGGCCCAGTCTGCAATTATTGTGATGTTGGTTCTCGGCAACCACTTACTTTTAACTTTTAAATGACAGACCGCTGAAATCAACTCACCTGTCTCTACTTTATACTGCCGTTAGTATGGGCAGCATAAAGGTGATGACAGGTTCCCTTCAAGGAATTTAAAGGGATTCTCACAATTTTTGGTACTTGTTTTTACAGACCCCCGCCTTCTGAGTCCTTGGCTCTATTCAGGGGTCTTCCAGCCCCGGTCCTGCAAACATGAAGCAGCATGTCACCGATAAGTCACATGCCGTCTGGGGACACGTCACCACTAAGGCCAGTTATTGGCTGAGCTGTTGTATGTGACCCAGTCTATACAGCGTGTTGCAGGGATCTGTATGTTATTTTTTTTAACGATATAGCCACATGGGGACTTGGGATAAGTTGAAATTTTCAATGCTACTTTTTTGGGGTACATATAACTTATTTTTATCAACTGTTTGACTGATTGGAGTCGGGAAAGAATTTTTTCCCCTAAAGTGGGGAAAATTGGCTTCTACCTCACAGGGTTTTTTTTGCCTTCCTCTGGCTCAACTTGTAGGAAAACAGGCCAAACTGGATGGACAGATGTCTTTTTTTGGCCTTATAAACTATGTTACTATGTTTCTGGGAAGGAATGGAAAAAACAGCAACTGCACCATAGTTTTTTATGTTTTATCATTGTTCACCATGTGGCATAAATAATGCATTAGCTTTATTCTTTGGATAAGGAGAACATCACCAAAATGTATATAGTCTTTTTTGTTTGACTACTTTTGCATAACTACAATGATTTTACAAAAAGAATCATTTGTTTATGTGTCACAGTTAAACTTTTTTGGGAGCTGTGTGAGGGCTTGTTTTTTGGAGGACAAGCTGTAAAATTCCCTGTACCATTTTAAGGTACACAATTTCTGCTAATTTTTTATTTCATTTTTTGTGAGGCAGGATGAACAAAACACAGTAGTTCTGGAATAGTTCTTTTTTATAGAATTCACTATGCACTATAATTGACATGGTAACTTTATTCTATGTGGTTGAACTTGATCCAATCCCGGACAATGTATTGGATGCTCCCACTGTATAATGTATATAACATCTAGCATCTGCTACGGAGCCCTTGAGCCTGCATCATGTGAATGTTTTAAATTATTGTGGTACAGCTCACCTACCCCGTGGGGAGGAGTTGAAACACCAATAATTTAAGGGCACGTACATATTAAAAAAGGGTTTAAGTACATAAACATGAGACAAAAGCAACTAATGCAATAAACATGAGTTTAACCCCTTAATGACCAGCCTCTTTTGGGCCTTAATGACTAAGCAATTTTTTTTATGTTTTCATCGTTGCCTTCCAAGAGCTATAACTTTTTTATTTTTCCAGATGTTATACTATATATAATTAATATGGGTACGCTCACCAGGTGCTAACTATCTGGAGCCCTGCCTGCCCTTCGGACATTGAGATAAATACAAACAGATGTATACAGCTGGCTCACAGAATATGAATACATTTAATGTTCATCTAAAAACATACACAATTAAAAACATAATATAATCACATATAGTCATATAGTGATGTTTTTACAGTCTCGGTCCCTTTTATGTTAATGTCCTTACATGCGGAGCTCACGCATGTATAATTAAAACTGGCGGCTTTTGTGACTGTTATCTCGCTCTTATTTAGTGTATTAACTTCTGTTTTTATACCAGTTCACAACTACTGTATGTTGGTGTAATTTAATCTATACAGGACATATGATGAACATTAAATGTATTAGATGAACATTAAATGTATTAATATTCTGTGAGCCAGCCGTATACATCTGTTTTTTTAATTTTTCGTCAAAGTAGTAGAATGAAGGGTTTTTTTTTGCAGTAAAAGTTTTTAATGGTGCCATTTTGGGGTACACAACCTACTGATTAACTTTTATAAACTCTTTCTGGGGGGATGGGAAGAAACAGCAATACAGCGTTCATTTTGGGGGAAAAATAACATGATAACTTTATTCTCTGGGTCAGTACGATTACAACAATACCAAATATATATTATATATATATTTTTTTCTTTTACATTTTACTATTTTCACACTTTTTTTTAAAACAAAATGTTTTTGCATCGCCGCATCCCAAGGCCCATAACTTTTTTTATTTTTCTTTCTATGGAGCTCTCTGAGGGTTTGATTTTTGCAGGATGACTTTTGATTTTCATTAAAATGAAGAATCCTGGCAGCCATTTCTTTTCTTTAGAGTTTATGCTTTTTAATTAATTCCACATAGTATACATTGTATGCAAGGGACGCGTTTTGGCAATGAATGCTTTTGTCAACAAGGACCTGTCGACAAAGGCATTCATTGCTGAAACGCGTCCCTCACAGACACTGTATACTATGTGGAATTAATTAAAAAGCATAAACTCCAAAGAAAAGAAATGGCTGCCAGGATTCTTCATTTTATTGAATGTGGAGAACGTTCCTTACCGCTGCAACGTTCGTACACGGACTCAGTGCTGGCTGAACATTACTGCTAATTTTGATTTTCATTGGCATCATTTTGGGGTACATAACACTTTTTGATCGCTTTTATTCTGTTTCTTTTATGGCGTTTATCATACAGGATAAATTACATGATAATTGCATAGTGTGGGTCATTACAGAGGTGGCAATACCAAATATGTGGAGATTTTATTTTTGCAATTTTTTCCAATGAAAATGGAAAAAAGGTGTATTTTGTTTACTTGGAGTTTTTTTCAACTATTTAATAGTTCCACAAGGGGGCTTTAATTAGCGATCTTTTGACAGCTTCTAAAATTGCACTGTTCATGCAGTGCAATGTATTTTACTGTCAGTGCCATACTGACATTCACCAGCAGGCTGTGCCAGAGAGGCACGGCCTGCTGGAGGCAGGCATGGGGTATTTTCCAGGCCCCGGCCTGTGCGCACATTTGTGGGGTGCCGATGGGAGACAGAGGGAGTCCACTCCCGCTGTGACCGCTTACATGCCGAAGGCGCTATTTCTCGCAGCAAGAGGTTAAACGGCCCAGATCAGCATTTCTGCTGGTACGAGCTGTTACAGCAGAAGCACGGGAGACCCGTGCAGTGCTTAGACTGGGCTCAGCCTAAGACCCCTTAGTGATTGCTGTAATAAGGCATATTGGTGGTCACTAAGGGGTTAATGAATTACATACAGTACTTTAAGAAAAGGAGAGAGACTCTGCTTTTTTATGTGTTAGGTGTTACTTTTGTTTTTGTTTTTTTTTACTATAGTGTGTTTTTATTATCTTGCCCTAACTATATTCTTACCAGTTCATCACTTTGATCGGGAGGAGTCCAGGCTTCAGCTTCTACATCCGCTAGGTCGTCATCAACAGCATCTGAGGAGTAAACCACAAGTCTCATTTACTTTTGTTTACTTCATTTACATTTTCCAGCTTCCGTATTAGCTACTTCCATGAAGCAGACCTCAACTTTAGGCCAGCAAAGGAAGCAATAGGGACAATCACAGTACATTAGTAAGTACCTTATATTAACTTCCTCTACATGATAAGCACCATTTACTGAAGTGACAAAACCCCTTTAACAACTACCAGTCAAAATCACATGGTTACCCTACCTTGCAGCACCTGAAAACCCATACTCAGAAGGGCGGCAATGGCAGCAACAGCTAGACATCTATTGAGGGTAATCCCATTCCATGGAGAAGACTCCTCTTCTCTCACAGGGCCGACACTCTTGGATTCTGACTTCTTTTTCATTGTTGCACTTTAGGCACTAAGAAAGAGAAGATATTTCTTAGCAATCCTATATTTATTTAGTTATAATAGTTAGTCTATTACATGATCATAATATTACTTAATCTGGATTATGTGTAGAAAATACTTCCTTCATAGCTGTCAATATTGCTAATCGTGATTTATGATTTTAACCACCTAACTGTTCTGCCCGAGTCCAGCTCGGGCAGTGTGAAAAGTAGCTAACTAGAGGGGGGAGGGCTGCTTTAGATGGTGATATCTCTTCAATGGTAGCAGCTGGAAACATGCAACTGGTCTTTTCTTAAAGCTGACAGTCCAGGCTTTAATACAAGACCAATGACAAATGACAGCTAAAGTCCAAGAAACTGTTAGAAATCAAGTTGGGATTAAACGCGAGTGAAACCTGTTTTTACTTTCACTTTCAGCTGCATTCACAGCATCCTGATTTCTATCAGTGATATCTTTCTCTGTCCTGAACATATTGCTGTCAATTTGGTATTGTGGAAGCTTTGAATGTCTGCTTTCAAATAATACCAGTTGCATGTTTCTAGCTGCTACTATTCAGGAGGTAGCAGCATCTAAAGCAGCCCTCCCCCGTCCAGGTAGTTACTTTTCCCACTGCTGGAGCTCCACTCTGGCAAAACATCAGCCGGGGATATTGCGGCATATAGTCCTTGGCAAAATTCATATAAATTTTGCTGCAGATTTCACCCTAATTGTTGCAAAGGGTGAAATTAGCAGTAGAAATCCACAGCACAATGTGACATGCTGTGGATCTAGAATCTGCACCTCATTCACTTTCTTGCTACCGTAAATGCTCCAGATTTTTTTGCCCAGAATTCCATGGAGGAAAATCTGCTGCATATTGGCCCAGTGGGAACATAAACGAAGCGGTGGTGACCATACTAGATTACAGAAATGTGACTATATATATATATATATATATATATATATATATATATATAAGCAAAATCTTAATGGCTGAATAACATGGACAGGCTATATACTGTTCTACAACAGGCAGGCTAAGCTCTGCCGATTAGCAAGCCATGTTTTTATTAAAAAACAAAGGGTACAAAATAACAGAATAGATGCTATACTGTCATGTCATTTTAAGCCCCAATTTATTTTACACCAGCAAAAACTTGTGACCACTGAGTTACTGGAAGTGTCTATTGAAACACTGCTGTATTTTTAGCATATATAGACAACATATCTTGTTTCGGTTTGGCAAGACATAGAAAACTGCCCAGCTAGTCTGCATACTGCCGTTACAAGACTCTGCATTCATGTCTTATCTTCTCAATATAAAAGAAATTTAAACAGTGTTTACAACATTTTTGCAATGAGCCACCCTATATGTCCGATTACAAAAAACTGATGAGGTATTCCCATCTTGAAGATTTAATGCCTCACTGTAACAGATTCCAGACCCACCTTCAGAATGGGGGTCCATCCAGCGTATTGTAGCTGGTGTGAATGGAGACAGCCATGCACGTGTGGCCGCCTCTCCATTTACAGCAGCCGCTGTGAATATGCCATAGACGTCTGAGATGGAAACAATCCTTTAAATATTCCCTGCTGGTTCCTACAAGTAAACCACCACCATTAAAAAAAAGTAACAAAAAAGAAACATTATGGGGGTAATTTAATAAGACTGGTGTTTTAGACGCCGGTCTTAATAACCCCTGTGCTGGCAGTGGATCCGCCGCCGACGCATTCCACTGTCAGTCTAAATCTACACCAGCTTCCTAGCCATGTTTCCAGAAGAAATTGCGGGTGTGGAAGATGATTAATATGTACAATCATTACAGTACTGCAAAGGAAAACTACCTCTCATGTGAAACATATCCCAAAGAGAGTTTCACTGGGTCTAGTAAGCCCAGCAGATTTCTTCTTCCATTGGATGCCCAGTATTCACATGATAAGAAGAATACTTTAACCCTTTCACTACCGGAGGTTTTTTTGTTTTTCATTTTTCTTCCCTATCTTCCTTGGGCCATAACTTTTTTTTATATTTCTGTTCACATAGCTGTATGTGGGCTTATTTTTTGAGTGTCAGGTTGTACTTTTTAATGCCGCAATTAATTATGGCATAAAATGTAGTGGAAAGCGGTAAAAAAATTCTAAATGGGGTGGAATTGGAAAAAAAAATGCAATTTCTCCACCGGTTTACGAGTTTTGTTCCCACAGTGTTTCGTTTGTGACAAAATTTACCCATAATCTTCATTCTCTGGGTCAGTACGATTACAATGATACTCCATATATATAAGTTTTTGTTATGTCTAAATAGTGTAAAAATAAATTTAATTTTTTTTTTTTTACATCACCATATTCTGACCCCCATAACTTATTATACTTAAGTCTACCGAGCTGTTTAGGGGCTTAATTTTTGTAGGACAAGCCGTAGTTTTTATTGATACCATTTCGGAGTGTGCGTGACTTTTTGATCACATTTTATTACATTTTTTGGGTAAGAGAAGCAATGAAAAAATGGCAAATTGGCCATTTGGTCCTTCTTTCCGTTCTGCCATTCGCCATATTGGAATTTTTTTAATATATTTTAATAGTATGGGCGCTTTCAGTCATGGTGATACCCATGATGTTTATATTTATTGTTATTTAGGTATTTATTTTTTAATTATACAGAAAGGGGGGGTGATTTAAACGTTTATATTTTTTTATTTTTAATATATTTTTTAACATTTTTTATTTATTTTTTGTGATGATTTTGAAGCTCATATATGAGCCTATAAATTATGTTTTTTAATTTTTAATTTTGTACTATCAGGGATTTTTAAAATGGGTTTTGGACTGGTGGCCAAAATAAGACTTGCAGCATGAACACTATCAGCCTCGTCAGTGACCGCAGAGACCTACCGGCCATGCAGTTTACACATTGCTCCAGCAATGTACACAATGTACGGCGCTAGTAGCAAAAGGGTTAAAGTGGTTCTGTCACAAGGATCAACCCTATTAAACCAAACATACTGGCTGGTAGGGCTCATCATCCTGATTAAAACAGTACCTTTCTTTTGTCTGTATGTTAAACAGCTGCAGAGATATCTATGTTTTATTCCTATGCAAATGAGCAAGTCGGAGCATCAGGGGTTGGGGCTTAATCCTTTAAAGGGTTTGTGTCACCAGTTTTTTTGGTATGAATCAGGCTGACATTAGAGATGTGCTAATGTCACCTGATTCCAAATATATCTGTTTTATTTACTGGTGCCCCCATTTTTATATAAAATGAACTTTTATTTTATGCTAATAAGGCTTCTAGGTGCAAGGGGCGTTACCTCTGCTCCTAGAGGCTCTGTTGATTGACAGGACCAGGCAGAGAAGAAACACTCCATTCACCATAGCTTGCAAGGACCTTCAATGATGTCATGACCATGTGATCAGTCACATGGTTAGGATCACACAAATAGCTTGTCTCCTCCTAAACCATGTGACTGATCACATGGTCATGACATCATTGAAGGTCCTTGAAAGCTATGGTGAATGGAGTGTTTCTTCTCTGCCTGGTCCTGTCAATCAACAGAGCCTCTAGGAGCAGAGGTAACGCCCCTTGCACCTAGAAGCCTTATTAGCATAAAATAAAAGTTCATTTTATATAAAAATGGGGGCACCAGTAAATAAAACAGATATATATTTGGAATCAGGTGACATTAGCACATCTCTAATGTCAGCCTGATTCATACCGAAAAAACTGGTGACAGAAACCCTTTAAGCACTGCTTTGCAACACTCTCTGTGCTCTGTACACTCCCCCCTCCCATTGATTGACAGGGTAGACATCAGTATGCTGAAGGCAGAGCTGTGTCCTAGAGCTGTCTCCAAGCATGAACATATCATATACTCTGTGTACCATAGCATCACCACATTGAAGTTTGACTCTTGGGAGAGACGTTTAGATTTTTTTCTTCAGATTTTATTTTCTTCCACATTTAACACATAACAAAAGTCTATGGGGGCAATTTATTATCCAGAAATACGCCTATAATAGTATATGCACTGCAATCCCTGCTCACGCCAGGTCTAATAAAGTTGGCGCAGTGTGCAAGGGGATGGGCTGGCAGACCCATCTCATTAATCATTTTCTACACCTGTTTTAGGCATACAAAATGGAAATGAAGCTGGCTTACATTTAGACTGCCGCTGGATGCGCCAAAATTATGAAGAGGGGACTGGGTGTGTATACTGGCAGTAGTTAGAGGCGTAGCTAAGTGCATTAAAAAAAATGTAGGCACGGCAGTGCAGACTTTGTTCCTTCTGCTGGATAGCCCACTGACTTTCCACTGATAGAGGGGTTGTCCAGGAGAAAGTGTTTGGACCCCAGAACTACTAACAATGTCCTTGTAGGGATTTATGTGATTTTAGCAACTGTAACTAGCTCTTAACCCTTTTGTTGTGTATTTAGCTGTAACTTGCTCTTTGACTATATTATTGTTGGATTTTGATGATGGGATTGGCAAAAATTTCCCCCTTGCATTTAATATCATACTAACACAGTTACACTCTGTTGTCCTACAGTTATGGACGGTTCGAACACCCTGACCAGTTTTCAATGGCACCTTGTCCCCATATTCTCTCTCTCCTGAGTTTAGGGTCAGATTAGGATACAATAGAGGCAGATTCCGAAATAGGAACACCATTGTGAAGGCAACACCTGTATTTGTCAAGAAGGGCATATTGGGTTTGCTTAGTTTATATAGGTGGTCACAATTAGCAATACACATATCTGCAGACTACACTACAGTTACCTGACTGGTGTATTATCCATACAGGAATCAACCATCAGCCAACTTCTATCTAATGTATATGACCATCTTTAGTGTTCACTGTCACTGCAGTGCCACTGCTAAAGGCCAATAGGGAATGAGCAGCCTAGTGTTTGTCTTGTGTTACTTAGGCTACTTTCACACTAGCGTTTTAAAATTCCGGTATTGAGTTCCGTCATAGGGGCTTAATACCGGAATAAAACGCTTCAGTTTTGTCCCCATTCATTGTCAATGGGGACAAAACTGAACTGAAGACAACGGAATGCTCCTGAAAGCATTCCGTTCCGTCTTCAGACCGGAGAACAAACCGCAGCATGCTGCGGTTTGCTCTCCGGTCCAGGCATCCGCACCAAGACGGATCCGGAATGACCCCCAATGCAAGTCAATGGGGGTGGATCCGTCTGGTGTGACCATAATGGTAACCGGATCCGCCCTCCATTGACTTTCAATGGAGTCCATTACGGATCCGGCTACACATAGACACATACAGACACAGACATACACATAAACATACACACACATATAGACATACAAACACACATACATACTTACATGCTCCCGGCAGGTCTTCGGAGCGTCAGAGGGACAGGACGGCGCGCACAGATGACGATTCCACCAGGCGCCCAGCAGAGGGCGCTGTGGGGAATCGTGACCTGTGTGAGCCGTCCTGTCCCTCTGACGGTCCGAAGACCTGCCGGGGAGCATGTAAGTATGTATGTGTGTTTGTTTGTCTATATGTGTGTGTATGTTTATGTTTATGTGTATGTATGTACTGTGTGACATGTGTGGGGCCGGAGCGCGGTTCCGGCTCCACACATGTCACTGCGGCAGGCCTGATCCGGCAGCACCCTTCACCTGCCGGATCAGGCCTGCCGCCAGTGTGAAAGTAGCCTTAGGCACAACTGTGGCCTTGGAAGACAATGAGTCACAGCCATTTGACATCAACAGAGATGTATTGTCTGCAAGTAATTGCTTGATTGATTTCCAGTGTTTCCTCAGCTCTGTTTGTTCTTCTGTGTTTGACCCTGTTTTTTTCCTGGATTCTACCTTTGCCTATCATTCTCATCTTGATTAGCTCCTAACAGGTTATTGACTTTTAGCTATGATTCTTGGATTAGATGTTAGTCTGCAGATCTGGTACAACTGATTGATTAAACTATACCTGGTTTGCATGAATATGTTCTTCTCAGCCACCACCTTCCAAAGGCTTAGAGATCACAACCTAGGGGTTCACTTGCATTAAAGGCCCCCCTTTTGGTCTAGGGTGAGGACAATGGGGCTCCTTAAATTCTAACCCCCAAGTCAGTGTCAATTAGGTTGCAGTATTACCTACTGCTCTTCATCCACCTCAGGAGCTGTATGCCTCTGATCTACATTTCAGCACCCTTGTAACAGCACCTGGTTTTGCTGCATATGATCCTGTCCAGTGCATTGGAGAATATTTGTGTCACGTGCTTAGCTGTCTGCGCTCCCGCGGTGAGACTTTCTGCAATATGACGGTGCCGCAAGCTTTGCTCTGTTGCTACGGCAACTAGTCCCGCAGACCTATCAGGGAGCGAGGACGCTGGACCAATCTGGCTCTGTGTCAGCGTCACATGTCTTTTGAGGCAGGCTATTTAAACAGGAAACTGCTGGCCACAGATGCCTGTGACTGGTGTTCTAGGTAGCTGTATGTTTGCCACTCTGGATCACTGACCTTTGCTTGTTTCTATTGCCTCTGATTGCTGATTTTCCCTCTGACGTGACCTCCTGGTATTTGACTCTGTTAGTTTGTGACCTCGCCTTTGTCTACTGATTTGGTCTCTGACATTTTCTCCTGGTTTCACTTTGCTGTGTATTTGTATCTGATTTTGGATCCTGATCTGGTCCTGGTTTTGCCTGTCCTGCCTGGATCCTCACTAATCAGAGGATAGGTCATCAGTTTTAAAATCTCAAAAAAAGTATTTTAATCAACAAGAAAATTCATAATGCATGTGCACATTTTTACAACATTATATGGTGTTACTGTGTAACATTTGCATATATCAGCTCTCATATATCAGAGTCATTGCCAAATATATCCATTGTCATTATATCATAAAAAACTATACCAATAAAAATATCATAAAATATTGGTATAACCATAAATATAACAAAGCATTATTTTTGGTCTCTCTGTTGTGTTGCTTTAGGGAAGGGGGTGAGGAAAAGGTAAGTGTACTGGATGACTGTTTGTGGAGGTCCGTTCTATATAACAAAAAATCTATATGCATATAGGCAGCATAGGGCTACAAAGACTTAAGGTAAGGCCACATGATACAGACTTAATCAGCTGCTAACTTTGGTGCAAATCCTCATTCAGTTGAGAATATTTTCTGCATTGTGCCATTCCTTTATTATTCATACTAGGAATTTTCAAGTAAATAAATGACAACTGGGTGTTTCCAGTTGTGAAAGTTCAATAAGTAAACTTGGGATCACTTTTAACCTCTTGGTATAGAATAATGAGCTTCTTAATTCATACTCACGAACTGCAGGGAGTTCACCGTCATATTTCTTTTATTGAGTATTTCCAAAATCCAAATTGTTCAATAAGCGTATACACCACGAGGGACACTGAGATGCACATCATTCCATCCTCCTCCTCTCTATGCAGCGTTTTGAGAGACACGCCCCCTTACTCATGCATGTCTCCCGAAATGTCGATTTATCTTCCAACAAGACAATGATCCCAAACATAAAGCAAAACCTACAATGGAAAGGTTCAAAAATAAACGTATCCAGGTCTTAGAATGGCCAAGTCAAAGTCCAGACCTGAATGCAATTGAGAATATGTGGAAAGAGCTGAAAACTGCTGTTCACAAACGCTCTCCATCCAACCTCAAAGAGCTCCAGCTGTTTTGCAAGGAAGAATGGGCAAGAATTTCAGTCTCTAGATGTGCAAAACTGATAGAGACATACCCCAAGCGACTTGCAGCTGTAATCGCAGCAAAAGGTGGCGCAACAAAGTATTAATGCAAGGGGGCCGAATAATTTTGCATGCCCCACTTTTCAGTTTTATTATTACAAAAAAAGTTTAAATGATCCAATAAATTTCGTTCCACTTCACAATTGTGACCCACTTGTTGTTGATTCTTCACCAAAAATTTACAATGTTATATCTTTTTGTTTGAAGCCTGAAATGTGGCAAAAGGTTGAAAAGTTCCAGGGGGCCGAACACTTTCGCAAGGCACTGTATACTCCCAAGGTCTTTTTGATACATGGAGGTGTTCCCATGGTATGGAACGGGATTATACTTTTTTCTCACATTCTCATTTGACCTATTCAAGGATTGATATGTTTCTTGTTGATAGGAGACTCCTTCAAATTATGCTAGAAACAAGGATTGGCTCAATCACCTGGTCGGACCATGCTCCGATCTCTCTCGTACTACAAAATAAGAACAATCTGCCAAAAGGCCAGCAATGGCAGTTGAATGAGGTTCTTCTACATCATCCCAAGTATAGTGAGTACTTTAAAAAGAAGTTGCAAGATTTTTTTTTTGTTTAATATCTCATCGGTTAGTAATTTTGAGGTAATATGGAACGCACATAAGGCTTATATGAGAGGGCTATTTCTGAAATATGGAGCAATAGAACATAGAAAGAAGAGGGCTATAATAGAGGAACTATTAAAACAGATGAGAACATTGGAAATCCATAACAAAATATATCCTTCAAAAGCAGTTACACAAGAACTTAGAGGAGTAAGAGATAAGTTACAAAATGTGTTAACATATAAACATGATTTAACAATCCGAAAAGCAAACTTAAATTATTATTTAAATGATAATAAAGCAGGAGCGGTACTGGCCCGTAAATTAAATGGATATAAAAACAAATCCCAAATTAAATTCCTCCGAGATGAAAGTAATAAAAAAATATTAAACTCCCAACTTATTGCTGAAAAATTCCGTGATTATTATGCTAGTTTATATAATCTGGATAAATCAATAGACACAAAACAGCCAAATGAGGAAATTATTATGGGTTTCTTAGATAAAATTTCATTACCGAAAATATCTACAAGAGAACTAGCTGGGTTGTCTGTGTCTTTTATTATTGCAGAGATAACACAAGTGATTAAGTCGCAAAAGCCTCATAAAGCTCCAGGCCCAGATGGGTTTACTGATGCCTATTATAAATCATATGTAAATATATTGGCCCCTCATATGGTCAATGTTTTCAATCTAGCTGCTATAAGAGGTAGTTTTACAGAGGAAATGTTAAAAGCAACAATAATTACAATACCCAAGGAAGGGAAGGATTTATCAAAGCCAGAAAATTACCGCCCAATTTCGTTGCTAAATAATGATATTAAAATATATGCCAAGATATTAACATTACGTCTTATGAAGATACTACCAACTATTATTAACCCAGATCAAGTGGGCTTTGTCCCTAGGCGACAAGCATCAGACGGCACCCGAAGGTTTTGCTAGTGGATCATACTCGAACGCCTTCTCTGCTTCTCTCTTTGGATGCAGAGAAGGCGTTTGACAGGATCCACTGGAAATACTTGGAGAAAGTTCTGGAGAAATTTGGTATAAATGGGATATTAAAAACAGCAATTTTTGCCCTATATTCGTCCACATCAGCGGTGGTCCTGATATCTGGCTTCTTGTCGACCCATTTTTATATAGAAAATGGAACACGTCAGGGATGCCCGTTGTCACCTATTATATTTGCATTAGCAATTAAGCCCCTGGCGGAAAGGATTAGACGAGAGAGGTCGGTGCATGGTATCCAGGTGGGAACCTATGAGCATAAGATTGGGTTGTATGCAGACTATATCATCCGAGCAGTAACACGTCCAGATGAGTCTCTTTTTAAAATATTTGGGGGTGTATTTACCAGCAAAACATAGAGATTTATATTGATTTAATTACGAGCCATTGATTGAGGAGATTAAACAACAGCTACTATCGGTCCATAAATTTCCACTTTCATGGATGGGACGGGTGGCTACTGTAAAGATGTTTGCTCTCCAAATCATATTATATAGGTTCCGCACATTGAGTCATCCATAAAAAAACCAAGGGTTAACTTGCAAACAATGTTGCGACCTTGGAACCAAGGGGGCATGGGAGTACCGGATATTAAAAGTTACTTTAGGGCAGTTATTCTTTCAGAAATCAAAGAGTTGTGGGGTGTGGAGCACTCTAAACGATGGATAAATATTGAAGTCAGTGTAGCTCAGGCCCCATTGATTAGTTTGCTGGGAAAGACTAGTTGTCTAAGATCGAAGGAAGATCGATTAAAATTGACCTCCACTGATACCTCAGTGAAAATTTGGGATATATACTTGTCCAAACAGGAAAATGTAACTGAAGTGGAGTGGAGAAAGTTACCCCTTATCTATTTACTTACTAAAGCTGAGGATCTGAACTTAAAACTGTTGTATAAAAGAGGAATTAATAAAATCTTGCAATTGTACGATGGGAATCAGTTAATAGACTTAAAGAACTAAAAGATAAGTTTTCTCTCCCTGGAAGCGAATGGTATTCTTATGTAAGAATCCTACACATATTGAGGAGTTATGTAACTTCGGAACTGCGTCTCCCGATGGAACATATAAGATATTTTACTCAATCTATTAGACATAAAAAAAGGATCTCTTTAATGTATTCTATAAATAATAAGTCATCAGCATTGAGTAAACTTCCTCCTTTTGGGATGGGAGAGTGACCTTGAGGAGGAGTTCAATATAGAACAGTGGAGACAGGCCATTAGGTGGCCAAAAATCTTTAGTAGGAATGTGGGAACCGTCGAGGAAAATAATGTTGAGATGGTACCTTACACCTGTGAGGCTCTATAGAAATAAACAGAGTGGCTCTGAAGAATGCTGGAGAGGATGCGGGGAACGAGGCACTCTTATCCACATGTGGTGGAACTGTCCATCAATATACTCACTATGGAGGAATACTTTTGCCTTGAAGTCCCAAATTTTAGGTACCCCAATAGAGCCTGATCCAGCGTTGGCATTACTCTTCCTTAAGATTGATAAAATTCCGAGCGCCCTTCGAGGCTTAGCATCACATATGATACACATAAATAGGGCTATAATTGCAAAGAATTGGAAACAGAGGCCGAGAAGGTTAGGAGATGAATATATGGGTCATTTGATGTATATATACTCTAGGGAACAACTAATGGCTCTTCGTTTTAAGAGATTACATAAGTTTAATCAAGATTGGAAATTATTGGAATTATTCTTGAAAAATAAAGGTGACAAATTAGTGACTTCTATAAATACGTGATACATTGAGCACCCATGCCACGCTAATGTTTTTTTTTTTTTTTTTTCTTTCTTTTCTCTCTTCTTTTTCTTTCCTAGTTTTTTTCTTCTTCTTCTTGTCTATGTGTATTGGATGATGTATTTTATCTATGCAGAATCATGATTACTTTGTGAAATTTATTTGGAATCATGGTATATTTGTAAAGATATTTATTCTTGTCTTGTGATTATAAAAGAAATGAAGAAAAAATGATGGAAAAAAAGTAGTAGTTCAGCTGGCACCAAAAAGAATATCTTAAAAGTAATAACAAGGTTGCATTTTTACTGTCAGGTAGGTTCTTAGTCCAAGCCATGCACCTATGTGTAAAAATGTGTACCAACATTTTAATATATGTTAGTAAGGAACATAAATTTGTATGGGAAAGTGTACCATGATTCCTTCATATCTAAATGAGACATGTTGTCGAGCCTGCAAATAAATTAAATGCTGTATCATCTGAGCCATTGGCAATAAACAATTAAAAATTAGTTTTCTAAAAAAAATAAAAAAAATATTTTCTGGGTACATGGGTTAACAGGAAGAATGTGGAGGCTTGTATATGTTTTTGTTTGTTAAAACAACAGATCCTTTTGCCAATGTGACTATGGAGAGACAATTCTTCCCACATATTTCTCTAATGGCTCTTTTACATTTACCCACTATCTCCCTTCCACCTAATGTAAAAGACTTCCCTGTTCTATGGACGGTTATACAGGCGTGGCGTAAGGTCCAGAAAATGAGCAAGCTTGATGGCATGAACACACTATTTCAACCTTTTCTAGGGCACCCAAACTTTCTGGAAGGCAGACCTCCCAGAATTTACTCTATGTTAGCAGCGCAAGGTTGCTCATTGATAGTAGATGTGTTAGATACTAATTATTCCATGCTTCCTTACTCAGAGGCCATTCAACGGTTTCCAGCATTTACCCATAACCAATTTATTTACTTACAGGCCCGCAGTTTTGTCCAACAATGTCTATCTAATATTCCTCCTGATTCTAGAAGTGCAGGTCTAAATGTATTCCTTAAAAGAGAGAGAACTACTATTTCATCTACTAGCACTATATATAGATTCCTCAAACCATTAATTGAGTGGGATTCGGTTACGACAGGGCCAATAAAATGGATCAAAGACTTTCCAGATTTTGAAATTAAGACTTTATTAGATGCCACTTTAAAAATGCAAAAACATTTCCCTGTCAGTAGCTATACAGATATGGCATTGATGGTATTCCACAGGGCATATATCACCCCACATGTCAAACATAAGATGTCCCCCGGCGAGCTATATTCTTGTTCCAAGTGCGGTGCCCCAAACACCGATTTATTTCACCATCTTTGGAGTTGTACAAATATTCCGCACCTATGGGAACGAGTGAGATTACACATTTTAGCTACTTACAATATCTCTTTTTCCATTATTCCCCAATGGGCTATCTTTAATATTTTGCCAGATGAGCAGCGTAACATTAGTAGACGTCATAAAGCTCTCTTACATGTCTGGGCAGCGGCAACCAGAAAAAGCATATTGCATAAATGGCTTGATCCTGAGATCCCATCTATTTCCTTTATCCAATCTAAGATCACTTATTTGTTCAATATGGATTGGATTCACACTCTGTCTGACAAAGACAAACTGACAAAGTGTTTCTTTGAAAAATGGTCCCTATTCATGCGTACCCTATCTGATTCGGTCAAAGCTAAACTGATATCCCATTTTGATCAAACCACGTGGTATCTGTATGAGGTATTACATGGACGCACTCCTCTACAGGTCTCCTCGAGTACATGAGGATCCCCAAGACTTTATGTTCAATTTAGAAATTGGTTGCACAGGTTAGGGAGGGAGGGTTTGGGTGGGGTGGGGTGGGGTTATAGGGGACAGATAAGGTTAGGAAAGGTTGTTAATAGATTATATGACTGTTAACGTTCAGTATCTTTGAATATGAACATTGTTTGCCTTTTCTCATGTCAACTTTCATTGTAAATTATGTTTACTTCATGATCCCTTTGAAAAACCAATAAAAAGAAGTTTAAAAAAAAAAGAAAAACAAAAAACAACAGATCCTAATAGTTTAACATGGTAACATAGTTTATAATGCTGAAAAAAAGCATCCGTCCATCCAGATAAGCTGTTATTCTGCAAGTTGATCCAGAGGAAGGCAAAAAACCCATGAGGCAGAAGCCAATTTCTCAAATTTTAGGGGCAAAAAATTCCTTCCTGACCCTAATCAGTTAATCAGAATAATTCCCTGCATCAACGACCCTTCTCCAGAAATCTAGTAACTATAACCTATAATATTATTTTACTCCACAAATACATCCAGGACCATATTGACCTCTTCTAGAAATTTCATCATTACCCCCTCCTCAGGCAGAGAGTTCCATAGTCTCACTGCTCTTACCATAAAGAATCCTCTTCTATGTTTGTGTAGAAACCTTCTTTCCTTTAGACACAGAGGATTTCCCCTCATCACAGACCTGGGTACAAATAGATCATGGGAGAGATCTCTGTACTGACCCTTTTTTCTAAACTGAATAATTCTAACCTTACATTTGTCAGTGTTAAACCTCATCTGCCACTTCTCTGCCCAAGCCTCCAGTCTATCCAGATCCATCTGTAGCAGTGTACTGTCCTCTTCTGTGTTAATTACTTTACACAGTTTAGTGTCATCTGCAAAAATTGATATTTTACTGTGCAAGCCTTCTACAAGATCATTAATAAATATATTGAAGAGAATACGGCCCAATACTGACCCCTGTGGTACCCCACTAGTTACAGTGACCCAATCTGAGTATGTACCATTAATAACCACCCTCTGTTTTCTATCACTGAGCCAGATACTTACCCACATACAGACATTTTCTCCCAGGCCAAGCATTCTCATTTTATATACTAACCTTTTATGTGGCACCAAATCAAATCCTCTGGAGAAGTCAAGATCAAAATATCAGAATTAAGGGTATGTCTTACATTACATTACTTATGTCCCTTAGGATCCAGGTAAAGACGGGGGCCATCTGGACCTGGTTTGTCTATTTTAATCTTTTTAAGATGTCGCTACACTTCTTCCTGGGTCAGATAGTTCACTTTTAATGGGGAGTTTAGTTATTTAAATGTAATTTAAATGCTTTCTTTTGGTCATTCATTGCTCCCTTTACATTTCTATTTATCCAGATTGTTTTTTTTCTTGGTCCTCACCCCTTTATTCCCATGTACCTCTTACAATTAGAGCTTAGGATGCCTTTAAAAATATCTCATTTTGTGGCTGAATTCCTATTCCTGAGGACATTATCCAGTTAGTGAGGTTGATGTTCTATATTAGCTGGTCAAATTGTGCTTTTTGGAAGTTTGGCGTTTTTGTGCCTCCATAAAGAAACACTCCTTTGAATGACATTTGGAAGATTATTACTTTGTAGTCACCATTTCCCAGGTGTCTCCCAGCCTGCACATCTGTTGTTCTGCCAGGTCTATTGGTTAGTACTAAGTCCAGTATGGCCGTCCCTCTAGTTAGGTCCTGAGCCAGTTGGGAAATGTCTTTGGTTATTGCCAAGCACAGGTTTCAATTTCCAAAGTCTATATCTGGGTAGTTGAAGTCCACCATAATAATGACCTTATTGTGATTTACCGTCTCATCCATTTCCCTTAGGGCCCATTCACTGGACTGTATATTTGAGTCTGCAACTGTTCTGTAATTTTGTGGAACAGGTGAGGACCCATTCATTTCAATGGGGCAGCAAAAGATGCGAACAGCACATTATGTGCTGTCCACATCCATAATTCTGTTCTGTGGCCTTGCAAAAAATATGAAGAAGAAAGTGGGAAACAAGCTGGAACACTTTGAAGCGGTGCTGCAACCAGGGGGTCAGACTTCAGGTAGGTAGTATTGAAATCTTTATTATAGGTCTACGCGTTTCAGGGGCAGACAGCCCCCTTCATCAGGACTATTACAGAGAACGAAATACACAGACCGGGGATTTAAAGCAATTTTGGCACGCAAAAAGACTCCTCATGTCAGTGGGGAGGAGAAAGCGGGGTGACGCCAGATTGATTGGCATAACATTTAACAAATAACCTTTCAGTAAAAACTCTGTTGTAAATAAAAGCATACGGAACATAACTGTTCCGATATAGACATGGTAATTGTATATTATTATTGAGATCTAATTGCTTCCTCTAAACACATAAAAAGAAGAAAGAAGATCATAAATAAATAGAACTAAATTCCAGGAATCTGGTGCGCTGATTGTATCTTGTATCATACACCAGGCGCTGCAGTTCTATATAGTTATAAATATAAATAAATGGATAATATCAATACAATTAATAAAAACTGGTAAAACAATGATGAATGTACCTATATATATATATATATATATATATATATATATATATATACTCCATAGGTCAATAATATATTTTTCAGGCGTCCTGTATTGTGCGTGTTTATTTATCCTATATATCATATATATCTCATACTTCTATCCTATATATATTATGTCATGATACAGCCATGTTCAGTAAGCAGAGGTGTTGTGGCAGTGCAAGAAAGTCTTCTGAGCCGGCATGAGATTTCACCCAGCTGCCTCTGATGTCAGGAGACAAAAAGATGGTGTGAGAGATGCAGAGGGGAGGTCTTGAAGAATGAAATGGGTGTGAGAGAAGGGAGATGACTCATGACTCCCCTTGGGCAGCCCCAATGACTCCATAATGTACTAAGTCATAACATCAAAGACATTCTCAAAGTTGTTTTTTTTAACATGAACACAATACTTTTGAGCAAAGAAAGACAGTTTAGGAATGATTGGAGGATGCAAAGTAGGGATTTGTAATCAGCTCTGTATGTCAATCATGATGACAGGTTCCCTTTATAAATGTCTAGTCGCACTGTATGGTCATGAAACGTCTTTTGCTGCAATTTCACAAATTCACTGCCAGAACTGCAAAATAACTGCAGGATGTGAATATACCTATGCCAATGTGTACAATAAAAGGTAAAAATAGGAATGATCACAGAAAAAAAAATCATTACATGAAAATGAGTAACAATCTGGCTGACATACCATATGCTGCAACATTAAAGGGGTTGCCCAAGTTCATTACAAATTTTCCCCATGCCACCTAATGCTTTAGAAAAAATTTAAAACTCACATCTCTCTCCCCCAGCATTATCAGTACCATTGCTCTTGTCGTCTTCTCACTGTTTCCATACAAGGCTGCTGCAGTGATGCAGGCATATATATACGGTATCTGACAGCTGAAGCCAATTACTGTCCTCAGAGGTTTCATACCATATACCACTGAGGAAACAGAATAGCTGCAGAAGTCATGTGCCATATACCTGCACTTAACCTGTGTAGCTTATATACAAACCGCAAGAGGAGGACTGGACAGACAGCGCAGGAGAAAGAGGTTAGTGTATAATTTTTTTAAAATTAGGTGGCATGAGACAAATTTGTAATTAACCTGGACAACCACTTTAACAAGGCAAACCTACCAAAGAGAAGCCATAAAACTGTATAGGTGTTTTTTTGGGGGGATGCCCATCATTGAGAACCTACAGAGTAATTAACTTACGGTAAAGTAATTACACAAAATAATTACGGTAATTTAAGGTATGACATCTTAGGAAAACCACCTTCGTTTTAGAACTTGATATATGTAGAAAATTAAATAGATTTCTGGTTTGAAAAGAGACCTCTGCATTAGAAGGAGTTTGTTAATAGAAGTAACTACCAGCTGTAGTGAGCTACCTTACTAAATATAGACCAAATATCTGCCTCACATAGTTTTCCTAGGCTACTTGAATGGTTCACAACTCATTTTCTGCTACCTTAGAAGGTTTTCCATATATATTTCATATATATTCTAAAAGTATATCTCTGGAAAGCATAGAGAGAAAAAGGTGTCCCTTACCTTTAGATTTCAGATCCACGCTACATGCCCACACCCCAACTGGCACTCAGTGCCTGGCTTAATATACAGAGACAGGTGCAAATCTCAGCCGGTGTAAAATGACGACCAATCACAGAGTCATATGAGCCATGTGGATGTAATTTTCATATGTTGCTATTGCTGGAGCTGACTGTGGAAGGGAAAAGAAAGAAATCTTTTACAATCTTTAGGCTATCCGCCATACTTAAAGGGGTTGCCCTACAAAGAATATTGCTTTATAGTTAAATCCAGACCATTACACTAAACAATTTTTGTATTTACATTTATTAAGCATGCTGATATCCCCAGCTATTCCAAGAATAATGTTACTATAGTACCACCTGCTGTTTCTAATGAGCAACCTTTCTATGTCCACCCCAACAGATGTGCTGAGGCGGACACACACAGAGGTTGAACCTAGCTTCTGTGCTGCCCGAGGGGAACTGTAGAAGGGTGCCCATGCCCACTCCTCACCAAGAAGACAAAACCTAGGTAGAGGGCATACCCCGTCAAGATGCCTCTTTGCAAGGGAGCTGTAATGTGTGGTTGCCTAAGGAAAAGGTGAGAGATGTTGCTCACATCTCATTGGAAGCACATTTTAAAGTGGTATACTGGCCAAGAGCTTGGCTATTTTTGTCATTGCAACAGATATTGAATGGTGCAGAACCCCAGGATGCATGCTCAACTGTTGCTACAGCCAAACTCTTCATTGCTTCCATCTTGACGCTGTAACAACAGCAGGTAACCTCCTGATAAACAGGGCTAGATACCAGTATGTCTGTAGATATCTAAAGAAAAGAAGTATATGAAAAACAGCTAGCATAATCAATGGATACTAAGTAGATTGTTTAGAACCCTCCCAAACGTAGTATATGTCAAAACCAACAGTGTTAGTCAAGAAGAAAAAAAAAATCATTTCAACAAGTTCATCAAAGGACTATAAACAAGGAAGGTACAGCGTTACCATCCGGCCCCATTAACTATAATGAGGAATGCCCAAATGCAGAGAGATTCGCCCGGCCAGAACAGCCTACTGGATATAGAAGTGCAAGTTTGAAACTAGCCTTATACTGAGCCAGACACACTTACTGAAAGGAGTCTGGAGGTCAGTCTTGGGAGGGTGTGATGGTACAAATGGCTGACAATATGAACCAAGAAACATTGGGCTTCCACATGGGTAGTAGGCCTTGTAGTTGTCAAATACTTGCAGTTATAATTACTGTATGCACTTGCATGAACAGCGATCTGATGACACTGCATAAAATAAGCCTAAAAGGTAAAGTCTACGTATGTTCCAGCACACCTGTCAACTGGCCATGTCCTGAGGGGAAAATGAGACAATAAGGGTTCCGGAGGAAGCAAATACACAGAGAGGAGAGGCACACTACAATGCATTTGGAGAGTCTTCACTTTTTTACATTTTGTTATGTTGCGTACTTGAGCTAAAATAAAATGTAAAAAAATAATGTCCCCCCCTATCATTCTGCACTCAATCTACCATAATGAGAAGTGAAAACAGAATTTGCTAATTTGTTTGCAAATTTATTAAAACGGAAAAACAAATTTCTCATGGACATAAGTATTCAAGCCCTTTGCTATGACACTTGAAAGTCAGCTCTGGGGGCCTCGAATTTCTCTTGATTACCTTTGAGATGTTTCTCCATCTTAACCAGAGTCCACCATAATTCAGGTGATTGGACATGATCTGGCAAGACATAACCCTGTCTATGTAATGTCTCACAGCTGACAATGCATATCTTTAGCATTTTTCTGAAACCCTGTCTTAGATATATACTTGAGTTGCTTGGCCATTGTCATAGACAGCAGCTGTAAGCAGGAAGAGAGACAGCAAGTTTATTACTGTGGTTTATGCTGGATGATAAATCTTGCAGACCCAAAGACTGAACTACATTTTTGGAGTAAAAATACTCCTCTTAGTATTTTTAGCCAAGGAGGAGTAAGACATTGGGTGGCCATAGCGTTTGTACTAGCCATATGAAGGCTTGTTTCTTGTAGGACAAACTGTATTTTTCCATTTTGCCCTATGACAGCACCTGCGAGAGCTCATTCCCCAACCTGGACAGAAAACAGGAACCCCAAGGATTGCTTTAAAAGGTCTTCCTTCCTCTCCTCAGTTTCCTGTCCATAGGACAGGGATTAGAGTTGAACTCCAACTAGGATCACAACGCAGGGGGCTGCAGAACCTCCCTCCCACATAATATCAACAGCGCTGGAGGTTCCGCTAGGAGCCGCCATTTTAAGTCTGGAGCGCTCCCTCTTGCCTGTGGAGGAAGTCTGTGGCCTTGCATATATGACACTTCCATCTGGTAAATAGCAGAAGGAGGGAAGCAGGATTCCCATTATGGAGCGGAGGCTGATGACTAGATATGATGGGAGTGACGTCACTGTATATGGGTCTGTGTTCCAGTGTGGAACCAGAAGGAGGAAGCACAATTACAAGAAACAAAAACTGTTCCAAGCAGTGAAGGATCTCCTGCTGGCCACCCAGGGAAGAGTTTATGTCTGCTGGTAATCTGAGTAGCAAGTCTTCCCTAAAAGAAGTTACTCTCAGCGCTATCATACAGGACGAAGGAGAGGTGGATCAGTGCGCTGAACACCAGGAGGCAAATCTGGAATAAAGCACGGGACTCCTATCCAGCATGGGGGAGACTTTTTTTAAAAAATTACAAGTGCCCCCTAATATTGTGTATACGTGATTTCAGGGGCCTAGGGATATCCCAAAGAAAGCTTCACATAAAGCTAAGAAGGATTGTGGAATGTGCAAGAAAACACTGAGCCCATTTTATCTAAAGTCTGTGTGTCAGTCATGTCTGGACAAAATTTTGGCTGAATAATCTAACACGTCAGACTACTTTTACACCAGCGTTTTTGCTGGCTCCGTCATAAATTAGCAAAAACGGTTCCGTCATGATAATACAACTGTCTGCATCTGTTCTGAACGGATCCGGTTGTATTAGCTTTTAAATAGCCAAGACGGATCTGTCATGAACTCCACTGAAAGTTAATGGAGGACGGATCCGTTTTCTATTTTGTCTGAGAAAACGGATCCGTCCCCATTGACTTACATTGTGAGTCATGACGGATCCTTTTGGCTCAGTTTCTTCATGCGGACACCAAAACGCAGCAAGCAGAGTTTTAGTGTCCGCCTCCAAAACGGAATGCTGACTGAACTGAAACAAAATTGATGCATTCTAAACGGATCCTTTTCCATTCAGAATGCATTAGGACAAAACTGATCAGTCTTGAAAATGTTTTTACAGATCCATGACGGATCAAAAACCGCTGGTGTGAAAGTAGCCTTACTTTATAATATTAAGGACATGATTAGATCTGAAATCCGGTCATTTATGGGGGAATTTAAAGGGGTTCTCCGGGAATTAAGAAAATGAAAATACTTAAATATTACTTTATTCTAAATATATTCCCAAATACCTTTCATTAGTTATAATGGCTCATTTTTTCTAGGGACCAATCATCAGGGAAAATAAAATGGCCGCCATCCTATTAGTACACATAAATCCTGTCCTAATCGCACAGCAGGACAAGTTACTTTAGAAAATGTCTCCTCATGAACTTCATTCCTACAGAGATTCAGCTGATCTTATCAGCTGTATACAGGATCATAATCCCTGACAAGCAGAGAGGAGGATGAGGCAGCTCTTTACCTCAGTGTTGTGAAGTAACTTGTCTTGCTGTGTGATTAGGACAGGTTTTGTGTGTACAGTCATGGCCAAAAGTTTTGAGAATGACACAAATATTATATTTTCACATGATCTACTGCCCTCTGGTTTTTATGTGTGTTTGTCAGATGTTTTTATCACATACAGAAATATAATTGCAATCATATTATGTGTAACAAAAGCTTATATTGACAGTTAGAATGAGTTAATGCAGCAAGTCAATCTTTGCAGTGTTGACCCTTCTTCTTCAGGACCTCTGCAATTCTCCCTGGCATGCTCTCAATCAACTTCTGGACCAAATCCTGACTGATAGCAGTCCATTCTTGCACAATCAATGCTTGCATTTTGTCAGAATTTGTAGGTTTTGGTTTGTCCACCCGTCTCTTGATGATTGACCACAAGTTCTCAATGGGATTAAGATCTGGGGAGTTTCCAGGCCATGGACCCAAAATCTCTATGTTTTGTTCCCTGAGCCATTTAGTTATCACCTTTGCTTTATGGCAAGGTGCTCCATCATGCTGGAAAAAGGCATTGTTGATCGCCAAACTGCTCTTGGACGGTTGGGAGAAGTTGCTCTCGGAGGACATTCTGGTACCATTCTTTATTCATGGCTGTGTTTTTAGGCAAGACTGTGAGAGAGCCGATTCCCTTGGCTGAGAAGCAACCCCACACATGAATGGTTTCAGGATGCTTTACAGTTGGCATGAGACAAGACTGGTGGTAGCGCTCACCTCGTCTTCTCAGAATAAGCTGTTTTCCAGATGTCCCAAACAATCGAAAAGGGGATTCATCAGAGAAAATGACTTTACCCCAGTCCTCAGCAGTCCACTCCCTGTACCTTTTGCAGAATATCAGTCTGTCCCTGATGTTTTTTCTGGAGAGAAGTGGCTTCTTTGCTGCCCTCCTTGAGACCAGGCCTTTCTCCAAGAGTCTCCGCCTCACAGTGCATGCAGATGCACTCACACCTGCCTGCTGCCATTCCTGAGCAAGCTCTGCACTGCTGGTGGCCCGATCCCGCAGCTTAAACACTTAAGAGATGGTCCTGGCGCTTTCTGGTCTTTCTTGGGCGCCCTGGAGCCTTTTTGGTAACAATGGAACCTCTCTCCTTGAAGTTCTTGATGATGCGATAGATTGTTGACTGAGGTGCAATCTTTCTAACTGCGATACTCTTCCCTGTTAGGCCATTTTTGTGCAGTGCAATGATGACTGCACGTGTTTCTTTAGAGATAACCATGGTTAACAGAAGAGAAACAATAATTCCAAGCACCAGCCTCCTTTTAAAGTGTCCAGTGGTGTCATTCTTACTTAATCATGACAGATTGATCTCCAGCCCTGTCCTCATCAACACCCACACCTGTGTTAATGGAGCAATCACTGAAACGATGTTAGCTGGTCCTTTTAAGGCAGGGCTGCAATGATGTTGAAATGTGTTTTGGGGGATAAAGTTCATTTTCTAGGCAAATATTGACTTTGCAAGTAATTGCTGTTAAGCTGATCACTCTTTATAACATTCTGGAGTATATGCAAATTGCCATTATAAAAACTGAAGCAGTAGACTTTGTAAAAATTAATATTTGTATCATTCTCAAAACTTTTGGCCATGACTGTACTAATAGGATGGCAGCCATTTTATTTTTTGTAATGATTGCTACCCAGACAAAACGAGCCATTATAACCAATTAAAGGTATTTGGGAATATATTTATATTAAAGTAATATTTAAGTATTTTCATTTTCTTAATTCCCAGAGAACCCCTTTAAGAAGTGTTGGGACAACTTCCTCTTCAGCAAAAGAGAAGGCTGTAAAAATAATTTATGACCCAAGTGACTCAAATTGAAGAAGAAGGTCAAATAATGGACTTATTTATCTAAAAGCAGTAAAAGCAACTATAGGATTAGAAGATACTCATGAATATAGATCGGTACAGGAGCCAGGGGCATTGCTAGGGTCTCAAAAGACCCGGGGTTCAAGCCCCAATGAATATATGCCATATTCTTGAAATATCCACCCAGTCCTCTTCCCCCCCCATACACACGCCTTAGCATTAGAAACAGATTATACTTTTTCGCCATTTCTGTCTGAGTTCCGTTTTTTTAAGACAGAAAAAAAATACTGCATGCAAGACTTTTTTTTCCACCTTAAAAAAAAGCCGATCTCTGATGGAAATGGCTAAAATGGATGCACAATATTGATAATGGATGCACAGGAACCCTTTTTTTTTTTTAACAAGATCAGTTTTTTTTTTTTCTGTTCTTCCGATGGATAAGAAGAACGGGAAATGAAAGGCGATGTGAATCCAGCCTTAGATAGCTGTCTCTTTCAACTTCCCCATACACATACATACTAGATGAGAGTGCATGGGCGGATAACAAATAAATAAATCAAGTGCCTGATCCATGATAATACTACACTTCCAACCTTTGTACATGCTTCTTTTTTTTAAAAAAAATGTTTTTGTGTTATTATATTCTGAGTCAAAATGTTTTTATTTTTTCAGTTGATGGAGCTGTATAAGGCTTATTCTTTGTGAACTGCTGCTTTCATTCTGGGGTACCTACAATTTTTTGATCACTTTTTCTGTGTTTTTGGTGGGGACAGATGGGATGTGACCCTTTCTGGCATTCACCGTGCATTATAAATAAGACTAATTAAAGCTTGAGTGATATGTGCCCACAGTCATGGGACACTGATAGGGTGACAGAGGGAGCCCCCTCCCTCTGTTTAACTGCACATATGTGTTCACATACAACCCCTTAACGCTTATGGTGTATGGTTCTGTCATACAGCTTTGAAGGGGTTAATAGCTAGGCTCTGTTGGCTGTCATTTAGGGTTTTAGGTGGGGTGTTTTCATCTAGTGGCTTTCTGGTGGATCTGGATGGTATTCTTGTAGATAAAGGGTGCCACATGCAACAATTTACTCCAGGCCCCCTCCATAATTTATTGGAGTGATCTTGGAATTATTAGGGACTAGAGATGAGCGAGCATGCTCGGTAGAGCATGCTCGAGTGCCATTTTTGCGTATTTGCGTACGCATTTTAAAATTCCTACACTATTGATACGCATATTTTAATCTATACGCAAATGTGTACGAATTGCGTACAAATTCTATTTATAGAAATATAATGGAAGGCTGCTTTTTGGTCACAGATACTGCAATTCCAGGATAATTCCAATCTAGTATGGAGGGAAGGTAGAGTGAATGACATTTGCCTGTAGGTAGCCTGCATCATGTCCACAGCCTTCCTCCTGGAATGTGCAGTAGCCGTCCTGATGCCGCTGCCCAGGGCAGTTTCTAGGGAATTTTGGCAACAGGGCGAACAATACAAAAGCGCCCCCTTCGCCCCCATTCACGTTTAAAGTGACCTTACTTTCTAATGAAGAGATTAAAACAAAACATTTTAAAAGAATCAGTTACCCGTGGTAAACCCAGGCGACGTCTCCACAGATTTCAGTTTCTTCACTTTCCTTTTCAGTTTGGTCCAGAAGCTCATGCATGGATGTCTTCGGCCAGGGATGCGCAGCTCCCTCTGCCACGTAAAAAGACGTCACTATTAATAAATGGCACAGGGTAGAGGAGGTCTATTACAGATTTTGCATTAGGGAGCACGGAATTCAGCTTATACCTTTACTTTGGCTTGTTGTTTCTGCAGTCCACCCCGACCTTCTATAGGAAATAACCCCCCTATATAGCTGCCTCCTTGAACATTGCCACCCTGTAGTGTCCACCAATACTATGCCCGTTGCTGCCTCATGTGCCTATATTACTTTACTTTCCAACTGCTGAGAACATGATAAAATAATAAAAGTAGTGAAAATTTTTTGATCCCACCGCTCGCTTCTCAGTCACTGGCTGCAGCGGTCTCATGTCTCAGTGGAGGGGGACATAGAAGTACAGAGACCAGCGAGGACAGGGATCAGAGATGTATCACTACTTTTATTAGTCATTACTAATATATATATATCTACATATATATTGTGTATACTCCCCTCTCTGCTCCTCCTCCAGACTCCATCACTCTTGGTTTAGCGCTGTGTCCTGTCAGTGTGCTCCTATGCACAATATGTACTGGAGCTGTGCGCTGCCAGGACATAGTGCAGCACTAGTGCCACCACAGCATCTGCCCACCTACAGCACCCCCATCCTCCACAGTATCTCCCCTCATACACTGAACACCCCGATCCTCCACAGTATCTCCCCTCATACACTGAACACCCCCATCCTCCACAGCATCTGCCCACCTACACTGATCACCCCCATCCTCCACAGTATCTGCCCACCTACACTGATCACCCCCATCCTACACAGTATCTCCCCTCATACACTGAACACCCCCATCCTCCACAGTATCTGCTCCCCTCATACACTGAGCACCCCCATCCTCCACAGTATCTGCCCACCTACACTGATCACCCCATCCTCCACAGTATCTGCCCACCTATAGCACCCCCATCCTCCACAGTATCTCCCCTCATACACTGAGCACCCCCATCCTCCACAGTATCTCCCCTCATACACGGAGCACCCCCATCCTCCACAGTATCTCCCCTCATACACTGAGCACCCCCATCCTCCACAGTATCTCCCCTCATACACTGAGAACCTCCATCCTCCACAGTATCTCCCCCTCATACACTGAACACTCCCATCCTCCACAGTATCTCCCCTCATACACTGAGCGCCCCCATCCTCCACAGTATCTCCCCTCATACACTGAACACCCCCATCCTACACAGTATCTGCCCACCTACACTGATCACCCCCATCCTCCACAGTATCTCCTCTCATACACTGAGCACCCCCATCCTCCACAGTATCTGCCCACCTACACTGATCACCCCCATCCTCCACAGTATCTGCCCACCTACACTGATCACCCCCATCCTACACAGTATCTTCCCTCATACACTGAGCACCCCCATCCTCCACAGTATCTGCTCCCCTCATACACTGATCACCCCCATCCTCCACAGTAGCTGCCCACCTACACTGATCACCCCCATCCTCCACAGTATCTCCCCTCATACACTGAGCACCCCCATCCTCCACAGTATCTGCTCCCCCTCATACACTGAACACCCCCATCCTACACAGTATCTGCCCACCTACACTGATCACCCCCATCCTCCACAGTATCTCCTCTCATACACTGAGCACCCCCATCCTCCACAGTATCTGCCCACCTACACTGATCACCCCCATCCTCCACAGTATCTGCCCACCTACACTGATCACCCCCATCCTCCACAGTATCTCCTCTCATACACTGAGCACCCCCATCCTCCACAGTATCTGCTCCCCTCATACACTGAGCACCCCCATCCTCCACAGTATCTGCCCACCTACACTGATCACCCCATCCTCCACAGTATCTGCCCACCTATAGCACCCCCATCCTCCACAGTATCTCCCCTCATACACTGAGCACCCCCATCCTCCACAGTATCTCCCCTCATACACGGAGCACCCCCATCCTCCACAGTATCTCCCCTCATACACTGAGCACCCCCATCCTCCACAGTATCTCCCTCATACACTGAACACCCCCATCCTCCACAGTATCTCCCCTCATACACTGAGCACCCCCATCCTCCACAGTATCTCCCCTCATACACTGAACACCCCCATCCTCCACAGTATCTGCCCACATACACTGAGCACCCCCATCCGCCACAGTATCTGCCCATCTACACTGAGCATCCCCATCCTCCACAGTATCTGCCCACCTACACTGAGCACACCCATCCTCCACAGTATCTCCCCTCATACACTGAACACCCCCATCCTCCACAGTATCTGCCAACCTACACTGAGCACCCCCATCCTCCACAGTATCTCCCCTCATACACTGAACACCCCCATCCTCCACAGTATCTGCCCACCTACACTGATCACCCCCATCCTCCACAGTATCTCCCCTCATACACTGATCACCCCCATCCTCCACAGTATCTGCTCACCTACACTGAGCTCCCCCATCCTCCACAGTATCTGCCCCACCTACACTGAGCACCCCCATCCTCCACAGTATCTGCCCACCTACACTGAGCACCCCCATCCTCCACAGTATCTGCCCACCTACACTGAGCACCCCCATCCTCCACAGTATCTCCCCTCATACACGGAGCACCCCATCCTCCACAGTATCTGCCCACCTACACTGAGCACACCCATCCTCCACAGTATCTGCCCACCTACACTGAGCACCCCCATCCTCCACAGTATCTCCCCTCATACACTGAACACCCCCATCCTCCACAGTATCTCCCCTCATACACTGAACACCCCCATCCTCCACAGTATCTCCCCTCATAGACTGAACACCCCCATCCTCCACAGTATCTCCCCTCATACACTGAGCAGCCCCATCCTCCACAGTATCTGCCCACCCACACTGAGCAGCCCCATCCTCCACAGTATCTGCCCACCCACACTGAGCTCCCCCATCCTCCACAGTATCTGCCCTCATACACTGAGCACCCCCATCCTCCACAGTATTTGCCCACCTACACTCAGAACCCCCTATCCTCCACAATATCTCCCCTCATACGCTGAGCACCCCCATGCTCCACAGTATCTCCCCTCTTATACTGAGCACCCCCCACAGCATCTCCCATCATGTACTGAGCACCCCCCATGTACTGAGCACCCCCCATCTCCTCTTATGTACTGATCACTCTCTATCTCCCCTCATGTACTGAGCAGCCCCCATCTCCCCTCATGTACTAAGCACCCCCCATCTCTCTTCATGTACTGAGCACCCACCATCTCTCTTCATGTACTGAGCACCCCCTATTCTCCCCTCATGTACTGAGCAGCCCCCATCTCCTCTCATGTACTGCGCACACTCCATCTCCCCTCATGTACTGAGCACCCCCCATCTCTCCTCATGCACTGAGTACCCCCCATCTCCCCTCATGTAATGAGCACCCTCCATCTCCCCTCATGTACTGAGCACACACCCCCATCTCCCCTCATGTACTGAGCACCCCCCATCTCTCATGTACTGAGCACCCCCCATCTCTCCTCATGCACTGAGCACCCCCATCTCCCCTCATGTACTGACCACACCCCCCATCTCCCCTCATGTACTGAGCACACACGCCCATCTCCCCTCATGTACTGAGCAGCCCCATCTCCCCTCATGTACTGAGCACACACCCCATCTCCCCTCATGTACTGAGCACCCCCCATCTCTCCTCATGTACTGAGCACCCCCCATCTCCCCTCATGTACTGAGCAGCCCCCATCTCCCCTCATGTACTGAGCACCCCCATCTCTCCTCATGTACTGAGCAGCCCCCATCTCCCCTCATGTACTAAGCAGCCCCCATCTCCCCTCATGTAATGAGCACCCTCCCATCTCCCCTCATGTACTGAGCACACCCCCCATCTCCCCTCATGTACTGAGCACCCCCCATCTCTCCTCATGTACTGAGCAGCCCCATCTCCCCTCATGTACTAAGCAGCCCCCATCTCCCCTCATGTAATGAGCACCCTCCATCTCCCCTCATGTACTGAGCACACACCCCCATCTCCCCTCATGTACTGAGCACCCCCCATCTCTCCTCATGTACTGAGCACCCCCCATCTCTCCTCATGTACTGAGCACCCCCCATCTCTCCTCATGTACTGAGCACCCCCCATCTCCCCTCATGTACTGAGCACCCCCCATCTCTCCTCATGTACTGAGCACCCCCCATCTCTCCTCATGCACTGAGCACCCCCATCTCCCCTCATGTACTGAGCACCCCCCCATCTCTCCTCATGTACTGAGCACCCCCCATCTCTCCTCATGTACTGAGCACCCCCCATCTCTCCTCATGTACTGAGCACCCCCCATCTCCCCTCATGTACTGAGCAGCCCCCATCTCTCCTCATGTACTGAGCAGCCCCCATCTCCCCTCATGTACTGAGCAGCCCCCCATCTCTCCTCATGTACTGAGCACCCTCCATCTCCCCTCATGTACTGAGCACCCCCCATCTCCCCTCATGTACTGAGCACCCTCCATCTCCCCTCATGTACTGAGAACCCCCCCCATCTCCCCTCATGTACTGAGCACCCCCATCTCTCATGTACTGAGCAGCCCCATCTCCCCTCATGTACTGGGGAGCCCTCATCTCCTCTCATGTACTGAGCAGCCTCCATCTCCCCTCATGTACTGAGCCCCCCTCTCTCCTCAAACACTGCACACCCCTCATACACAGGCTCCAGCACATTTACATTATGGTATATACTCACTGTAAAGAAATTTCCTCACAGGTCAGATGCCTGAATCCTCTCCAGATAAGCCCCGCCTCCTCCCTCATGCTGCTCCACAAAGACCTCAGTGTCTTGTCCTCCTCACACTGGCCCCGCCTCCTATCCTGACGCTCCCACAGCGTGCAGCAGGAGGCTGATTAGTGGAGCAGCAGCTCTGAGACCTCAGTTTGCAGGAATCTATGACCTGCAAACGGTCTTTGTTCTAGGGGAATAGGCAGCCACCTAGCAACAGCTGAAGGGTATAGGCGGCTGCCTCCCAAATCCGCCGGGGAAAACAGTGAAAGTGAGCGCCGCACTATGCGATGCTCACAGTCACGTGACCCAGCGAGGCAGGACTCACGCGCAGCGCGGGAACTGCCTCAGAATTTTTCGGAAGGCATGATGGCTTACCATCCCCTAGAATCATAATAATTCATAAATAAGAAAAAACACCAAATAAGTGCTAGAACTAGAACTTTATGTCACGCAAGGTCGGCGTCGCGCTCCCTCTGCACGACATCGCCGGACCTCTCCGCCCCCCTAGAGACGAGCAATAGGGAATTGAAGTGCTGGTCTTGTCAGCCAGCACTTCATGAGTTAATTCTCTGTTTGGGTTTAGCCATGTGGTGCTGATCACACCACATGGCTACTTTACATATTGTTTGGACAGCTTGCTCCGCCTCAGGTCATGTGATGCTGGCCACATCACATGATCCTGGGCGGGCTATTTAAAGATGGCAACTGCCTCACTCAGAGGCCTATGATTAGTCTTCTGAGATCAGTGCTGTGTGTTGGACCTTGCTGTTGATTATTGGTATATTGGATTTTGGCTTCGGACTTAGACTACGCTTTTGTGATTCCCCTCGGTATTTGACATGACCTCCTGTTCTTGACTTGGCTGCTGACTATTCTGCT
>ONZH01008063.1:0-91231 GCA_900303285.1 Rhinella marina | reverse complement strand
ATATATATATATATATACACATACTACCGTTCAAAAGTTTGGGGTCACCCAGACAATTTTGTGTTTTCCATGAAATCTCACACTTTTATTTATCAAATGAGTTGCAAAATGAATAGAAAATATAGTCAAGACATTGACAGGGTTAGAAATAATAATTTTCTCCTTCAAACTTTGCTTTCGTCAAAAATGCTCCATTTGCAGCAATTCCAGCATTGCAGACCTTTGGCTTTCTAGTTGTTAATTTGCTGAGGTAATCTGGAGAAATTTCACCCCATGCTTCCAGAAGCCCCTCCCCTCATACTTCCAAAAGCCCCTCCCCTCATACTTCCAGAAGCCACTCCCCTCATGCTTCCAGCAGCCCCTCCCCTCATACTTCCAGAAGCCCCTCCCCTCATGCTTCCAGAAGCTCCTCCCCTTGCTTCCAGAAGCCCCTGCCCTCATGCTTCCAGAAGCTCCTCCCACAAGTTGGTTTGGCTTGATGGGCACTTTTTGCTCCCACAAGAGCTCAATGGGGTTGAGATCTGGTGACTGCGCTCGCCGCTCCATTACAGGTAGAAGACCAGCTGCTGCTTCTTCCCATCATTTGGAGGTTGTGCTTTGGGTCATTGTCCTGTTGTAGGAGGAAATTGGCTCCAATTAAGCGCTGTCCACAGGGTACGGCATGGCGCTGCAAAATGGAGTGATAGCCTTCCTTATTCGTAATCTCCAACCCCAGCCCATTACATGACCTCCACCATGCTGGACAGATGGCGTCAGACACTCTTCCAGCATCTTTTCAGTTGTTCTTCTGTGTGATCCAAACACCTCAGACTTCCATTCATCTGTCCATAAGACTTTTCTCCAATCTTCCTCTGTCCAATGTCTGTGTTCTTATTAATCTGTTCCTTTTATTAGCCAGTCTCAGATATGGCTTTTTCTTTGCTGCTCTGCCCCCGGAGTCTTCACTGTAGACGTTGGCGTGTTGTGGGTACTATGTAATGAAGCCACCAGTTGAGGAGCTGTGAGGCGTCTATGACTCTAGTGTACTTGTCTTGTTGCTCAGTTGTGCAGCGAGGCCTCCCTCTTCTCTTTCTACTCTGGTTACAGCCTCTTCACTGTAGACCTTGGCGTTTTGCGGGTACTATGTAATGAAGCCACCAGTTGAGGAGCTGTGAGGCGTCTATGACTCTAGTGTACTTGTCTTGTTGCTCAGTTGTGAAGCGAGGTCTCCCATTTCTCCTTCTACTCTGGTTACAGCCTCTTCACTGTAGACGTTGGCGTTTTGCGGGTACTATGTAATGAAGCCACCAGTTGAGGAGCTGTGAGGCGTCTATGACTCTAGTGTACTTGTCTTGTTGCTCAGTTGTGAAGCGAGGTCTCCCATTTCTCCTTCTACTCTGGTTACAGCCTCTTCACTGTAGACGTTGGCGTTTTGCGGGTACTATGTAATGAAGCCACCAGTTGAGGAGCTGTGAGGCGTCTATGACTCTAATATACTGGTCTTGTTGTGCAGCGGGGTCTCCCACTTCTCCTTCTACTCTGGTTACAGCCTCTGAAGGGAGTAGTACACACCGTTGTAGGAAATCTTCAGTTTCTTGGCAATTTCTCGCATGGAATAGCCTTCATTTCTAAGAACAAGAATAGACTGTCCAGTTTCACAGGAAAATTCTCTTTTTCTGGCCATTTTGAGAGTTTAATGGAAACCACAAATGTAATGCTCCAGCTTCTCAACTAGCTGAAAGGAAGGTCAGTTTTATAGCTTCTCTAATCAGCTGTGCTAACATACTGCACAAGGGTCTTCTAAACATCCATTAGCCTCTTACACAGTTAGCAAACACAATGTACCATTAGAAGAATGGAGTGATGGATGCTGGACATCGACCTCTATACACCTATGGAGATATTGCAGCTAGAATAGTCATTTACCACATTAACAATGTATAGAGTATATTTCTGAATAATTTAGGGTTATCTTCATTGAAAAAAACTGTGCTTTTCTTTAAAAAATAAGGACATTTCTAAGTGACCCTAAACTTTTGAACGGTAGTGTATATATAAAGTAAAGTAAGAGTCACCGAGTCATGACACAGATGGGCGAGCTCTACCGACCAGTGCCTAACATGTAGGATCGGCCTTAGGTTAGGTGGTGCCCTATACACGAAGACCCCCCGCAAGCCCACACACACATCTCTGCTACCATTAAGGGGTATTAAGTACACTAAATTAGTAGCATCAAATTTAAAAATGTAGATTAATTTTATGGGGAAAAGAATACACAACTAATGCATAAAGATGTGCGAGGTGAGACGGAACCATGGATGACCTATCCAGATAGATGATAGGAGTAAGCAGCACTAAACATGAGCTCCTGAGTTCTCACCAATTTATACATTGTAATGAGCAACCTGTAAGACAAAACTTGGAAAATATAGACTCCGCGGAAGACAGAAAGAAGGAGGACTAAAATATCTCCAAATATAAGGATGAAGAAGGATAAAACAGGATTTTTTTGATCAGACAAGAACTCTACCTATAGCACAGACTACAAGCAACAGGGAGCGTCAGACTGAGCATCTAGAGGTAAGAGCTCCTGGCTCCATCACCTATCTAATAGTCCTTCTAGAGAGCGCAACCCATAGAAGTAAAGAATATGGAAAGCTTCCAGAAAATAAAAAAACTACAGTTTATAAAATGATAAGTTAGAAAAAGAAAGCCCTAAGAATGTAACTGACTATAGGATGGAGCTGGGGACTGTAGCCTCAGACAGCAGGGGGTCAGACACCGAAGAGAGGACATATAATAATAATAATAATCTGTATTTCTATATCGCCAACATATTCTGCAGCGCTTTACAGTTCATAGCATCAAGTCAATAATTAGAGAAATGAGGACCCTGCTCGCAAGGGCTTACAACCTATGAATACTGTGAAGGCCAGAGAAGCGAGAAGAGCCATAAAACATTTTAAATTACAGAAAGACCAGAAACCATTTTCACAGATTTTACCTTAAAGGAAGAAGAAAAGAGAAAAATGAATGTGCTTATTTACAGCGAGCAGCCCTCTGCCTGGCGCAAAGCAGGCATTATAAGAATATCACCAGGTGTTGCATCAACAAGGGCCGACAGATCGGGGTAAAAGACCCACAAAATGACATGACACTCACCATCAACGTGTACAATAATGGCACCATAGTCATCCAGGGCCCTGAGGAGAACCTCAGCCAATTTGAAGATATCTTCCCTCATATTAAAGTCCATCCCCAAACCTACAAAGAACAGACTAAGAGCAGTGATGATCCTAAATCGACAGAGACAAGCACCAGAGACTCACGTACCCCTACAGAGAGAGCCACCAGAGAGAATATAGTAGCGCTATATAAGTGCATAAAATAAAAAATAAAAGAAATATTGGTGACAAAAATGCAAATGACAAAGTAGCTGAAGAGGTAACTAAAGTGTGAACAGGCCTCAGTCCTGCAGGAAATAGGAGGTAAATTACAAGAACCGCAGCAAGAAAACACAGAGCTGAGAAGAGAGATAGCAAAGCCGAAAACCCAGACATATCCCCTAATCAAGGAGAAGCACCCAGGGAAAGAAGGCTGTGAGAACCAAATGAAAGCCGGCAGCCATGACAGCAATATATCAACAAAGAACAGCAGAGTAATAAATGGGGGGCCAGAGCTGACAACCCCAAGTACAGAACCACAGCAGCCTCCAACAACACAGCCGACCATCACAACCTCAAATATAGAACCACAGCAGCCTCCAACAACACAGCCGACCATCACAACCCCAAGTATAGAACCACAGCAGCCTCCAACAACACAGCCGACCATCACAACCCCAAATATAGAACCACAGCAGCCTCCAACAACACAACCGACCATCACAACCCCAAATATAGAACCACAGCAGCCTCCAACAACATAGCAGACCATCACAACCTCAAATATAGAACCACAGCAGCCTCCAACAACACAGCCGACCGTCACAACCTCAAATATAGAACCACAGCAGCCTCCAACAACACAGCCGACCATCACAACCTCAAATATAGAACCACAGCAGCCTCCAACAACACAGCCGACCATCACAACCTGAAATATAGAACCACAGCAGCCTCCAACAACACAGCCGACCATCACAACCCCAAGTATAGAACCACAGCAGCCTCCAACAACACAGCCGACCATCACAACCCCAAATATAGAACCACAGCAGCCTCCAACAACACAACCGACCATCACAACCCCAAATATAGAACCACAGCAGCCTCCAACAACACAGCCGACCATCACAACCTCAAATATAGAACCACAGCAGCCTCCAACAACACAGCCGACCATCACAATCCCAAATATAGAACCACAGCAGCCTCCAACAACACAGCCGACCATCACAACCTGAAATATAGAACCACAGCAGCCTCCAACAACACAGCCGACCATCACAACCCCAAGTATAGAACCACAGCAGCCTCCAACAACACAGCCGACCATCACAACCCCAAATATAGAACCACAGCAGCCTCCAACAACACAGCCGACCATCACAATCCCAAATATAGAACCACAGCAGCCTCCAACAACACAGCCGACCATCACAACCTCAAATATAGAACCACAGCAGCCTCCAACAACACAGCCGACCATCACAACCCCAAGTATAGAACCACAGCAGCCTCCAACAACACAGCCGACCATCACAACCCCAAATATAGAACCACAGCAGCCTCCAACAACACAGCCGACCATCACAACCCCAAATATAGAACCACAGCAGCCTCCAACAACAAAGCCAACCATCACAACCCCAAATATAGAACCACAGCAGCCTCCAACAACACAGCCGACCATCACAACCCCAAGTATAGAACCACAGCAGCCTCCAACAACACAGCCGACCATCACAACCCCAAATATAGAACCACAGCAGCCTCCAACAACACAGCCGACCGTCACAACCCCAAATATAGAACCACAGCAGCCTCCAACAACACAGCCGACCATCACAACCCCAAGTACAGAACCACAGCAGCCTCCAACAACAGCCGACCATCACAACCCCAAATATAGAAACACAACAGCTTCCAACAACACAGCCGACCATCACAACCCCAAGTACAGAACCACAACAGCTTCCAACAACACAGCCGACCATCACAACCCCAAGTACAGAACCACAGCAGCCTCCCAACAACACAGCCGACCATCACAACCCGAAATATAGAACCACAGCAGCCTCCAACAACACAACCGACCATCACAACCTCAAATATAGAACCACAGCAGCCTCCAACAACACAGCCGACCATCAAAACCCCAAATATAGAAACATCAGCCTCCAGCAACACAGCCGACCATCACAACCCCAAATATAGAACCACAGCAGCTTCCAGCAACACAGCCGACCATCACAACCCCAAGTACAGAACCACAGCAGCCTCCAACAACACAGCCGACCATCACAACCCCAAATATAGAATCACAGCAGCCTCCAACAACACAGCCGACCATCACAACCCCAAGTACAGAACCACAGCAGCCTCCAACAACACAGCCGACCATCACAACCCGAAATATAGAACCACAGCAGCCTCCAACAACACAGCCGACCATCACAACCTCAAATATAGAACCACAGCAGCCTCCAACAACACAGCCGACCATCACAACCTCAAATATAGAACCACAGCAGCCTCCAACAACACAGCCGACCATCACAACCCCAAATATAGAAACATCAGCCTCCAACAACACAGCCGACCATCACAACCCCAAATATAGAACCACAGCAGCCTCCAACAACACAGCCGACCATCACAACCCCAAATATAGAACCACAGCAGCTTCCAGCAACACAGCCGACCATCACAACCCCAAGTACAGAACCACAGCAGCCTCCAACAACACAGCCGACCGTCACAACCTCAAATATAGAACCACAGCAGCCTCCAACAACACAGCCGACCATCAAAACCCCAAATATAGAAACATCAGCCTCCAGCAACACAGCCGACCATCACAACCCCAAATATAGAACCACAGCAGCTTCCAGCAACACAGCCAACCATCACAACCCCAAGTACAGAACCACAGCAGCCTCCAACAACACAGCCGACCATCACAACCCCAAATATAGAATCACAGCAGCCTCCAACAACACAGCCGACCATCACAACCCCAAGTACAGAACCACAGCAGCCTCCAACAACACAGCCGACCATCACAACCCGAAATATAGAACCACAGCAGCCTCCAACAACACAACCGACCATCACAACCTCAAATATAGAACCACAGCAGCCTCCAACAACACAGCCGACCATCACAAACCTCAAATATAGAACCACAGCAGCCTCCAACAACACAGCCGACCATCACAACCTCAAATATAGAACCACAGCAGCCTCCAACAACACAGCCGACCATCACAACCTCAAATATAGAACCACAGCAGCCTCCAACAACACAGCCGACCATCAGAACCCCAAATATAGAAACATCAGCCTCCAACAACACAGCCGACCATCACAACCCCAAATAAAGAACCACAGCAGCCTCCAACAACACAGCCGACCATCACAACCCCAAATATAGAACCACAGCAGCTTCCAGCAACACAGCCGACCATCACAACCCCAAGTACAGAACCACAGCAGCCTCCAACAACACAGCCGACCGTCACAACCTCAAATATAGAACCACAGCAGCCTCCAACAACACAGCCGACCATCGCAACCCCAAGTACAGAACCACAGCAGCCTCCAACAACACAGCCGACCATCACAACCCTAAATATAGAAACACAGCAGCCTCCAACAACACAGCCGACCATCACAACCTCAAATATAGAACCACAGCAGCCTCCAGCAACACAGCCGACCATGACAACCTCAAATATAGAACCACAGCAGCCTCCAACAACACAGCCGACCATCACAATTCCAAATATAGAACCACAGCAGCCTTCAACAACACAGCCGACCATCACAACCTCAAATATAGAACCACAGCAGCCTCCAACAACACAGCCGACCATCACAACCCCAAGTACAGAACCACAGCAGCCTCCAACAACACAGCCGACCATCACAACCTCAAATATAGAAACACAGCAGCCTCCAACAACACAGCCGACCATCACAACCTCAAATATAGAAACACAGCAGCCTCCAACAACACAGCCGACCATCACAACCTCAAATATAGAACCACAGCAGCCTCCAACAACACAGCCGACCATCACAACCTCAAATATAGAACCACAGCAGCCTCCAACAACACAGCCGGCCATCACAACCCCAAGTACAGAACCACAGCAGCCTCCAGCAACACAGCCGACCATCACAACCCCAAATATAGAACCACAGCAGCCTCCAACAACACAGCCGACCATCACAACCCCAAATATAGAACCACAGCAGCCTCCAACAACACAGCCGACCATCACAACCTCAAATATAGAACCACAGCAGCCTCCAACAACACAGCCGACCATCACAACCCGAAATATAGAAACACAGCAACCTCCAACAACACAGCCGACCAGCACAACCCCAAATATAGAACCACAGCAGCCTCCAACAACACAGCCGACCATCACAACCTCAAATATAGAACCACAGCAGCCTCCAACAACACAGCCGACCGTCACAACCCCAAATATAGAACCACAGCAGCCTCCAACAACACAGCCGACCGTCACAACCCCAAATATAGAACCACAGCAGCCTCCAACAACACAGCCGACCATCACAACCCGAAATATAGAAACACAGCAGCCTCCAACAACACAGCCGACCAGCACAACCCCAAATATAGAACCACAGCAGCCTCCAACAACACAGCCGACCATCACAACCTCAAATATAGAACCACAGCAGCCTCCAACAACACAGCCGACCGTCACAACCCCAAATATAGAACCACAGCAGCCTCCAACAACACAACCGACCGTCACAACCTCAAATATAGAACCACAGCAGCCTCCAACAACACAGCCGACCATCACAACCCCAAGTACAGAACCACAGCAGCCTCCAACAACACAGCCGACCATCACAACCCCAAGTACAGAACCACAGCAGCCTCCAACAACACAGCCGACCATCACAACCCCAAATATAGAACCACAGCAGTCTCCAACAACACAGCCGACCATCACAACCCCAAATATAGAACCACAGCAGCCTCCAACAACACAGCCGACCATCACAACCCTAAATATAGAACCACAGCAGCCTCCAACAACACAGCCGACCATCACAACCCTAAATATAGAACCACAGCAGCCTCCAACAACACAGCCGACCATCACAACCCCAAATATAGAACCACAGCAGCCTCCAACAACACAGCCGACCATCACAACCCTAAATATAGAACCACAGCAGCCTCCAACAACACAGCCAACCATCACAACCCCAAATATAGAACCACAGCAGTCTCCAACAACACAGCCGACCATCACAACCCCAAATATAGAACCACAGCAGCCTCCAACAACACAGCCGACCATCACAACCCTAAATATAGAACCACAGCAGCCTCCAACAACACAGCCGACCATCACAACCCCAAATATAGAACCACAGCAGCCTCCAACAACACAGCCGACCATCACAACCCCAAATATAGAACCACAGCAGCCTCCAACAACACAGCCGACCATCACAACCCTAAATATAGAACCACAGCAGCCTCCAACAACACAGCCGACCATCACAACCCCAAATATAGAACCACAGCAGCCTCCAACAACACAGCCGACCATCACAACCCCAAATATAGAACCACAGCAGCCTCCAACAACACAGCCGACCATCACAAACCCCAAATATAGAACCACAGCAGCCTCCAACAACACAGCCGGACCATCACAACCCTAAATATAGAACCACAGCAGCCTCCAACAACACAGCCGACCATCACAACCCCAAAATATAGAACCACAGCAGCCTCCAACAACACAGCCGACCATCACAACCCCAAATATAGAACCACAGCAGCCTCCAACAACACAGCCGACCATCAGAACCCCAAATATAGAAACATCAGCCTCCAACAACACAGCCGACCATCACAACCCCAAATATAGAACCACAGCAGCCTCCAACAACACAGCCGACCATCACAACCCTAAATATAGAAACACAGCAGCCTCCAACAACACAGCCGACCATCACAACCTCAAATATAGAACCACAGCAGCCTCCAGCAACACAGCCGACCATGACAACCTCAAATATAGAACCACAGCAGCCTCCAACAACACAGCCGACCATCACAACCTCAAATATAGAACCACAGCAGCCTCCAACAACACAGCCGATCATCACAACCCCAAGTACAGAACCACAGCAGCCTCCAACAACACAGCCGACCATCACAACCTCAAATATAGAAACACAGCAGCCTCCAACAACACAGCCGACCATCACAACCCCAAATATAGAACCACAGCAGCCTCCAACAACACAGCCGACCATCACAACCTCAAATATAGAACCACAGCAGCCTCCAACAACACAGCCGACCGTCACAACCCCAAATATAGAACCACAGCAGCCTCCAACAACACAGCCGACCATCACAACCCCAAATATAGAACCACAGCAGCCTCCAACAACACAGCCGACCATCACAACCCAAAATATAGAAACACAGCAGCCTCCAACAACACAGCCGACCAGCACAACCCCAAATATAGAACCACAGCAGCCTCCAACAACACAGCCGACCATCACAACCTCAAATATAGAACCACAGCAGCCTCCAACAACACAGCCGACCGTCACAACCCCAAATATAGAACCACAGCAGCCTCCAACAACACAACCGACCGTCACAACCTCAAATATAGAACCACAGCAGCCTCCAACAACACAGCCGACCATCACAACCCCAAGTACAGAACCACAGCAGCCTCCAACAACACAGCCGACCATCACAACCCCAAGTACAGAACCACAGCAGCCTCCAACAACACAGCCGACCATCACAACCCCAAATATAGAACCACAGCAGTCTCCAACAACACAGCCGACCATCACAACCCCAAATATAGAACCACAGCAGCCTCCAACAACACAGCCGACCATCACAACCCTAAATATAGAACCACAGCAGCCTCCAACAACACAGCCGACCATCACAACCCTAAATATAGAACCACAGCAGCCTCCAACAACACAGCCGACCATCACAACCCCAAATATAGAACCACAGCAGCCTCCAACAACACAGCCGACCATCACAACCCTAAATATAGAACCACAGCAGCCTCCAACAACACAGCCGACCATCACAACCCCAAATATAGAACCACAGCAGTCTCCAACAACACAGCCGACCATCACAACCCCAAATATAGAACCACAGCAGCCTCCAACAACACAGCCGACCATCACAACCCTAAATATAGAACCACAGCAGCCTCCAACAACACAGCCGACCATCACAACCCCAAATATAGAACCACAGCAGCCTCCAACAACACAGCCGACCATCACAACCCCAAATATAGAACCACAGCAGCCTCCAACAACACAGCCGACCATCACAACCCTAAATATAGAACCACAGCAGCCTCCAACAACACAGCCGACCATCACAACCCCAAATATAGAACCACAGCAGCCTCCAACAACACAGCCAACCATCAACAACCCTAAATATAGAACCACAGCAGCCTCCAACAACACAGCCGACCATCACAACCCCAAATATAGAACCACAGCAGCCTCCAACAACACAGCCGACCATCACAACCCTAAATATAGAACCACAGCAGCCTCCAACAACACAGCCGACCATCACAACCCCAAATATAGAACCACAGCAGCCTCCAACAACACAGCCGACCATCACAACCCCAAATATAGAACCACAGCAGCCTCCAACAACACAGCCGACCATCACAACCCTAAATATAGAACCACAGCAGCCTCCAACAACACAGCCGACCATCACAACCCCAAATATAGAACCACAGCAGCCTCCAACAACACAGCCGACCATCACAACCTCAAATATAGAACCACAGCAGCCTCCAACAACACAGCCGACCATCACAACCCCAAGTACAGAACCACAGCAGCCTCCAACAACACAGCCGACCATCACAACCCCAAATATAGAACCACAGCAGCCTCCAACAACACAGCCCGACCATCACAACCTCAAATATAGAACCACAGCAGCCTCCGACAACACAGCCGACCATCACAACCCGAAATATAGAACCACAGCAGCCTCCAACAACACAGCCGACCATCACAACCCCAAATATAGAACCACAGCAGCCTCCAACAACACAGCCGACCATCACAACCCCAAATATAGAAACACAGCAGCCTCCAACAACAAAGCCAACCATCACAACCCCAAGTACAGAACCACAGCAGCCTCCAACAACACAGCCGACCATCACAACCCCAAATATAGAACCACAGCAGCCTCCAACAACACAGCCGACCATCACAACCCCAAGTACAGAACCACAGCAGCCTCCAACAACACAGCCAACCATCACAACCCCAAGTACAGAACCACAGCAGCTGTCTACAAGAAGCCCAAGCATCAGGCAGGACATGAACATAAGATGACACGCGAGCAGTAAGTCATCATCTCCTGATATTGTACTCCAATGGTTAATACTTGAACACAAAGTGACTTTTCCCTTGAAAAACAGTCAATAAAATCCACTGCTCTACTGTCGAACAAGCCATATTTCACCAAACCCAATCACGTTATCATACATACAGCCACCAATAACCTCTGGCAGATAGTAGGACCACTGAGCGAGCTAGCAGGGTCCACACAACAGAAGTTCCCAGGCTGTAAAAAAAAACATCCTATCATCTCTGCTCCCAAGAAAGGACATCCCTGAACATATCACCCAGAGCATCAACACAGAGCTAGCAACTAAAATCAGCCCCATGCCAGACATCACCCTGGCACGACACCCCTCCATCAACCAGCACCACCTATATGACAATAAACACGTCAGTAACTAAGGAGTCAGCCTTGTAGCCAAAGAACTCAAAGACATAGTGGTCAGTAGAGACCCCAGGCCTGGACCCCACAGAAGACAAAAACCTTTGGAAACGTCACTGACAACAAATAGACCTCCTCAACAAACTGGAAATGGTGACCTTTAACCAAAAAATGGCCATCAGAGGTGCAAACCGTGGAGGAAGAAACCAGCTATCTCACAAACAGTAATGCAGAGCAGAGACATAGAGGAGAGAAAACCCTGCTCAGCACTCTGTGCAGAAAACTGACTGGGCCAAATTGCTGTAACATGGCCAGCAGTCAGGAATCCAGCCTGTCCTACGCAGGGCAGCTCTTTACAAGATATACGGACACACAATGACATCTCCTATTATCAGCAGCTGAACGCTTCAGATGTAAGACAAACAGTCCAGACTTTACCCAATGACTGAAAAACATTGACATACAGATCCTCCTAGAAACATGGACTAAGGCTGAGTTCACACCAGTTATTTGATCAATTATTCCTATCGGTTATTATGAGCCCAAACCAGTGGTGAAGCCTACTCAGAGATGAGGTATAATGGAAAGATATTCACTAGTTCCCTAACCCAAACCTGTTTTTGGCTCAAAATAACTGATGTAAGTAAGTGACCAAATAACTGAAGTGTGAACTCAGCCTAAGGCAAAGAATAATTCCCTGGTGCCCACCGGATACAGGGAGATCTCTGTCTCTGCTCTGAAAAAGAAATCGTCAGGCAGGGCCGGAGCTCAGGAGGAATATTAGTCTGGTTTAAAGAGGAACTCCATGATCAGACCATTGAAGAGAGGAGATCTGGGTAAGAATAGGCCGCTCCATCCTCTCGGGCTGACATCTACCTCTGTGCAGCACAAAATCAAAGATTTACAAAACCCTCTGGACATACCATTCACACTGAAGGAGATAAGAGATAACATTTGTGTGATAAAGAGTAAAAAAAAAGCCAGCGGCCCAGATGGGATCCTCCCAGAAATGATCAAATACAGCCCGCCAGATATCCAGGCCGCTATAGTAAAGCTCTTCAATGTTTTGCTGAGTGCTGGCTCCTTCCCCCAGCAGGAACCAGGGCGTCATCACCCCCATACAAAAGAGCAGAAACAGGTTATCGAGGGATATCCCTAAATAGCTGAGTATGCCTTTGTATATAAAGTATTAAAACGTGACTTTTAATCAGTTCAATTATAAAAGTACAGTAAATGCCTCAAACGAAAAAGAGGATAAAACTTAAATGGAGAGGATCACTTGCTAGTGAGATGCGCAGTCTCAGACAGTGTCCTACTCAGATTAGCAATAGGGCTGGAGGTCGTGTTACTTCAACAGGCTGGGTGAGTGCTTGGTACCTTACTGTACTCTTTCCCTAAATTCTGCTAGTCTGCGGGTATGGGAAAACCCTCGAGCGGCTGTAGTCGGAGCACTGGCACTTATAAGGGCGATCCCCCAGCCGCTGGAACCTAGGACCTGTCTAGCCCAACGGGGAGGAGATTGGGATAACAAGATATTAAGGATAGAATCCAGATGGATTTTTAAATTAAATGCTGTCACACCAAAAGGCTTGAACCAGTATCTATCCTTTAAACCCTTTTGTCAGTGATTGGTTTAGTAAATGAGTCCAAACATTGTGATACATGTATAAGACCCCTCTCTATATAATCACAATGGTACATATAACCTACTCCACTTGTACTTTTTGAACAAATTCCCGATCTGTCATCTGGTTTATGTACAATTAAAGTTTGTATGTTTTGATGATTTGTTAATCTTGTTATCATATATAGACCCCAGGTGACTAACTGTGATATATGTCTGAGCATTCTGACCAGACACCCGGTGACTAGTAAAAAATTATTTTGCCCTGGTGTCTTGAGCCTTGACTAATGTATCTTAGATATAAGAAGCCTTGTCAGAGCAGGTCTGACTACAGGGAGACTTAGTGATCTCCCTGCAGCGGCCTCATACGATCGGAGCTTGCCAGGGACGTGCTGTTAGGTCCCATTGAAACAAGCACGCCCCTTCCTGCACGTCACTTCCTGTTTGTAGAGGGAGTGGAGCACGGACCAGGATCCCCCGCTCCCCCATGGTCGATGATGACTTGCTGATGAGGAGGAGGAGCCTCTTGAATAAAAGCCAGGTATCGGCAACTATCTCTTTACCACTGCTATTAATGTCAAGCTGCCACTATGCTAAATTGCCCCCTGATGAACCACCATTGACAGGGCTTCTGGTTGCATGTAGGAAGGGTCACGCTAGACAGGTCCTAGCTGGGGATCGCCCTTATAAGTGCCAGTGCTCCGACTACAGCTGCTCGAGGGTTTTCCCATACCTGCAGTTTAGCAGAATTTAGGGAAAGAATACAGTAAGGTACCAAACACTCACCCAGCCTGTTGAATTAACACGACCTCCAGCCCTATTGCTAATCTGAGTAGGACCAGGACACTGTCTGAGACTGCGCATCTCACTAGCAAGTGACCCCTAAGTTTTATCTTCTTTTTCATTTGAGGCATTTACCGTACTTTTATAATTGAACAAATTAAAAGTTAAGTTTTAATACTTTATATACAAAGGCATACTCAGCTGTTTAGAGATACGTGAAAAGCCACCAAGTTCCTATAGAGTTACTTACCTTTCTAAAGTAAAAATATTATCGAGGGATATGTATCAGCAACAACCTGGGGAAACTCCTCAGCAGTATCCTGCATAAGAGGATCCTCAGCTTCCTCTCCCAGCAGAAGCCAAGCAGGTTTCATGCCAAACCATTGCACCACGGACCACATCTACACCCTGCACAGCCTCATTAAGAGCCATGTTCACAATACAAAGCATGGAAAGATCTATGCCTGATTTGTGGACTTTAAGAAGGCCTTTGACTCAGTTTGGCACATGGCCTGTTCCTGAAACTTCTTGAAATATTCTACCTAGAATTCTGCAAACACCTTCTCCAGGTCCACAGGAGCACTTCTAACAGCACTGTGGAGCAGAGCTGGGCAGGCTTAGTGCCTTCTTCTGGACAGCAAGGTAAAGTGCTATCATTCAGAGCCCATCTGCATAGCAGCAGTCCCAGCTTCTACCATCACAAAGCCTTGCTAAACCAAGAAGCTTCAGAAAAAATGAAGCGCCCCCAAGTGTTTTCTACTCTCCTCGCTCCACCTAAAGGTCAGAATGCATGTACCTCATACTGTCACAATGTGGCCAGGTATAGACATCACTAAATAACTTCATGAAGTGAAAGGTGAAGAGCCAATTAAAAACCTCACTCTAACCCTAACCCTACAATTAGGGTCTATTCACATGTCCGCATAACTGAGTCCGCATCTGTATCGCAATTTTGCAGAACAGGTGTGGACCCATTCTCATGCTTAATTCCGTCCTGCAAAAAAGATAGGGCATGTCCTATTCTTGTCCACAGCCATGTACAAGAAAAAGTATTTCTATCACAGGGCCGGCCATATGTGGTCCGCAAAATACGGACATGTGAGTGGACCTTTAGTCTGAATGTCAGGAAACAGAAGAAGAACTCAGGTTCCATCTGCTCTAATATTTTATAACCCCCAAGTAATTCTGATCTGTAATTCAGCCCCGTGGGCCATAGACACAATGGTCTGAAACTGACCCCATTAAAGGGGTTCTGCAGTTTTTTCAAACTGATGATCTATCCTCTGGATAGATCATCAGCATCTGATCGGCGGGGGTCCGACACCCGGGGCCCCCCGCCGATCAGCTGTTTGAGAAGGCAGCGGCGCTGCAGGAGCGCCGCGGCCTTCTCTGTGTTTACCGCAGGCCCAGTGACGTCACGACTAGTATCACTGGCCTGGGCGGGGCTAAGCTCTGTTCACATGAATGGAGCTTAGCCGCACCCAGGCCAGTGATAGTAGTCGTGACGTCACTGGCCTGCGGTAAACACAGAGAAGGCCGCGGCGCTCCTGCAGCGCCGCTGCCTTCTCAAACAGCTGATCGGCAGGGGTCCCGGGTGTCGGACCCCCGCCGATCAGATGCTGATGATCTAGCCAGAGGATAGATCATCAGTTTAAAAACTGCAGAACCCCTTTAAGTTCAGTGGGAGAGTTTTCTGGGCATGCCCTGTGACCTGTGCAAAGGTCATTGTGCAGGGAAGGAATAGATAAGCTCTGACAATCGCCTATTGTGAATGATGGATCCTGTCTTATCTGTACACAGAGTTGATATAATAACGGGCAGAAGGAGAAGGATAAATAAGCAGATAACTGCAGTGAAGTCCTCTGTGCAGACCAACTAGTGGCGTTTATTTTATTTTTTTAAACATACATAGTGATACAAAGTAGTCCTAAGGCAACAAGGTTCATTTTTACAGAATACACCTACAATGTCAATTCTTGGAAAAAATATACTGCAGGTGATTCATATTTATAAGGTTAATTCCTTGTAACTGAGTGAGAAGTAAGAGTCGTGGACATACATAAGACAGGGGACAAGACTAACGAGATATAAACCTAGAAAGACAAAGAGACGAGGACAGGAAGGAGGGTAGAAGGAAAGGAGAAGAGTAGGTACGGGGGTAGAGGGAGTGTTCACTGGTGTAAAGTAGTTGAGAACAATACCTCCTTTCTCCTTTAATCAAGAGAATTTCTCAAGTCTCTCCAGGGCTTCCAAATCTTTAGAAATGTATCATGTGATCTGGTTATCCAGCTAGACATCTCTTCAAATTGGCAGATTTGGTCTGTTTTATGAATCCATTCACTCAGCGATGGAGGAGAAGTACTTAGCCAGTGCAATGGAATCAAGGCTTTAGCAACCACAATTAAGTGAGTAGTCAAGTTTTTCTTTGAGGGCTTGTATATCTTAGTGGGCCTAGCTAAAGCTATGATATCTATGGAGATTTGAAAATCTTGATTATTGAGCTTGCTTAAAACTTTCATTATGTCATCCCAAAAGGGACGAATTTTGTGACAATCCCACCATATGTGTGATAGCGAACCAATTTCAACACCACGTCTCCAACAAAGAGACAATCCTCTCTGAAATAGGAACTGAGGTGCTCTGTACCATCTGGATAGTAGCTTGTAGTGACTCTCCTGAAAGCGTATACAAGTAGAATAACCATGCGAGGATGACGGAACTCTCTTCGTTTCGCTCTCTGTTAGTACCAGTCCCAGCTCCTTTTCCCATTCTACTAAGAAAGGAGATTTGAAGTCTCTCCCTAGACCTCCTAATAACCTATATAAGTTTCAAATCTTTTTGTGCTTTAATATCGGGGACAGAAGGAGTTTTTCAAAGTCTGATAGAGATCTATGAAGATCAAACTTTTCTGCACTGCGGCAGACCAAGTGGAAGTGAGGATAGTAAAGAAAGAAGGAAGGTGAATTCCGAAGAGAGGCTGGAAACAATGCAGCTAAAGGAATATGATTGTCTTTTAAGAGGTTTCCAATGGTTTCCGAATCAAAAGACTTCCACAATTCAGGATGTGTACCTGGTTGGATTCCCACCAGATTCGGTAAAAGAGAGGCGGGCGTTAATGGCGATGGACCTTGGAAAAGACGAGTCCTTATTTTGGACCAGGTGTCCCAGAGACCTCTCAGCAAAGGATCACAGTCCTCCGATGCAGAGGGAGACCAGGACGGGCTCCATAAACACTGTAATGTGTTTTGCTAAATTAACCACATCTATCTGCCTTCTGGGGTCTACCATTTCAAGCCATCTGTATAGCTTGGTAATACATAAGAACATCAGGAAGCCCCAGACCTCCTTACTCTCTGGTTCTGACAAGGACCTGATAGGATATTCTGGTTCTTTTAACTTTCCAGAGGAACCTTGAAAAAGCCTTACGAATATCTGCAAAGAATCGAGAAGGGAGTGCGATCGGGGCCATCTGCATCGTATATAGTATTTTGGGGAAAACATAGGCCCTGATTTATCACACCTTCACTCCAGAATTCTGTCTTCAAAAAGTCGCACGATAGGGCTTTTGCGACTTTTTTGCGCATTTTTTTGCGACTTTTTGCATGTGTACACCACTCACTCCAGTTTGTAATATGGGTGGAAAAGTGGGTGTGGTTAGCCATGTTAATGAGTTTCACTCCAGATTTATCATTGCGACTTTTTAAAAAAAGTCGCAAAATAGTCGCAATCTCACTCCAGGAGGAGGGTGGAGTAGGAAAAGTGGAGGAGCTTCTCTAGACAGAAGTGTTAGGTTTAAGGACAAGCCACATTTATCAAACAACCTGTGACGTTTGATAAATGTGGCAGAAAGTACTCCAACACAGACTGAAGCAAAACTGACTTCAAATATTTTCCTAATGATAAATTCCCCCCATAGGCTTTAAGTACATTTTTCCTTCCCATCCATGAAAAAAAGGGAATATCATATTTATGTAAAATGTTCTTGATTTTTTTTTTAAGAGCGGCATATAGTTAACCCTATAGAGGTTGTTTAGATCTTTTGGGATTTTTATTCCTAGGTATGTGAGAGGGCCTTTTGCTAGGGGAAAGGGAGAGAGGGGGCAAAGACTAGAAAAATCAGTGTTGAGATGGTAATGTTCAGCAGTTCAGACTTTGAAGTCGGATAATAGACTAAAGTTCTGCAACTTGTCCTCTAGGGCTGGAAGTCCCTTTTCAGGATTAGTAATCAGGAATAATAGGTCGGCTGTACATTTTAAATCTCTTTCGCTATATCGAATACCTTGTATTGCGGGGTCTTGTCTAACAGATTGAATTAATGTGTCTGCCACTAAAATAAAAAGGGAAGGTGATAGGGGACACCCCTGGCGTGTGCCATTAGAAATCTGAAAGACCGGGGAGAGGGTTCCGTTAATTCTCAATCTTGCATGTGGTTGGCTATAGAAGAAATAGCAGATATAAATAGTTTAGGTATTTTGAATCTGTCTAGCGTCATGTTCATGAGAGCCCGGTTGACCCTGTCGAAGGCCTTTTCTGCACTGATGCTTAGGAGCGATAGAGGGAGTTTTTTAGGGTTAGTGCTGCTTGAATGGAATAAAATATACGATGGGCATTATCTCTTCCCTCCCTTCACAAACCCTAACTGTTCCGTGCCAATAAGGAGTGGTAAGACAGAGCCTAGTCTAATAGCTAGGATTTTAGGGTTAGGGTTGTTCTAGGTTGTCTTTTCCTTCTTTAGATATAAGAACTACGCACAACTCTGGAGATTGCTTGGGAAGGGATTCACCTTGTAAAAGGCTATTACAAACGTCTGTTAAGTGTGGTAAAAGAGTGTCTAGAAATTTCTTGTAGTACAATAGTGGGAGTCCATCAGGACCAGGACTTTTCCCAGGTGCAAAACTGAGACGTACCGACCGCACTTCATCTTGAGTGATCTTTCTGATTAAGTGATTTCCTAATTCAGGGGATAATGTTGGCAATTTAAGAGAGTTTATAAATTGGGCAGTTTTAGAAGAGATATCTAAATCTCCGTTCTGCTTAGACATTTGGTCGAGATTATACAAGGATGAGTAGAATTCTTGAAACGATCTTGCTATCGGAGGGGTATCTTGGAGTATATTACCATCTTCTATAATCTTGGGGATATAAGAGGTTTGTCTAGCTTTCTTTAATAGGGAGGTCATCATCTTATTTCCTTTGTTCCCGTGTGCATAAAGTTTATGTTGGAAGTAAAGCTTGTGTTTAACAACTTTGTTAGATAGTAATTTTTGTAAGTCCAATCTAAGTTTGGTCAAATCTGCTTGTGCTGTCTTACTGACTGACTGTTTATGTATTTTTTCTATAGTAGTTATTTGTGAGAGGAGCGAATCTACAAGTTTCTGTTGGTCTTTTTGTACCTTTGTACCTAGTGTAGTAAGAATACCTCTTACATAAGCCTTGTGAGCTTCCCAAATCACAGGGTACTTACAATTTGAAGAGAGACTTAAAGAAAAGTGGGAGGACAGAGATTCCTTGATCTGCTCACAATGTCCAGAATTATGTAATAGTGATTTCATTCAATCTCCAGTTCCAATCTCTCTTGGTCAAGGAGGTCAGGTTGAGAGTCGCCAAACAAGGGGCATGGTCTGAGACTGTGATGGAGCCAATTTGTGCTCCTCTAGATTGCGATAAGAGGGAGGAAGAGACAAAAATATGGTCAAGTCTTTGAAAAGATGCATGTGGGTTAGAATAAAAAGTGTAATCCTTCATAGCTGGGTTTAATGAGCACCACAAATCAACCAGGCCGAGCTCCTGAAGGTTCCTATGTAGTTTACTTAAGTGGGGTTGTGAAATATGTGAATTGCCTTTAGAGGAGTCTATTGAGGGATCGAGTACCAGATTAAGGTCAGTTCCCAACACAATTGTACCTTCTGCAAACGTCTTCAGAGTGTCTAAAGCCTTCAACAACCATATCACTGTGGAGTTATTGGGAGCGTACATATTAGCAAAGGTGATTTCTTTAGAGGCGATTTCACCTTTTAGCAAAAGTAGCCGTCCCTCTGCACCCGTCAACTGATGTTATATAAAAGGGACCATATGATGAAAAGCAATAGCAACTCCCTTGGACGCGGAAGAGGGATGGCAACTGTGATACCATTGTTTAAATGGTTGGAGAGGTAGTTTTGGAATTTTCTCTTGTTTAAAGTGGTCTCCTGTAGAAAATTATTTAGGATTTGAGTTTGCGAAGAGTGAGTAAGACTCTGCCCCTTTTATTTGGGGAATTCAAACCCTTAACATTAAAGGTAGTAAGTGTGACTTCGGTCATTGTTGTTTTCGTGTAACCAGAGATTTCCTAGATAAATTACCTTGTGAGGGAGAAGGTGGGGAAGTAGGGGAAGGAAAAGTGTGACGTTGAAACACTAGGAAGGGAAGACAAGACGCTACAAATAACAACTATACTCGTAAGTAATTAATGAACGAGTATACAGTATGTCAGCGCTCTATATAAGGAATCACAGCAGAATGCTGTATAAACCTTAGAGCAAAGTGCCCCTCTGCGTTCCTATAGATAAAAGGAACATGGGGGGGGGGGAGAGTTGTGAATAGGGGACTTCAACTAATGCAACCAACCTAGCCCAACATCCCAGCCCCCACCCAAACATGTACTTGAAAACGAATAAACATAAATTGATTTTGATATTGATAAGCCTATACCATGTTGATTAAACTAGGTTATGTTTGTAGCCAATAGTGATTCTTCATAATCGGAAATTAATCTTCTCTGGGAGAGATATTATTATAATTAAACACGGCTTGGACATAGCAAGCCATACCCACTAGTCTTTAATAGTAGGAAATATGAAAAGAAGGAAAAAACAAGAAGGAAAGTGCAGCGGGGGGAGAAAAAAAAATAAAGATCGATAATGAATCCACTAGACAGGGGAACATTACATGGACGATTCACATTTTTAATAATAGCAATGGAGCCTCTTGGGTTGAAATCCTATTGTACCAAATGCAATTTCTAGAGGCTATAACCAAACCCAGATGGCTTAGGCTACTTTCACACTAGCGTTAGCTGATAATACAACCATGTGGATCCGTAATGAACAGATCCGGTTGTATTATCTTTACCATCTCTTAAACGAATCCGTCATGATCTCCATTGAAAGTCAATGGAGGACGGATCCGTTTACTGAGTGTGTCACACCAAACGGATCCGTCCCCATTGACTTGCATTGGGGGTCATTCCGGATCCGTCTTGGTGCGGATGCCCAGACCGGAGAGCAAACTGCAGCATGCTGCGGTTTGTTCTCCGGTCTGAAGACGGAACAGAATGCTTTCAGGAGCCTCCGTTGTCTTCAGTTCAGTTTTGTCCCCATTGACAATGAATGTGGACAAAACTGAAGCGTTTTATTCCGGTATTGAGCCCCTATGACGGAACTCGATACCGGAATATTGAAATGCAAATGTGAAAGTAGCCTTAATAGACCTTTTAAAGAAGCTAGTGATGATGAAGATGAATAGCAAAGTAGGAGAAACATAAAGACAGATAAATTGGAAGTAAAACTATAAAACGGTTAATAACCCCTAACCTGTGAATGGTTCTAATAAAAAGTCCAAAGACTGATAACTCTTTCCTGCAAAGAATTAGTTTGTTCTTGGCCTTCTGGAACTTCATAAACATAACCTTCATTTTAAATAAGATAGAGATGATGGAGATGGACAGTGAAGGAGGAGGAACATAAAGATAGGTAAAAATTTGAAAAAGAGCAATTAATAACCCATAACAACTGTATGACTCAGTTAGGAGGTCCATAGACCAAATTCCTTTTCCGACAGAAGTCTGATTTGTCCAAAAGCTCCTGAAACTACATATACATGCCAATCTTTTAAAACAAGCTAGAAATGATGGAGATGGACAGAAAGATAAGAGGAACATAAAGATAGATAAAAAATTAGAACTGAACAATTAATACTCTTAGCAATTTTATGGTTCAGTTAGAAAGACCAGAGACCAGTGTCCCTTTCCGGTAGTAATCTTGTTCGACCAAAACCTTCTGAAGGCACTTAAAGATTCCAGATCTTTTTTAAACAAGCTGGAAACAATGAAGATGGATAGTAAAGTAAGAAGAACATAAAGATAGATGAAGAAGTAAAGGCAAACAGATAATAATCCATAGCAAGTATATGGCTCAGTTAGAAGGTCTAGAGACCAATCGTCCTTTCTCAGCGAAAATTTAACATGTCTATGACCCTTTGGGACTTCACGAGCATAACAGAACGTAACTGTCTCTCATTTGAAGGTTGAAATAACCAAAATAAGAGGTATAACCAGAACTCTTCCTAACGGTAGTGAACGGTGAAGACCTAAGGAAGAAGGATAAGAAAAAGGCACAAGGAGAGGGCATAGGGGGGAGTACTTATCAATCTTCAAATGTCCCGAAGAGATGTTCCGGACCCTCTCCCCTCTCCACCCGAATCTCGCCATTCCGGGAAAAAAACCTGTTTCTCTTATTGACAACCACGTGGCTTCTCAGGTCGGTCTCGACGTCATCTTGCCTTGCTTCTTGGCTTCCTTGGAGGATCTATGTTTGGTAACTTTGCTTCATGTTTCCAGACGTAGAAGAGGAGGAAGTTGTACCGCCATCAACATAGGCAACCATGAGGGAATTTCGATCGGTGTGAGACCCAGTGTCATCCAAGCCTTCTCCAGGTCGTCAGGGGTATGGATAGTTAATCTTCTTCCATCTTTCAGGATTGATAGGCCGAATGGATATAGCCAAGTATATGGTATTTTTGCTTCCCGCAAAGGCTCTAGCAGAGGTCTCATCACTCTCCTCTTAGCCAAAGTGGACGGTGCGATGTCTTGAAAAAAAAACAGCTCCGCTTCCTCATACATTATGTGTGTCTTCTCTTTGGCTGCCTTCAGGATACATGCAGTGTCAACATATGATAACAGACCACGAACAACTTCACAGGGTTTTTCTGAAGGTTTCGGAAGTGGTCTAAGGGCACGATGGATGCGCTCAATCTTAATCAACTGCGCCCTTTCCTGGCCTACTAGATCTGCAAATATCTTCATAGCCACTTTGTTCAAAGCTTCTGCGGCCCAGGTTTCAGGTAGGCCCTTGATGCGTATATTCCTCCTCCTGCTACGATTCACCTGATCCTCGATCAGCATCAGGGCTCTATTTATTTCTTCAGAATGTGTTCCTACCTGGTTCGCCAGGGCATTGGAGTGTGATATACTCTCAGACGCAGAATTTTCTAAGCTTTCTACTCAATGGCCAATCTGCATCAGTTCTTTTTTAATATCTGCTAGATCCATCAACACTGGTCTGAGAGCCTGTTCCAAGGCTTTGGTAAGAAAGGCTTTCGATATAGTGGTTTCTGGCCCTTCATCTTCTATCTCGTGATAGCTTTCTGGGTCCGAGTCTTCTGCCGCATATGCCGTCGGACACGAGCCCACGGCCATCTTGGATCAGTGTTCAGTGAGAGCGTCTCTTTTTTTGAAGAATTTTTGCATCCCCTGTTCGTGCCTCTGAGGTTTAGGCATCTCCGGGGGGTCAGCTACTTTATCCCTCCTGTATTTCACCATTTTTAATGGTTTATCAACTTGTAGTTTGGGTGAAAGTGCTCGGGTGTGGAGGAGCTCTTTGTTCAAGCTTCCATCCTCGCTCGTGGCTAGGCTCCGCCCCCGGCATTTATTATTAAGCTTAGTGGCAAGTGCGAAAAATTCACAGTTTTACGCTTACTGTTTAAATATAGATATTGACATGGAAAATGAAAAATAACAATTATTTACAAATATGTTAAATGCAGCAATCTGAATTAAATAATAAGTCATTTTCTGATGACACATTCCCTTTAATTCTGTTCAGTTTGTTTCCACCTGTGACATATATAAAGGTCTCCATCATGTCCTCCCTTTCTCCTCTTCTCTCATGTAACATATATAAAGGTTTCCGTCATGTCCTCCCTTTCTCTTCTTCTCTCATGTAACATATATAAAGGTCTTTGTCGTGTCCTCCCGTTCTCTTCTTCTCTCATGTAACATATATAAAGGTCTCCGTCGTGTTCTCCCTTTCTCTTCTTCTCTCATGTAACATATATAAAGGTCTCCGTCGTGTCCTCTCTTTCTCTTCTTCTCTCATGTAACATATATAAAGGTCTCCGGCGTGTCCTCCCTTTCTCTTCTTCTCTCATGTAACATATATAAAGGTCTCCGTCGTGTCCTCCCTTTCTCTTCTTCTCTCATGTAACATATATAAAGGTCTCCGTCGTGTTCTCTCTTTCTCTTCTTCTCTCATGTAACATATATAAAGGTCTCCGTCGTGTCTCCCTTTCTCTTCTTCTCTCATGTAACATATATAAAGGTCTCCGTCGTGTCCTCTCTTTCTCTTCTTCTCTCATGTAACATATATAAAGGTCTCCGTCGTGTCCTCCCTTTCTCTTCTTCTCTCATGTAACATATATAAAGGTCTCCGTCGTGTCCTCCCTTTCTCTTCTCTCATGTAACATATATAAAGGTCTCCGTCGTGTCCTCTCTTTCTCTTCTCTCACGTAACATATATAAAGGTCTCCGTCGTGTCCTCTCTTTCTCTTCTCCCCTCATGTAACATATATAAAGGTCTCTGTCGTGTCCTCCCTTTATCTTCTTCTCTCATGTAACATATATAAAGGTCTCCGTCGTGTCCTCCCTTTCTCTTCTCCCCTCAGGTAAACATATATAAAGGTCTCTGTCGTGTCCTCCCTTTATCTTCTTCTCTCATGTAACATATATAAAGGTCTCCGTCATGTCCTCCCTTTCTATTCTTCTCTCATGTAACATATATAAAGGTTTCCGTTGTGTCCTCCCTTTCTTTTCTCTCATGTAACGTATATAAAGGTCTCCGTCGTGTCCTACCTTTCTCCTCTTCTCTCATGTAACATATATAAAGGTCTCCGTCGTGCCCTCCCTTTCTCCTCTTCTCTCATGTAACATATATAAATGTCTCCGTCGTGTCCTCCCTTTCTCCTCTTCTCTCATGTAACATATAAAAGGTCTCTGTCCTGTCCTCCCTTTCTCTTCTTCTCTCATGTAACATAAATAAAGGTCTCCGTCGTGTCCTCCCTTTCTCTTCTTCTCTCATGTAACATAAATAAAGGTCTCCGTCGTGTCCTCCCTTTCTCTTCTCCCCTCATGTAACATATATAAAGTCTCTGTCGTGTCCTCCCTTTATCTTCTTCTCTCATGTAACATATATAAAGGTCTCCGTCGTGTCCTCCCTTTCTATTCTTCTCTTATGTAACATATATAAAGGTTTCCGTTGTGTCCTCCCTTTCTTTTCTCTCATGTAACGTATATAAAGGTCTCCGTCGTGTCCTCTCTTTCTCTTCTCCCCCTCATGTAACATATATAAAGGTCTCTGTCGTGTCCTCCCTTTATCTTCTTCTCTCATGTAACATATATAAAGGTCTCCGTCGTGTCCTCCCTTTCTCTTCTCCCCTCAGGTAACATATATAAAGGTCTCTGTCGTGTCCTCCCTTTATCTTCTTCTCTCATGTAACATATATAAAGGTCTCCGTCATGTCCTCCCTTTCTATTCTTCTCTCATGTAACATATATAAAGGTTTCCGTTGTGTCCTCCCTTTCTTTTCTCTCATGTAACGTATATAAAGGTCTCCGTCGTGTCCTACCTTTCTCCTCTTCTCTCATGTAACATATATAAAGGTCTCCGTCGTGCCCTCCCTTTCTCCTCTTCTCTCATGTAACATATATAAATGTCTCCGTCGTGTCCTCCCTTTCTCCTCTTCTCTCATGTAACATATAAAAGGTCTCTGTCCTGTCCTCCCTTTCTCTTCTTCTCTCATGTAACATAAATAAAGGTCTCCGTCGTGTCCTCCCTTTCTCTTCTTCTCTCATGTAACATAAATAAAGGTCTCCGTCGTGTCCTCCCTTTCTCTTCTCCCCTCATGTAACATATATAAAGGTCTCTGTCGTGTCCTCCCTTTATCTTCTTCTCTCATGTAACATATATAAAGGTCTCCGTCGTGTCCTCCCTTTCTATTCTTCTCTATGTAACATATATAAAGGTTTCCGTTGTGTCCTCCCTTTCTTTTCTCTCATGTAACGTATATAAAGGTCTCCGTCGTGTCCTACCTTTCTCCTCTTCTCTCATGTAACATATATAAAGGTCTCCGTCGTGCCCTCCCTTTCTCCTCTTCTCTCATGTAACATATATAAATGTCTCCATCATGTCCTCCCTTTCTCTTCTTCTCTCATGTAACATATATAAAGGTCTCCGTCGTGTCCTCCCTTTCTCTACTTCTCTCATGTAACATATATAAAGGTCTCCGTCGTGTCCTCCTTTTCTCTTCTTCTCTCATGTAACATATATAAAGGTCTCCGTTGTGTCCTCCCTTTCTCTTCTTCTATCATGTAACATAAATAAAGGTCTCCGTCGTGTCCTCCCTTTCTCTTCTCCCCTCATGTAACATATATAAAGGTCTCTGTCGTGTCCTCCCTTTATCTTCTTCTCTCATGTAACATATATAAAGGTCTCCGTCGTGTCCTCCCTTTCTTTTCTCTCATGTAACGTATATAAAGGTCTCCGTCGTGTCCTCCCTTTCTCTTCTCTCCTGTAACATATATAAAGGTCTCTGTCGTGTCCTCCCTTTCTCTTCTTCTCTCATGTAACATATATAAAGGTCTCCGTCGTGTCCTCTCTTTCTCTTCTTCTCTCATGTAACATATATAAATGTCTCCGTCGTGTCCTCCCTTTCTCTTCTTCTCTCATGTAACATATATAAAGGTCTCCGTCGTATCCTCTATTTTTCTTCTTCTCTCCTGTAACATATATAAAGGTCTCTGTCATGTCCTCCCTTTCTCTTCTTCTCTCATGTAACATATATAAAGGTCTCTGTCGTGTCCTCCCTTTCTCTTCTTCTCTCATGTAACGTATATAAAGGTTTCCGTCGTGTCCTCCCTTTATCTTCTCTCCTGTAACATATATAAAGGTCTCCGTCGTGTCCTCCCTTTCTCTTCTTCTCTCATGTAACATATATAAAGGTCTCCGTCGTATCCTCTATTTTTCTTCTTCTCTCCTGTAACATATATAAAGGTCTCTGTCATGTCCTCCCTTTCTCTTCTTCTCTCATGTAACATATATAAAGGTCTCTGTCGTGTCCTCCCTTTCTCTTCTTCTCTCATGTAACGTATATAAAGGTTTCCGTCATGTCCTCCCTTTATCTTCTCTCATGTAACATATATAAAGGTCTCCGTCGTGTCCTCCCTTTCCATAGTTTTTTCTTAGTGTATTTCTCCTACAGGATTACATAATACTGAAGATGACATCGGAAGACTGTTTGACTCCCATCATCCATGAGTCAGGAGGGTGGATCCAGGGTCCCTTCACAGAGCCTCACCCCCTGATACAGGAGCAGAAGATCCTAGAATTCACCCACAAGATGATTGAGCTGCTGACTGGAGAGGTGACACTGCTGGAAATGTTGGGAAATTTTACAGAAAATGCAATGTATAGGTCAGTGTGATGATGGTATCCTTGTGTTGTCAGGTTCCTATAAGGTGTCAGGATGTTGCTGTCTATTTCTCCATGGAGGAGTGGCAATATTTAGAAGGACACAAGAATCAGTACATGGATGTCATGATGGAGGGCCAACAACCTCTCCCATCACCAGGTAGTAGATAGGTAATAATTTGCTTGTCCATTTATTATTTCCATGAAAGGAATGAACTCAGTCTGTGTTTGTTTCTCATGCAGATAGACCCAGAAAGGGAAGAACAGGAGATAAAAGTCCCATTCCTCTTCTGCAGGATCATCAGGTAGGTAGGGAGAAGGATTCTGAAATTATATCATGTATCGAAGGTCTGTGAGGGCCTTGTGCATGACCTTACTTTATCCAGCAGTATGATATGTTGTATACTTGATTAAGAATGATGGAGATGTCGGGATTAAAGGGGCTGTCCCGTCTCATCTTTTGTGGCATATTACTAGGAAATGCACATATGTCAGATAGGATCCACTCCTATCTCCAGAAGGGTTCTCAAAGTGAAGGGAGAACAGCTGTACGTGTGCAGCCACTCTCCATTCACAGGTATGGAAGCCAGGTATTGACGGGGCAGAGTGACCATAGACCTTACAGGGAAATTTTCTGGTAGGCTGACAACAAAGGAGCCACTTGAGTCCTCCTTATGGCCGCCAGCTGGGTATATAATGATCTGATGATCTCAGCATAATTTTTTTTTTTCCAGGGCCACACTAACCCTACATCTTTTACCTGTGTGATCTGCTGCCAATCCCCTGACGTCTCAGCATGACCTGACATGAGCAGCTACAGCCAATGCTATTCCTTAAAGGGATGGCGTCATCAGAAAATGATCTGTTGTTTGAATCAATTTTTTTATGTTACACATTTTATTAAGTATTTATGGTGATGTTATCTTTAAATTTCAGTGTCACGGTCTAAAATCTTTCATTCTGACCCCTAAGAATTCCTGTTCTGTGGAAATCACTTGTCAGCTGTCATCTTAGTATCATCAGACAGCATTACAATGACAAGTACCAGCTATATATAGATAACACATGGCCCACCATTCACCATAGGTGATAATCACAGCTCACCGAGCATGCCCAGAACACTCTCGCATAGAAGTTCATGAATCCTCTTCTGTCCATTGTGTCTTGCATTGGGAATCATGACGGATCTGTCCTGGTGGGGATCCCCAGGACGGAAAGCAAACTGCAGCATGTTGCGGTTTGCTCTCCGGTCTGGAGACGCATGAGAACTGAACGAAATGCATTCAGGAGCCTCCGTTCTCTTCAGTTCAGTTTTGTCCCCATTGACAATGAATTGGGGCAAAACTGAAGAGTTTTTTTCCGGTATTGAGCCCCTATGACAGAACTCAATACCGGAAAAAGGAAACGCTAGTGTGAAAGTAGCCTAAACCTGCAATAGATATTAGATGTCAAGGTCTTCTCAGATTTTAGACTTCACCTCATCTGATGCTTAATTTTCAGTTCATCCCTCATGGCGGTACCACTGGAGGTTGTCCTCTTGGTTCTTGGTGCAGAAAATGGAGGTTAAAAGCCCCCACCACAACCACCATCCTCCATTGTTCCTCCTGTCCCTGCTGAGGACAGATGCAGAGACGGTCTTCTAAGGCTGGATGTGAATTGGAGGGGTTGTGCCTGTCCTTACAGTCCCTGGGAAAAGGACCCTAAGATTCCCAGAACCCATCCGGGTGTCTGCTGTTTCTGAGCCTACAGGCGGGTTCTCTCTCAGCCTGGGTTTGATCAGAAAAGGGGCAGTTCACCCTCTTCCTTCATAACCTGTGCAGTTGTGTAAGTTCCTCTCTGTGTAGTGCAGCTTGCTGTTTCCCCATTATTGATGGCTGTGGGTTCGTGGAGCTCAGATCTTCTGCTCCTGTAAGGTTCACAGCAGAATCAGTGCAAAGTATCACTAACTTCAACTGCCTTGGTTTCACTTGAAGGACTGTCGCCAAAACGCAGCCTCTGTGGTGCAATGTGCACAGCTTTATAGGGCAGTTCCATTTGTGGTAGTTCATGTGTCAAGGCTGGATATAGGTACGCTAAAACCGTTTGTTGCCTTGGTCCAGTAAGCGGGTGGGTGGTCACCACTTCCTCACTGGTACGTATCATATAAACCAGACTTCAGAAAGCTGTGACAAACTTATTCTCTTCTGGCCATTTATCCTACACACAATCAAACACAGTGGCCTTTACTCCTGATCATAATAATTGGAGATGAAAAATTTGATTTGGCAACTTCACCAAAGTTCGCTAAGAAATTCGATTTGTTCCGAATTAATTAGTCACGAATCGCTATAAATCAGGTATACCCAGGCCACTCTGGTGTGGTCAGATATGGCCAATTAGCCCGCAGCTGCCTTTCATTTAATAATGAAGACCGCACTCTATAGTCAGTCTTCATTATTAATGGCTGTGTGGCACTTTAAAACAGGGGCAGTTGCTGGTACTTGGTTTGGCTGGTTAGGTGGGGGGACAATATGTATATTATTGCTGTTGTGGCCTGCAATCTCCTGCAGGTTATTTGACAGTAAACATAGAATATTAATCAGCTCTGGCATAGTCATTTCTCCAACCCCAGCACTCTCCTGCCCAACAGGTGGGAGCCCTTCTTCTGCCATCTGCTTTTCCTCCTTTTCCACATCATCTACTGTCGATGTGAATTTGTCATCAGAAGCATCCAGATCCTCCTTTCTCTGCATCTTGCTGACTTTTCTAGGACCAGGAGACCATGATTTGGAAGAAGTAAAGCCAGCAAAAGATGAGGATGGTCATCATTAAGACCTGGCCCCCCTTAAGGGGTGCAGACTGGATGGTATTGGTTGGCATGCTGGCATCAGAATAATAAAGGCTTCCATCTCATTGGTATTGAATTACATATCTTAGTTTACAGCTGATGTAGGAATAAGTAAATGTAGGAATAAATAAAAACTGACTCAGAATAAGTCTCCCTGCAATCTCCCTACAGTCTCCCTGCACTGTCCCTTCTTCAATATTCTGTCATTTTCAGTAACACTGTCCCTAGTCCACATCTCTCCCTATGTTCAGCTCACAGGACAATGGCAGAGACCACGTGGCATGACAGTTTTATAGGGCTGTGACATCACAAGGGATGGCTATCTGTGGATTGGCTGGCTGTACGGCATTATGGGTGTTCCTGGGCTTGTATCCTCTACTCTTAGTTTCACTTTGTAACACATGCAGCCTGATTCGTTAACATGAAGCGTGAGTAAACCCCTAAGTGAAATTGGGCAATTGTGCCCAAAGGGTCAATATTTTGTGTGGCCACCATTATTTTCCAGCACTGAGTTAAAGGTGTTGTCCAAGTTATATTTATCGATGACCTATCCTCAGGAAAGATGCTCAATACGGTTTAGGTCTGGAGACATGCTTGGCCAGTCTAGCACCTTTACCCTCAGTTTTTCTTTAGCAAGGCAGTGGTCATCATGGAGGTGTGTTCGGGGTCATTCATGTTGAATACTGCCATGCGGCCCAGTTTTTGAAGGGAGGGGATCATACTCTGCTTCAGTATATCACAGTACATGTTGGCATTTGTGGTTCCCTCAAAGAACTGTAGCTCCCACAATCAGCAGTACTCATGCAGCCCCAAACCAAGACACTCCCACCACCATGCTTGACTGTAGGCAAGACACACTTTGTACACCTCACCTGGTTGCCGCCACACTCACTTGACACCATCTTGGTATCATCAGACCACAGGACATGGATCCAGTAATCCATTTCCTTAGTCTGCTTGTCTTCAGCAAACTGTTTGCAGGCTTTCTTGTGCATCATCTTTAGAAGACGCTTCCTTCTGAGACCACAGCCATGCACACCAATTTGAAGCAGTGTGCGGCATATGGTCTGAGCACTGAAAGGCTAACCCCCCAACCCCACCCCTTTAACCTCTGCAGCAATGCTGGCAGCACTCATGTCTATTCTGAAATGACAACCGCTGGATATGATGCTGTGGTCGTCCATGGTGAGGCCTGTTCTGAGTGTAACCTGTCTTGTTATACCACTGTATGGTCTTGGCCACAGTCCTGCAGCTCAGTTTCAGTGTGTTAGCAATCTTCTTATAGCCTCGGCCATCTTTATGTAAAGCAACAATTCGTTTTTTTCAGATCTTCAGAGAGTTCTTTGCCATGAAGTGCCATGTTGAGTTTTCAGTGACCAGTATGAGAGCATGTGAGAGCGATAACACCAAATGTAACCCTAACCCTGCTCCCCATTCACACCTGAGATCTTGTAACACTAACGAGTCATATAACACTGGGAAGGGAAAATGGCTAATTGGGCCCAATTTGGTCAATCTCACTTAGGGGTGTCCTCGCTTTGGTTTCTAGTGGTTTAGACATTAATGGCAGTATGCTGAGTTACAAACTTACACTGTTATACAAGATGTACCCCAAATACTTTACATTGTATCAAAGTGTCATATCTTCAGTGTTGTCCTATGAAAGGATATAACAAAGTATTATAACCCAGGTGTAGAAGGCGTAGCATCCTAAATTCATAGCTTACCTTTCTTACAGAATTACACATTCCTCATGGTTATTCCTTACCTTTGAACAGTTCTCGAATAGCTCAAACTCTTAAAGAGTGGGTTCACATATCCTCTCCAGATATGACAGACAAGAGGTTCTGTCTAGTTGAAACTTTGCCTATGACGTCCGTCCTTTAGGCTTTGGTCCCTTGGTATTTCTCCAGTGGTGCTGCCATGAAAGATGAACTCCCCTTCCCTCATAGATTGTAAGCTCTTGTGGACAGGGTCCTCTACCCCTCTGTACCAGTCTGTCAATAGTTTCTTCTTTTATATTTGTCTAACCCTAGCTGGATGCACAGCGCTTTATGACGCTTTAAAATAAATAATAATAACTGGAAAAGAGGACTTGGGCTTACCAGTAATTGGCTTTCCCTCATGGCAGCACTCTTACATTCCTTTCTTTATTACCTACTATGTAAATTTAGAATATGTAGGATTGGTGGTGTTCAAAATCGGTTGCATCCAGACTGGTGTAGTAATTTGGATAACACTGGAGAAGGGTGGTAGGAAGGGCTTTTGACCTCTGTTTCCTGTCCCAGAAAGGTCAAGATGGCAAACTCAAGTGGTGCTGTCATGAGGGACTCCTGGAAGTCCAATTACCAGTATTTACCAGTAATTCCCCTTTTCACCTTAGTAAACCCTAGCCCAAGAAAAAACACTTTGTACCAGATTACTTTCAATAAAGTACTTTAAGGGCAACCCCCATTTTGCACATGAAATTGCATTATCTTTTTGCTGCACAGTTACACAGTTTACACTTTTGTAAAAGTTTGTGACAATGACAAGTCCTACAAGGCCAAAGACAGTTAAGATGATTGACGGCAGTTTTTGGGTCACACCAGGTATCTACACCAGCTTCTAGATGGCGAAGTTCACATTTTGGACCCCAAACTTGCCAGTAGCTTCAGTATTATTAATGGGTTCTTGATGATTATGGCGCATCTGATGCCATCGTAAACAAGATTGGCATAAAAAATGTCAGTGTTAATAAATCCCCCTAATATGTCTTATTAGAAGCTTATCTCACTCCATCCCCTCCCTCTAACCACTCTAAATACATGTGTGATGTTCTGGAGCTTGTCCTTGATCCATCATCTCATGTTTGGCTCAGGAAACTACTTGTCATTGTTGGTCATTATGATACTTAATGGTCTTTTCTGCTCATGTAGAACATTGCACACACCTTCTCCAGCTATCCGGTGACATATATAAATTTATTTCACATCTATTAAATCAGGGTGAAGATCTGAGCACTTTTAATTGTACGGTAAAAGAAGAGTCATATGTGCTGGATGATGAACGACAGAAGGAGGACATTCCTGCAGAGACGTATGTGAGGGGAGATGAGCAGCTGAAGGAGGACATTCCTGCAGAGACGTATGTGAGGGGAGATGAGCGACAGAAGGAGGACATTCCTGCAGATAACCACCCAGGTGAGTTGTAACCACTAAATGAAGCAGAGCAGATTGGCAGATTCTCCTTCAGCAGATGAGAGCATTTTCTTACATAGTTACATAGCTAATACGGTTGAAAAAAGACACATGTCCATCAAGTTCAACCAAGGGAGGGGGTAGGAGTGATGAGGGGAGGGGGCCGGGTAACCTTTCTTAATATGTGGTAACCTTCTTTTTCTGTTTTGAAGCCCTCAGCTGTCTTTGCTGTGACCAGCTCCTGCGGTAGACTGTTCCACAGATTCACAGTTCTTATAGTAAAGAAGGCTTGTCGCCCCTGGAGTCTGAACCTTTGCTTCTCCAGGCGGAGGCAGTGCCCCCTTGTCTTTTGAGGGGATTTTACCTGGAACAGTTTTTCACCATATTTTTTGTATGGGCCATTTACATACTTATACAGGTTGATCATGTCCCCCCTTATACGTCTCTTCTCAAGACTAAACAAGTTTAACTCCTTCAATCTTTCTTCATAGCTCAGATGCTCTATGCCCCTTATCAGTTTAGTTGCCCGTCTCTGCACCCTTTTCAGCTCCAGGACATCCTTCCTATAAACCGGAGCCCAGAACTGAACAGTATATTCCAGATGAGGCCGTACTAATGCTTTATACAGTGGTAATATGACATCCCTGTCCCGCCAGTCCATGCCTCTTTTATACATGACAATATCCTGCTGGCCTTAGAAGCAGCCGATTGACATTGCATGCTATTCTGCAGTCTATGGTCTACAAGGACACCCAGATCCTTCTCTACAAGTGACTCTCCCAGTGTTACTCCCCCTAGGACATAGGAGGCATGCAAGTTGTTAGTACCCAGATGCAGAACTTTACATTTATCCACATTGAACCTCATCTGCCAAGAGGATGCCCAAACACTGAGTGTGTCCAAGTCAGCTTGTAACTTCTGCACATCTTCCATAGACTGGACTCTACTACAAAGCTTAGTGTTAATTCCTCCCTCTATATCATTAATAAATAAATTACATAAAAGTGGACCCAGCACTGAACCTTGGGGTCACCACTTATAACTGGGGACCATTCAGAGTAGGAATCATTCACCACCACTCGCTGAGTACGCTCCTTCAGCCAGTTCTCAATCCAGTTACAGAGTAGATTTTCTAATCCAACCGACCTTAATTTACCCGTCAGACGTCTATGAATGACCGTGTCCAAATACACAATATCCACAGCCGCCCCTCTATCCAGACTTCTACTCACTTCTAGGTTAGTCTGACAGCTTCTGTCCTTAGTAAAACCATGCTGGTTATCACTTATAATACTATTATCCAAAACATATTCCTGTATATAGTCCCTTATTAGACCCTCAAAAAGTTTCCCCACAATGGACGTTAAGCTCACCGGTCTGTAATTCCCGGGGGATGACCTAGAGCCCTTCTTGAAGATGTGTTGATGTTGTTGAGTGCTATCACTTTTGTCAGGTATATATCCTCCCATTCATGAAAATGTGCTATTGTTATACAGTACAGACCAAAAGTTTGGACACACCTTCTCATTCAAAGAGTTTTCTGTATTTTTATGACTATGATAATTGTAGATTCACACTGAAGGCATCAAAACTATGAATTAACACATGTGGAATTATATACTTAACAAAAAAGTGTGAAACAACTGAAAATATGTCTTATATTCTAGGTTCTTCAAAGTAGCCACCTTTTGCTTTGATTATTGCTTTGCACACTCTTGGCATTCTCTTGATGAGCTTCAAGAGGTAGTCACCTGAAATGGTATTCCAACAGTCTTGAAGGAGTTCCCAGAGATGCTTAGCACTTGTTGGCCCTTTTGCCTTCACTCTGCGGTCCAGCTCACCCCAAACCATCTGGATTGGATTCAGGTCTGGTGACTGTGGAGGCCAGGTCATCTGGTGTAGCACCCATCACTCTCCTTCTTGGTCAAATAGCCCTTACACAGCCTGGAGGTGTTTGGGGTCATTGTCCTGTTGATAAATAAATGATGGTCCAACTAAACGCAAACCGGATGGAATAGCATGCCGCTGCAAGATGCTGTGGTAGCCATGCTGGTTCAGTATAAATCCCCCACACCATCACACCTCCTCCTCCATGCTTCACGGTGGGAACCAGGCATGTAGAGTCCATCCCTTCACAAAGACACGGTGGTTGGAACCAAAGATCTCAGATTAGGACTCATCAGACCAAAGCACAGATCTCCACTGGTCTAATGTCCATTCCTTGTGTTCTCCTTAGCAGTGGTTTCCACCATGAAGGCCTGCTGCACACAGTCTCCTCTTACCAGTTGTTGTAGAGATGTGTCTGCTGCTAGAACTCTGTGTGGCATTGACCTGGTCTCTAATCTGAGCTGCTGTTAACCTGCCATTTCTGAGGCTGGTGACTCGGATGAACTTATCCTCCGCAGCAGAGGTGACTCTTGGTCTTCCTTTCCTGGGGCGCTCCTCATGTCAGACAGTTTCTTTGTAGCGCTTGATGGTTTTTGCGACTGCACTTGGGGACACTTTTCAAAGTTTTCCCAATTTTTCGGACTGACTGACCTTCATTTCTTAAAGTAATGATGGCCACTCGTTTTTCTTTACTTAGCTGCTTTTTTCTTGCCATAATACAAATTCTAACAGTCTATTCAGTAGGACTATCAGCTGTGTATCCACCTGACTTCTGCCCAACACAACTCATGGTCCCAACCCCATTTATAAGGCAAGAAATCCCACTTATTAAACCTGACAGGGCACACCTGTGAAGTGAAAACCATTTCAGGTGACTACCTCTTGAAGCTCATCAAGAGAATGCCAAGAGTGTGCAAAGCAGTAATCAAAGCAAAAGGTGGCTACTTTGAAGAACCTAGAATATAAGACATATTTTCAGTTGTTTCACACTTTTTTGTTAAGTCTATAATTCCACATGTGATAATTCATAGTTTTGATGCCTTCAGTGTGAATCTACAATTATCATAGTCATGAAAAAACTTTTGGTCTGTACTGTATGTGATGACACATGATCTGCATTTAAAGAGGCTCTGTCACTTGGTTATAACCTATGTATATTTTTACATACGTTACTAAGGCCTGTTTAGATAATCTTTCACACACCTGAATTGCAGAGTAGAGCGACGCCGTTTGAGAAATTAAAAGTTTAAAAAATATGCTAATTAGGCTTCGGAGTACCGGGGGCGGGCTCTATCCTCTGGAGCACCGCATCTTCACCGCCCTCCCGGGTCCGATGCACGCCCCTCTGGCCCTAATCCAACCCCTCCTCATCCTGATTAACAGCACTAGACCGTTCGGTCTAGTGCTGAAATCCCGCGCCTGCGCCGTAGTACTTAGGCAGCGCATGCGCAATAGCGCTTGCAGTGCCGAACACTGCAAGAGCTTCCATTCCATTCCACGGCGCGTGCGCAGAGGAATGGAAGCGCTTACAGTGTTCGCCACTGCAAGCGCTGTTGCGCATGCGCCGCCTAAGTACTACGGCGCAGGCGTGGGATTTTAACTTCTAGACCGAACAGTCTAGCGCTGTCAATCAGGATGAGGAGGGGTTGGATTAGGGCCAGGGGGGCGTGCATCGGACCCGGGAGGGCGGTGAAGATGCGGTGCTCCAGAGGATAGAGCCCGCCCCCGATGCTCCGAAGCCTAATTAGCATATTTTTTAATCTTTTAATTTCTCAAAAATAGCTGCGCTCTACTCTGCAATTCAGGTGTGTGAAAGATTATCTAAACAGGCCTTAGTAACCTATGTAAAAATATACATAGGTTATAACCAAGTGACAGAGCCTCTTTAAGATGTGGACATAGAAATATAGATAACTACGTAAATCTTTATCTGACGGAGGGAAAAGTATTTTCCTGATTTTGGGGCTAAAGAACTTTTGGGTCCTCCTATTAGACTCCCACCTTCATACTATGGGGGTCATTTAGGGTTAAGGTTAGGCGTTTATCGGTCACAAACGGGATTTGCTGCTTAATCTGCGACTTTTCCCCACTCACGCCAGGTCTAAACAAAGGCGCGTTGACACATCTTTTATCATTTTCTATGTCTGTTTTAGGTGTAGAAAATTATCTAAATCTACACCAGCAAGGGAGCTGGCGCCTCTACATAAGTTAGGCGCATCATGCACAAGGGGTATTAAGACCGGCATCTAAACATCCAGTCTTGATAAAGGACCCCACATGTGCTATTACCATACAGGCAATGGAGAATTATATACCAGAATACATGGAGACATACAATATATTTAGAAAAGCATTCGACCACGTGCTTTTTTTTATTAAATTCAGAAATTTTAAGTCCAATTTCCAAAAGTGTAGAAAATCCAGACTCAAGCTGTGCTGTCTACGGTTACTAAATTTTTTTATATCTACCTCTAGCCGTGCAGTCTACCATTACCACAGGTGTATAACATCTAGCCTATAGCCATACAGTCTACCATTACCACAGGTATATAACATCCAGCCTCTAGCCATGCAGTCTACCATTACCACAGGTGTATAACATCCAGCCTCTAGCCATGCAGTCTACCATTACCACAGTGTATAACATCCAGCCTCTAACCATGCAGTCTACCATTACCACAGTGTATAACATCCAGCCTCTAGCCATGTAGTCTACCATTACCACAGTGTATAACATCCAGCCTCTAGCCATGCAGTCTACCATTACCACAGTGTATAACATCCAGCCTCTAGCCATGCAGTCTACCGTTATCACAGTGTATAACATCCAGCCTCTAACCATGCAGTCTACCGTTATCACAGTGTATAACATCCAGCCTCTAGCCATGCAGTCTACCGTTATCACAGTGTATAACATCCAGCCTCTAGCCATGCAGTCTACCATTACCACAGGTGTATAACATCCAGCCTCTAGCCATGCAGTCTACCATTACCACAGTGTATAACATCCAGCCTCTAACCATGCAGTCTACCATTACCACAGTGTATAACATCCAGCCTCTAGCCATGTAGTCTACCATTACCACAGTGTATAACATCCAGCCTCTAGCCATGCAGTCTACCATTACCACAGTGTATAACATCCAGCCTCTAGCCATGCAGTCTACCATTACCACAGTGTATAACATCCAGCCTCTAGCCATGCAGTCTACCATTACCACAGGTGTATAACATCCAGCCTATAGCCATGCAGTCTACCATTACCACAGTGTATAACATCCAGTCTCTAGCCATGTAGTCTACCATTACCACAGTGTATAACATCCAGCCTCTAGCCATGCAGTCTACCATTACCACAGTGTATAACATCCAGCCTCTAACCATGCAGTCTACCATTACCACAGTGTATAACATCCAGCCTCTAGCCATGCAGTCTACCATTACCACAGGAGTATAAACATCCAGCCTCTAGCCATGCAGTCTACCATTACCACAGTGTATAACATCCAGTCTCTAGCCATGTAGTCTACCATTACCACAGTGTATAACATCCAGCCTCTAGCCGTGCAGTCTACCATTACCACAGTGTATAACATCCAGCCTCTAGCCATGCAGTCTACCATTACCTCAGTGTATAACATCCAGCCTCTTGCCATGCAGTCTACCATTACCACAGGTATATAACATCCAGCCTCTAGCCATGTAGTCTACCATTACCACAGTGTATAACATCCAGCATCTAGCCATGCAGTCTACCGTTATCACAGTGTATAACATCCAGCCTCTTGCCATGCAGTCTACCATTACCACAGTGTATAACATCCATCCTCTAGCTATGCAGTCTACCATTATCACAGTGTATAACATCCAGCCTCTAGCCATGCAGTCTACCATTACCACAGTGTATAACATCCATCCTCTAGCCATGTAGTCTACCTATTACCACAGTGTATAACATCCAGCCTCTAACCATGTAGTCTACCATTACCACAGTGTATAACATCCATCCTCTAGCCATGCAGTCTACCATTACCACAGTGTATTACATCCAGCCTCTAGCCATGTAGTCTACCATTACCACAGTGTATAACATCCAGCCTCTAGCCATGTAGTCTACCATTACCACAGTGTATAACATCCAGCCTCTAGCCATGCAGTCTACCATTACCACAGTGTAAAACATCCAGCCTCTAGCCATGCAGTCTGCCATTACCACAGTGTATAACATCCAGCCTCTAGCCATGTAGTCTACCATTACCACAGTATATAACATCCAGCCTATAGCCATGCAGTCTACCATTACCACAGTATATTACATCCAGCATCTAGCCATGCAGTCTACCATTACCACAGTGTATAACATCCAGCCTCTAGCCATGCAGTCTACCATTACCACAGTGTATAACATCCAGCCTCTAGCCATGCAGTCTACCATTACTGCAGTGTATAACATCCAGCCTCTAACCATGTAGTCTACCATTACCACAGTGTATAACATCCAGCCTCTAGCCATGTAGTCTACCATTACCACAGTGTATAACATCCAGCCTCTAACCATGTAGTATACCATTACCACAGTGTATAACATCCAGCCTCTAGCCATGTAGTCTACCATTACCACAGTGTATAATATCCAGCCTCTAGCCATGCAGTCTACCATTACCACAGTGTATAACATCCAGCCTCTAGCCATGCAGTCTACCATTACCACAGGAGTATAACATCCAGCCTCTAGCCATGCAGTCTACCATTACCACAGGTATATAGCATCCAGCCTCTAGCCATGCAGTCTACCATTACCACAGTGTATAACATCCAGCCTCTAGCCATGTAGTCTACCATTACCACAGGTATATAGCATCCAGCCTCTAGCCATGCAGTCTACCATTACCACAGGTATATAGCATCCAGCCTCTAGCCATGCAGTCTACCATTACCACAGTGTATAACATCCAGCCTCTAGCCATGTAGTCTACCATTACCACAGTGTATAACATCCAGCCTCTAACCATGCAGTCTACCATTACCACAATGTATAACATCCAGCCTCTAGCCATGCAGTCTACCATTACCACAGTGTATAACATCCAGCCTCTAGCCGTGCAGTCTACCATTACCACAGTGTATAACATCCAGCCTCTAGCCATACAGTCTACCATTATCACAGTGTATAGCATCCAGCCTCTAGCCATGTAGTCTACCATTACCACAGGTATATAGCATCCAGCCTCTAGCCATGCAGTCTACCATTACCACAATGTATAACATCCAGCCTCTAGCCATGCAGTCTACCATTACCACAGTGTATAACATCCAGCCTCTAGCCATGCAGTCTACCATTACCACAGTGTATAACATCCAGCCTCTAGCCATACAGTCTACCATTACCACAGTGTATAGCATCCAGCCTCTAGCCATGCAGTCTACCATTACCACAGTGTATAACATCCAGCCTCTAGCCATGTATTCTACCATTACCACAGTGTATAACATCCAGCCTCTAACCATACAGTCTACCATTATCACAGTGTATAACATCCAGCCTCTAGCCATGCAGTCTACCATTACCACAGTATATAGCATCCAGCCTCTAGCCATGCAGTCTACCATTACCACAATGTATAACATCCAGCCTCTAGCCATGCAGTCTACCATTACCACAGTGTATAACATCCAGCCTCTAGCCATGCAGTCTACCATTACCACAGTGTATAACATCCAGCCTCTAGCCATGCAGTCTACCATTACCACAGTGTATAACATCCAGCCTCTAGCCATACAGTCTACCATTACCACAGTGTATAGCATCCAGCCTCTAGCCATGCAGTCTACCATTACTACAGTGTATAACATCCAGCCTCTAGCCATGCAGTCTACCATTATCACAGTGTATAGCATCCAGCCTCTAGCCATGTAGTCTACCATTACCATAGGTATATAGCATCCAGCCTCTAGCCATGCAGTCTACCATTACCACAATGTATAACATCCAGCCTCTAGCCATGCAGTCTACCATTACCACAGTGTATAACATCCAGCCTCTAGCCATGCAGTCTACCATTACCACAGTGTATAAAGCATCCAGCCTCTAGCCATGCAGTCTACCATTACCACAGTGTATAACATCCAGCCTCTAGCCATGCAGTCTACCATTACTACAGTGTATAACATCCAGCCTCTAGCCATGTAGTCTACCATTACCACAGTGTATAACATCCAGCCTCTAGCCATGCAGTCTACCATTACCACAGTGTATAACATCCAGCCTCTAGCCATGCAGTCTACCATTAGATGTCTCATGAAACTTCCTTTAGTTGTCCCAATTTGTCCATATAACTTGTTTATTTAGTAGTACATCCGGGTACACCCACAGATTTAGAAAATTGAGTCCTTGGAGTTACTCAAAAATTCTTACCTCCTCTACTTGGGTAACTTATGTGAGCATCCCTCCATTCATGTGCCTGACTTCCAGGAGTACTGCGGTGTGCGTCACTATGAAGAAAAACACACTACTTGGGCAAATACTCAGTAAGGTATCGACGTTGATATCCTCAATCATAACATAGTATGAGGTACAAATACAGAGACCCCTAAACAAGTCTGCATCCTGGATCATAATCAGTATGAAATGGGTTAACCTGTCGGATCAAGTCCTGAAGCCGTACAGCACCATGCTGAAATCGAGCAGCTGGCCATGTACATCCTACAGATGGCATTATATAATCCACGTGTGCTATGTCGATGTGGAGAACAGAGAAAAGTTCCATCGAGAGATGGGTTATCATCTGCAAGCGAAGCCACACGCCTTTTACCAGGGCACCAATTTCAAAGAGAAGATCCCTAAACTGTAAAGAGAATGGGTTCCAGGACGGGGTTAGAAAGGGCCCCTCTTTTCAGTTCACACATCATTTGATTTAGGGCTCATACACACAAACGTATGTATTTTGCTGCATGATGTCCGCAAAATACGGATGCCCAAAAAATACAGATGACGTCCTTGTGACGTCCATATTGCATTAGTTTTTATTTTGCTGATCCATTCTAACCATGACTATCGTTGTCCACAAAACGGACAAGAATGGGCCATGTTTTATCTTTTTTTGCGAAATGCCTATGCGGACAGACAGAAACGGGTTAGGGTTACTGCAAACGCAACATGACATCGGGGATCCATGCCAGTAAAATCTGCACTCTAAACTCCAAATAGTGCTCCTTCCTTCTGAAGCTTGCCGTGGGCCCAAACAGCACTTTACACCCACACGGGAGGCATTGCTGCGCTCTGAAGATATTGAGTTCAAATTGTGTTCTGCCTTCTCCCCTGTTGACAATTCAGCAAAGTCTACACATTTTTCATTTTCATGTCCTGATTCTAATAAATACAATAAAAAGCATGTGGGGTGTGTAGTTTCCAAAAGGGGAATAGTGGGGGTTATTCCTTATGTTTTGGCCTATAAATGCTTGTGCAAACCTTCCACCAGAAAGATTTTTTTTTGCATTATGTTTTTGTACAAAACAATTTTCTTTTTATAATTTTTTTTTTAATTCAGGAATACTATACCATTGAAAATTAAATACAAAATCTTGTCCCTCTGTAGCAGTCAGCACACTGATCTAGCACAACTATATAGATAAGAAATTTCTTGTCAGTTTTTTTGCTGTTATATAATTCAGGAATTATCTGCAGCATGATCCTTATGATAGTAGGTGTAGAATTTGGATAACAATTGTGCCCATAGCAGAGCATTGTAATTTTCTGTGTGATACTGAGTCACTCACTCCCTTCCCTCTCTGACTGCAGTGATGCTGTGGCTGAGAAAGTGAAGCAAAGTTGTCTGCAATGCTAAAAGTCCAAACAGAGGAGGGAGATAAAGAGTCAGAATAGGAAATAGAAGACATGGAGCGACTTCAATAATGATGCCCAAATTGAATAATTATTCATATATAGGCTTTTAAAATGTGATAAAACAGTTGTTAATAAAAGTATAGATTCACTATAATCGTACATCACTGAAATCTGTACAAGAAGGTGCAGATTTCACTGTATTGAAGCATTGGAAGCAGCAGTGATCGCTGTACAGGCAGGAGGACACATCACTGACTTGTCATCATGTACAGATTACACTGTACTGAAGCAATGGGAGCAGTAGTGATCGCTGTACAGGCAGGAGGACACATCACTGACTTGTCATAATGTACAAATTACACTGTACTGAAGCAATGGGAGCAGCAGTGATCGCTGTACAGGCAGGAGGACACATCACTGACTTGTCATCATGTACAGATTACACTGTACTGAAGCAATGGGAGCAGCAGTGATCACTGTACAGGCAGGAGGACACATCACTGACTTGTCATCATGTACAGATTACACTGTACTGAAGCAATGTGAGCAGCAGTGATCGCTATACAGGTAAAAGGACACATCACTGACTTGTCATTATGTACAGATTACACTGTACTGAAGCAATGGGAGCAGCAGTGATTGCTGTACAGGCAGGAGGACACATCACTGACTTGTCATCATGTACAGATTACACTGTACTGAAGCAATGGGAGCAGCAGTGATCACTGTACAGGCAGGAGGACACATCACTGACTTCTCATTATGTACAGATTACACTGTACTGAAGCAATGAGAGCAGTAGTGATCGCTGTACAGGCAGGAGGACACATCACTGACTTGTCATCATGTACAGATTACACTGTGCTGAAGCAATGGGAGCAGCAGTGATCGCTGTACAGGCAGGAGGACACATCACTGACTTGTCATCATGTACAGATTACACTGTACTGAAGCAATGGGAGCAGCAGTGATTGCTGTACAGGCAGGAGGACACATCACTGACTTGTCATCATGTACAGATTACACTGTACTGAAGCAATGGGAGCAGTAGTGATCGCTGTACAGGCAGGAGGACACATCACTGACTTGTCATCATGTACAGATTACACTGTACTGAAGCAATGGGAGCAGTAGTGATCGCTGTACAGGCAGGAGGACACATCACTGACTTCTCATTATGTACAGATTACACTGTACTGAAGCAATGGGAGCAGCAGTGATCACTGTACAGGCAGGAGGACACATCACTGACTTGTCATCATGTACAGATTACACTGTACTGAAGCAATGTGAGCAGCAGTGATCGCTATACAGGTAAAAGGACACATCACTGACTTGTCATTATGTACAGATTACACTGTACTGAAGCAATGGGAGCAGTAGTGATCACTGTACAGGCAGGAGGACACATCACTGACTTGTCATCATGTACAGATTACACTGTGCTGAAGCAATGGGAGCAGCAGTGATCGCTGTACAGGCAGGAGGACACATCACTGACTTGTCATCATGTACAGATTACACTGTACTGAAGCAATGGGAGCAGCAGTGATTGCTGTACAGGCAGGAGGACACATCACTGACTTGTCATCATGTACAGATTACACTGTACTGAAGCAATGGGAGCAGCAGTGATCACTGTACAGGCAGGAGGACACATCACTGACTTCTCATTATGTACAGATTACACTGTACTGAAGCAATGGGAGCAGCAGTGATCGCTGTACAGGCAGGAGGACACATCAGTGACTTCTCATTATGTACAGATTACACTGTACTGAAGCAATGGGAGCAGCAGTGATCACTGTACAGACAGGAGGACACATCGCTGACTTGTCATCATGTACAGATTACACTGTACTGAAGCAATGGGAGCAGCAGTGATCTCTGTACAGGCAGGAGGACACATCACTGACTTGTCATCATGTACAGATTACACTGTACTGAAGCAATGGGAGCAGCAGTGATCACTGTATAGGCAGGAGGACACATCACTGACTTCTCATTATTTACTTATTACACTGTACTGAAGCAATGGGAGCAGCAGTGATCGCTGTACAGGCAGGAGGACACATCACTGACTTCTCATTATGTACAGATTACACTGTACTGAAGCAATGGGAGCAGCAGTGATCACTGTACAGGCAGGAGGACACATCACTGACTTGTCATCATGTACAGATTACACTGTACTGAAGCAATGGGAGCAGCAGTGATCACTGTACAGGCAGGAGGACACATCACTGACTTCTCATTATGTACTTATTACACTGTACTGAAGCAATGGGAGCAGCAGTGATCGCTGTACAGGCAGGAGGACACATCACTGACTTCTCATTATGTACTTATTACACTGTACTGAAGCAATGGGAGCAGCAGTGATCGCTGTACAGGCAGGAGGACACATCACTGACTTCTCATTATGTACTTATTACACTGTACTGAAGCAATGGGAGCAGCAGTGATCGCTGTACAGGCAGGAGGACACATCGCTGACTTCTCATTATGTACAGATTACACTGTACTGAAGCAATGGGAGCAGCAGTGATCACTGTATAGGCAGGAGGACACATCACTGACTTCTCATTATTTACTTATTACACTGTACTGAAGCAATGGGAGCAGCAGTGATCGCTGTACAGGCAGGAGGACACATCACTGACTTCTCATTATGTACAGATTACACTGTACTGAAGCAATGGGAGCAGCAGTGATCACTGTACAGGCAGGAGGACACATCACTGACTTGTCATCATGTACAGATTACACTGTACTGAAGCAATGGGAGCAGCAGCGATCACTGTACAGGCAGGAGGACACATCACTGACTTCTCATTATGTACAGATTACACTGTACTGAAGCAATGGAAGCAGCAGTGATCACTGTACAGGCAGGAGGACACATCACTGACTTGTCATCATGTACAGATTACACTGTACTGAAGCAATGGGACCAGCAGTGATCACTGTACAGACAGGAGGACACATCACTGACTTGTCATCATGTACAGAGTACACTGTACTGAAGCAATGAGAGCAGCAGTGATCCCTGTACAGGCAGGAGGACACATCGCTGACTTGTCATCATGTACAGATTACACTGTACTGAAGCAATGAGAGCAGCAGTGATCAATGTACAGGCAGGAGGACATATCACTGACTTGTCATCATGTACAGATTACACTGTACTGAAGCAATGGGAGCAGCAGTGATCACTGTACAGGCAGGAGGACACATCACTGACTTGTCATCATGTACAGATTACACTGTACTGAAGCAATGGGAGCAGCAGTGATCGCTGTACAGGCAGGGAGGACACATCACTGACTTGTCATCATGTACAGATTACACTGTACTGAAGCAATGGGAGCAGCATTGATCACTGTACAGGCAGGAGGACACATCACTGACTTGTCATCATGTACAGATTACACTGTACTGAAGCAATGGGAGCAGTAGTGATCGCTGTACAGGCAGGAGGACACATCACTGACTTCTCATTATGTACAGATTACACTGTACTGAAGCAATGGGAGCAGCAGTGATCACTGTACAGGCAGGAGGACACATCACTGACTTGTCATCATGTACAGATTACACTGTACTGAAGCAATGGGAGCAGCAGTGATCGCTGTACAGGCAGGAGGACACATCACTGACTTGTCATCATGTACAGATTACACTGTACTGAAGCAATGGGAGCAGCAGTGATCACTGTACAGGCAGGAGGACACATCACTGACTTGTCATCATGTACAGATTACACTGTACTGAAGCAATGGGAGCAGCAGTGATCACTGTACAGGCAGGAGGACACATCACTGACTTGTCATCATGTACAGATTACACTGTACTGAAGCAATGGGAGCAGCAGTGATCAATGTACAGGCAGGAGGACACATCACTGACTTCTCATTATGTACAGATTACACTGTACTGAAGCAAAGGGAGCAGCAGTGATCACTGTACAGACAGGAGGACACATCACTGACTTGTCATCATGTACAGATTACACTGTACTGAAGCAATGGGAGCAGCAGTGATCACTGTACAGGCAGGAGGACACATCGCTGACTTGTCATCATGTACAGATTACACTACTGAAAGCAATGGGAGCAGTAGTGATCACTGTACAGGCAGGAGGACACATCGCTGACTTGTCATCATGTACAGATTACACTGTACTAAAGCAATGGGAGCAGCAAGTGATCACTGTACAGACAGGAGGACACATCACTGACTTGTCATCATGTACAGATTACACTGTACTAAAGCAATGGGAGCAGCAGTGATCACTGTACAGACAGGAGGACACATCACTGACTTGTCATCATGTACAGATTACACTGTACTGAAGCAATGGGAGCAGCAGTGATCAATGTACAGGCAGGAGGACACATCGCTGACTTGTCATCATGTACAGATTACACTGTACTGAAGCAATGGGAGCAGCAGTGATCACTGTACAGGCAGGAGGACACATCACTGACTTGTCATCATGTACAGATTACACTGTACTGAAGCAATGGGAGCAGCAGTGATCACTGTACAGGCAGGAGGACACATCGCTGACTTGTCATCATGTACAGATTACACTGTACTGAAGCAATGGGAGCAGCAGTGATCTCTGTACAGGCAGGAGGACACATCACTGACTTGTCATCATGTACAGATTACACTGTACTGAAGCAATGGGAGCAGCAGTGATCACTGTACAGACAGGAGGACACATCCTGTCTAGTTTTGACTGTGGCCTCCATTGCTTTGATGCAGTGTAGTCCATACATAAGTCAGCAATGTGCCCTTTTAAATTTATAGCATTCACTATTGCTGCTGTAGCTCCTAATGTCTGGGACTCCCATGAGATGAGTCAACCTCATTAATGTTTTGTCTTATTAGCCCTGTTTGATCCAAAATGACCCTGTGATTTGTATACCTTAAAGGGGTATTCTCATCTTAGACAATGGGGGCATATCGCTAGGATATGCCCCCATTGTCTTATAGGTGCGGGTCCCACTGCTGGGATCCGCACCTATATCCAGAACGGAGCGGGGAGCGCTGCGCCTGGAGGACCCCAGGTTTCCGGGGGTCCGGCCACCACCAGGCGCAGCTCCCCGCGCCGCTCATAGAAATGAATGGGAGCCGGGCCATGCATGCGGGGTGCGCTCCCATTCATTTCTATGGAGCCGACGGAAGTAGCCGAGCCAGCGCTCGGCTATTTTCGGCGGCCCCATAGAAATGAATGGAGGGCGGCTGCGCATGCGCAGTGCGCCCTCATTCACTTCGGGCGCTCCGTTCTGGAAATAGGTGCGGGTCCCAGTGGTGGGACCCGCACCTATAAGACAATGGGGGCATATCCTAGCGATATGCCCCCATTGTCTAAAATGAGAATAACCCTTTAAGGGTGCTTTACACGGCCAGATGGTCAGGGTTGATGGTGGAAGATGGTGGTGTCTAAACAGCCTCCGCTGCGGGCAAGCAATGATTCTGTATGGGGACTGGCGATGGCATTAGTGGTCACTGTTCCCTATACTGTGGAGGAGATCACTGCATGTAAATGTGTCTCTTCCACTGACGAGCAGGAGATTATCCAGAAGAAAAGGGTCCAAAAACAGAGCCCGGGAACTATAGGCCGGTAAGTTTAACATCTGTCGTGGGTAAACTGTTTGAGGGTTTTCTAAGAGATGCTATCTTGGAGTACCTCAATGAAAATAAGCAAATAACTCCATATCAGCATGGCTTCATGAGGGATCGGTCATGTCAAACCAATTTGATCAGTTTCTATGAGGAGGTAAGTTCTAGACTGGACCGCGGCGACTCAATGGATGTCGAATATTTGGACTTCTCCAAAGCGTTTGACACGGTACCACATAAAAGGTTAGTATACAAAATGAGAATGCTTGGCCTTGGAGAAAATGTCTGTATGTGGGTAAGTAACTGGCTCAGTGATAGAAAACAGAGGGTGGTTATTGACGGTAGATACTCAGATTGGGGGTCACTGTTACTAGTGGGGTACCACAGGGGTCAGTACTGGAGGGGTCACTGTCACTAGTGCGGTACCACAGGGGTTAGTACTGGAGGGGTCACTGTCACTAGTGGGGTACCACAGGGGTCTGTATTGGGCCCTATTCTCTTCAATATATTTATTAATGACCTTGTAGAAGGCATGTACAGTAAAATATCAATTTTTGCAGATGACACTAAACTGTGTAAAGTAATTAACACAGAAGAGGACAGTATACTGTATATATACTACAGAGGACAGTATACTGTATATATACTACAGAGGACAGTATACTGTATATATATACTATAGAGGACAGTATACTGTATATATACTACAGAGGACAGTATACTGTATATATACTACAGAGGACAGTACACTGTATATACACTACAGAGGACAGTATACTGGATATATACTACAGAGGACAGTATACTGTATATATACTACAGAGGACAGTACACTGCTACAGATATATCTGGATAGACTGGAGGCTTGGTCAGAAAAGGGCAGATGAGGTTTAACACTGACAAATGTAAGGTTATGCATATGGGAAGGAATAATGCAAGTCACCAATACATACTAAATGGTAAAACACTGGGTAACACTGACATGGAAAAGGACCTAGGAATTTTAGTGAACAGCAAACTAAGCTTCAGAAACCAGTGTCAGACAGCTGCTGCCAAGGCCAATAAGATAATGGGTTGCATCAAAAGGGGCATAGATGGCGGTGATGAGAACATAGTCCTGCCACTTTACACATCACTAGTCAGACCACATATGGAGGACTGTGTACAGTTCTGGGCTCCTGTGAACAAGGCAGACATAGCAGAGCTGGAGAGGGTTCAGAGGAGGGCAACTAAAGTAATAACTGGAATGGGTGGACTACAGGACCCAGAAAGATTATCAAAATTAGGGACGACTGAGGGGAGATGTAATAACTATGTATAAATATATCAGGGGTCAGTACAGAGATCTCTCCCATCATCTATTTATCCCCAGGACTGTGACTGTGACGAGGAGACATCCTCTGCGTCTGGAGGAAAGAAGGTTTGTACATAAACATAGAAGAGGATTCTTTACGGTAAGAGCAATGAGACTATGGACTCTTTACTGTAAGAGCAGCGAGACTATGGACTCTTTACAGTAAGAGCAGTGAGACTATGGACTCTTTACGGTAAGAGCAGTGACACTATGGACTCTTTACGGTAAGAGCAGTGAGACTATGGACTCTTTACTGTAAGAGCAGTAAGACTATGGACTCTTTACAGTAAGAGCAGTGAGACTATGGACTCTTTACGGTAAGAGCAGTGACACTATGGACTCTTTACGGTAAGAGCAGTGAGACTATGGACTCTTTACTGTAAGAGCAGTGAGACTATGGACTCTTTACTGTAAGAGCAGTGAGACTATGGAACTCTCTCCCTGAGGAGGTGGTGATGGTAAGTTCACTATAAGAGATCAGGAGGGGCCTGGATGTATTTCTGGAGGTAATAATATTACAGGTTATAGTTACTAGAGAGGGGTCGTTGATCCAGGGAGTTATTCTGATGCCTGATTGGAGTCGGGAAGGAATTTTTCCCGCTAAAGTGAGGAAAATTGGCTTCTACCTCACAGGAGTTTTTTGCCTTCCTCTGGATCAACTTGTAGGAAAACAGGGAGAACTGGATGGACAGAGGGCTTTTTTCGGCCTTATAAACTATGTTACTATGTAAACACTTCTGTATGAGGAGGAGCAATGGCATTAGTGGTCACTGCTTCATATACTGTGGAGGAGATCACTGCATGTAAATGTGTCTCCTCCATTGACAAGCAGAGATTGTTCAGAACGAACACTTCTGTATAGGAATGAGCGATGGAATTACTGATACTGCTCTATATACTTTGGAGGAGATCGCTGCATGTAAATGTGTTTCCTCCATTGACAAGCAGAGATTGTCCAGATACTTCTGTATAGGAATGAGCGATGGCATTAGTGGTCACTGCTTCCTATACTGTGGAGGAGATCGCTGCATGTAAATGTGTCTCCTCCACTGGCAAGCAGAGATTGTCCAGATACTTCTGTATAGGAATGAGCGATGGCATTAGTGGTCACTGCTTCCTATACTGTGGAGGAGATCACTGCATGTAAATGTGTCTTCTCCATTGACAAGCAAAGATTGTCCAGATACTTCTGTATGTGGAGGAGAGATGGCATTAGTGATCACTGATTCCTATACTGTGGAGGAGATCACTGCATGTAAATGTGTCTCCTCCACTGACGAGCAGAGATTGTCCAGAAGGAACACTTCTGTATAGGAATGAGCGATGGCATTAGTGATCACTGCTCCCTATACTGTGGAGGAGATCACTGCATGCAAATGTGTCTCCTCCACTGACAAGCAGAGATTGTCCAGAAGGAACACTTCTGTAAAGGAATGAGCGATGGCATTAGTGGTCACTGCTTCCTATACTGTGGAGGAGATCACTGCATGTAAATGTGTCTCCTCCACTGACGAGCAGAGATTGTCCAGAAGGAACACTTCTGTATAGGAATGAGCAATGGCATTAGTGATCACTGCTTCCTATACTGTGGAGGAGATCACTGCATGTAAATGTGTCTCCTCCACTGACGAGCAGAGATTGTCCAGAAGGAACACTTCTGTATAGGAATGAGCAATGGCATTAGTGATCACTGCTTCCTATACTGTGGAGGAGATCACTGCATGTAAATGTGTCTCCTCCACTGACGAAACAGGAGATTGTCCAGAAGGAACACTTCTGTATAGGAATGAGCGATGGCATTAGTGATCACTGCTTCCTATACTGTGGAGGAGATCACTGCATGTAAATGTGTCTCCTCCACTGACGAACAGGAGATTGTCCAGAAGGAACACTTCTGTATAGGAATGAGCGATGGCATTAGTGATCACTGCTTCCTATACTGTGGAGGAGATCACTGCATGTAAATGTGTCTCCTCCACTGACGAGCAGAGATTGTCCAGAAGGAACACTTCTGTATAGGAATGCGCGATGGCATTAGTGATAGGACAAACCATCGTTATCAGCAAATTGGAAAACCTCTAATTTATTTGGGGCTTTTCCCAATAGAACCAGGTTAAGTTTTCCCAGTAAGTTTTATTCATCTTTAGGGTATGTCTTCTGCATATACCTGTATACCTCGTGTACAGCACATGATTGATTTTTTTGTATTTGTGGTATTTATTCTTTTAATGTTTTACTTTCTATAAGCTTTTAAAAAGGTTGTGTACCTTTTGGGGAGATGATGGGTTGGAAATCGCCCTTCCTGAGTAGAACTAGAACTACTTACCAGCACTGGCATTCCCCCTTCTCTCCATGGCCTCAGCTGCTCTGTTGGGCTCTCGGGATGTAAACTTCATGTCTGACTCTGCTGCAGCCAGTCCTCACATGATTCTCTGTTATGACACAAGGGGAGCAGGTCAGTGCTGCAGCCATGATTGGCTGCATCATATAGGAAGTTTAGATCCAGAGAGCCGAGCGACGCGATGGAGACAGGAAGCGGGGAAGTGTGCTACCCTTTACCCTCCTACCCAAAGGTGCACAACCCATTTAATGGATCTCAGACATTCTGAATCACAGGTTGAGGTTGGATGAAGTAAAAGGCATTTATTTAGAAATGTTCTAAAACCTCATCATCATATTGTAAAGATTTCATTATTCAGAATAATGCAATCTGTTTTATTCTTGGCAGATGGCTGTTCCAGAAGCTCAGGAGGACATCTGATAGGAGATGGTTGTGGTTTCACACAGGGTACATATGAAGAGCTTGCTATTATCCCAGATGTATCCTCAGTCAGTCACAGCAGAGATCTATCATCTGTTCCTTTTAAATCGGACCCACTGTTTGATCTACCACAGACGGTTAAGCAAAGTAGTCACAAAAATGGAGTTGAAAATCAAAGAGCTTGCACAGAAGAGAAGCCATTTTCATGTTCACTATGTGGGAAATCTTTTACTGATAAATCAAATCTTGTTACACATGAGCGAAGTCACTCAGGGGAGAAGCCATTTTCTTGTCCTGAATGTTTGAAGTGCTTCATAAAAAAATCAAATCTTCTTACACATAAGAGAATTCACACAGGAGAGAAGCCGTATTCATGTTCAGAGTGTGGAAAATGTTTTATTAAAAAATCCAACCTTATTACACATGAGACAGTTCACACAGGAGAGAAGCCATTTCCATGTTTAGAATGTGGCAAATGTTTTAAACAGAAATCGGATCTTGTCAGACATCAGCGAATTCACACTGGGGAGAAGCCATTTTCATGCTCAGAATGTGGGAAGCGTTATGGCATTAAATCAAATCTTGTTGAACATCAAAGAGTTCATACAGGTGAGAAGCCGTTTTCATGTTCAGAATGTGGGAGATGTTTCAGCCAGAAATCAGGGCTAGTCAAACACCAGAGCGTTCACTCAGGGGCAAAACCATTTTCATGCTCAGAATGTGGAAGGTGTTTTAACCATAAATCAGCTCTTGTTAGACATCTGAGAATTCACACAGGAGACAAGCCGTATTCATGCCCTGAATGTGGGAAATGTTTTCCTCAAAAATCAAATCTTGTGGAACATCTAAGAAGCCACACAGGAGAGAAGCCATTTTCATGTTCAGAATGTGGGAAAAGTTTTACAACTCAGTCAAATCTTGTTAAACATCAGAAGATTCACTGTGGAGAGAAGCCATTTTGATTTCCAATTGAAGAAATGTAGCATGTGTTTAGCTCCATGTAGGACCTGCTATGTCATGATGTCTTCTGAAGGCTGGCTACAATATAGAATTCCATTACTGCTTAATGAATGGCAGCACGATGGCTCAGTGGTTAGCATTGGTCCCTTGCAGCGCTCCTAAGTTCAAATCTGACCAAGGGTAACATCTGCATGGAGTTTTTATGTTCTCCTCCTGATTGTGTGTACTCCAGTGTCCTCCAACACTCCACAGACATAGAGAAGTTAGATTGTAAGCTCCAGTGTAGGCAGAGAGTGATGAGAATGTCTGTACAGAGCTGTGGAATATGTCAGTGATATATAAGAGATGAGAATGTCTGTACAGCGCTGTGGAATATGTCAGTGATATATAAGTGATGAGAATGTCTGTACAGTGCTGTGGAATATGTCAGTGATATATAAGTGATGAGAATGTCTGTACAGAGCTGTGGAATATGTCAGTGATATAGGAGTGATGAGAATGTCTGTACAGCGCTGTGGAATATGTCAGTGATATAGAAGTGATGAGAATGTCTGTACAGAGCTGTGGAATATGTCAGTGATATAGGAGTGATGAGAATGTCTGTACAGCGCTGTGGAATATGTCAGTGATATAGAAGTGATGAGAATGTCTGTACAGAGCTGTGGAATATGTCAGTGTTATATAAGTGATGAGAATGTCTGTACAGCGCTATGGAATATGTCAGTGATATAGAAGTGATGAGAATGTCTGTACAGAGCTGTGGAATATGTCAGTGATATAGACGTGATAAGAATGTCTGTACAGTGCTGTGGAATATGTCAGTGATATAGAAGTGATGAGAATGTCTGTACAGCGCTGTGGAATATGTCAGTGATATAAAAGAGATGAGAATGTCTGTACAGAGCTGTGGAATATGTCAGTGATATATAAATGATGAGAATGTCTGTACAGAGCTGTGGAATATGTCAGTGATATATAAATGATGGGAATGTCTGTACAGAGCTGTGGAATATGTCAGTGATATAGAAGTGATGAGAATGTCTGTACAGTGCTGTGGAATATGTCAGTGATATAGAAGTGATGAGAATGTCTCTACAGTGCTGTGGAATATGTCAGTGATATAGAAGTGATGAGAATGTCTGTACAGCGCTGTGGAATATGTCAGTGATATAGAAGTGATGAGAATGTCTCTACAGTGCTGTGGAATATGTCAGTGATATATAAGTGATTATAATGTCTGTACAGCGCTGTGGAATATGTCAGTGATATAGAAGTGATGAGAATGTCTGTACAGTGCTGTGGAATATGTCAGTGATATATAAGTGATGAGAATGTCTGTACAGTGCTGTGGAATATGTCAGTGATATAGAAGTGATGAGACTGTCTGTACAGTGCTGTGGAATATGTCAGTGATATAGAAGTGATGAGAATATCTGTACCGAGCTGTGGAATATGTCAGTGATATAGAAGTGATGAGATTGTCTCTACAGTGCTGTGGAATATGTCAATGATATAGAAGTGATGAGAATGTCTGTACAGTGCTGTGGAATATGTCAGTGATATAGAAGTGATGAGAATATCTGAACAGAGCTGTGGAATATGTCAGTGATATAGAAGTGATGAGAATGTCTGTATGGAGCTGTGGAATATGTCAGTGATATAGAAGTGATGAGAATGTCTGTACAGAGCTGTGGAATATGTCAGTGATATATAAGAGATGAGACTGTCTGTATAGAGCTGTGGAATATGTCAGTGATATATAAGTGATGAGAATGTCTGTACAGTGCTGTGGAATATGTCAGTGATATATAAGAGATGAGACTGTCTGTATAGAGCTGTGGAATATGTCAGTGATATAGAAGTGATGAGAATATCTGTACAGAGCTGTGGAATATGTCAGTGATATAGAAGTGATGAGAATGTCTGTACAGCGCTGTGGAATATGTCAGTGATATAGAAGTGATGAGAATGTCTGTACAGCGCTGTGGAATATGTCACTGATATAGAAGTAATGAGAATGTCTGTACAGCGCTGTGGAATATGTCAGTGATATAGAAGTGATGAGAATGTCTCTACAGTGCTGTGGAATATGTCAGTGATATATAAGTGATGAGAATGTCTGTACAGAGCTGTGGAATATGTCAGTGATATATAAGTGATGAGAATGTCTGTACAAAGCTGTGGAATATGTCAGTGATATAGAAGTGATGAGAATGTCTGTACAGTGCTGTGGAATATGTCAGTGATATAAAAGAGATGAGAATGTCTGTACAGTGCTGTGGAATATGTCAGTGATATATAAGTGATGAGAATGTCTGTACAGCGCTGTGGAATATGTCAGTGATATAGAAGTGATGAGAATGTCTGTACAGCGCTGTGGAATATGTCACTGATATAGAAGTAATGAGGCTTTATGCTTCTCTCTTTTGGTATTTTTTGCCACTATAGCCCCTGATGAACCCCACTTTGTTGTGGGTGAAGAAATGTTATGGTTTTAGTATCACTGTTGTATCATGCCACTGGATGGTGGCATATATGGCCGCTATTTATATTGTACCTAGAGACCACCAAGGATACCAACCCTGATAGGTAACTGTCATCCTACTGATTATATCCACCTAGATCTGAAGACTGTGGGATGGTCCTTGTTGGCAGATGTTAGGCATGGGCAGCCAGGGACAAGTTGATGTGTTTTTCAGCATTAGGGTTATTTTGGGTAAGTATAACCTATATGAGGTGCTTGGGCAGTGGAGGGGGTGGGTATGTGATAGGGGCTTCATCCCCTTTCATCATGCAGATAAGGATGAGCCTCTAACCCATCTCCACATGGGAATGGTCCTTGTAACGAGGTAGATGTGTTCTACTTTCCACTGTTCTAGATCTGCAGTGCCCATGTATGAATGTGAATATAGACAGCATTCCCTGAATCAGTGGAGGCCATTTTGGCACCATAGGAGGTACAATATAATGTCGGCCTAGCATGCATGTGGAGCCTGCATCCTCTATAGTTAATGGAGGCTGCTATGGCACTTAGTGACTATGGCATTTAGTGTTAGGTTCCCGTCTTAAAGAGATCGCCTTGATGTATGGCAGACGGGCACAGATAATTTTTGTACAAAATTTGCCAAGAATCTCACATTTACAATGTAGCGCTAGTATTGTGTAGATGGTGAGTATGGCGGTATTATATGTACTCAATTTATTGTCTGTGTTCGCAGAGTGCTGTTGCATTTTTTATATTTTACCACACGTGAATATAGATACTGCCATCTGGACGTTTATTGAATTCAATATCTGAATATATATAGTGACATATCCACCAGCTTGAACTGGACTAGGTTTTCATTTTTATTGGTCTCTGGTTTGAGATGATCACTTCTATAGGACGCCATTTTTGTTTCCAGTATGCCACAGTCTTCATATGGAGGTTTCTCCGTTGTCTCACTTTTCTAGGACGTTATTCTGCAGCAGACAACGGTGGTCCAGTCCATGTTGTTGCACTGACAGTGGCATTTATTTGGTGACTGGATATCCCATGAGCCACAGCTGTTACCGCAAGAACAGCTTGTAGCAGTGTAACCTGTAGAGGGATAGAGAGCAGCTAATCAGAGGCCTGTAGGTACAGAATGCATGGTGCCTAATGTCAAGCTCCATTTGTGCAGCATTCAGCCAGAAATCATTATACAACATTTTCTACAACTATTTCTATGGGGAAAATGCTCTGCAAACAGATTTGTTTAGCCAGCCTTACATGTCATGGAAAGATCTGCCTTCTCCCTCACAGTATTCACAGCAGTGCCCTCTGTCCTCTGGTTTTTACATTGGAGCCTTCCTCCATCCCCTAGTTGTGGCGTCAGATCCTTCCCCCCCCTCCCCTAGCTCTGGCGCAAGAGCCTTCCCTCCTCCCCTAGCTGTCGCGTCAGAGCCATCCCCTAGTTGTGACATCAGAGCCTTCCCCTATGCCCTAGTTGTGACGTCAGAGCCTTCCTCCATCCCCTAGCTGTGACGTCAGAGCCTTCCTCCATCCCCTCGCTGTGACGTCAGAGCCTTCCTCCATCCCCTCGCTGTGACCTCAGAGCAGAGCTGGTATTCTGCAGTGATAAGGCCGGGGCTTAACTATTGACTCACAGCTGCATGGAATATTGTGGACTGCAGCAGTCACTCAATAGTTATAATCCATCAGTAACACTACAAAAGGTCAGTGTAGCCCAGGCCTAATAATGTATAGTAATAGCACTACGGTTGAGGGTGTACAGATTTTATAGGCCCCCTGCACCTAGTTTCTCAGTGTTCATGCATCAGGCAATGCAGAATATGTGCAGTTCTCCAGATTTCTGACAGATTTACCATTTTTTCAAGCAAGGAACAGAAATTTCTGTGCCAGGACCTATAGGAGTTACGTGGTCCACCTCTATTGCAGATACATATATACACTGCAGCCAGAGGCGTAAGAGCACAGGAGACTGACTGACCCGGTCACACAATGAGGGAGATTTATCAATACTGATGTTCCTTCATTTATTAAGAGGAGAATTCTAATACTAAAATCAGGTTCTCAAAAAGTCCTGAACAGTGGTGCAAATGCTGTACTCCATAATTTTTGCTCCACATTGGTGATGTAAACATTTGATAAATGTCCCCAATGCAGCAGCACAAATAACGTACAATATTACCATAGTAATAGAAAACATTAATAGAAAACATGCTATTACTATGGCAATATTGTATGTTATTTGTGTTTGCAGAGCGCTGTGCATGGTGTTTTTTCCTTTGTGTTTCTAGTCATGGCAGCGTGCACCTGCACATTGGGATCTACTGACTGACCCCCTTTTTTGGCTCGCCAGTGCAGCCTTGCACTCTTTTAACACACTTTCAGGTATTGGCTTTCAATCAATATAAGGTATCTGAACCTTTTGTGATAAATGAAGCATTCAATATGGATATATGTACAATTGATTAGATACATAGTGAGAATAGAGACCAATATACAAAGGAAAAGTGGTAGGAAGAGAGTATGGTGGAATCCTGTGAAGAGAGTGTAAGGAAAATATAGACCAAATGTCATTTTGCTCTATGTACTGGACAATATTAGAGATGGCGGCTGGTAAATGCTATGTGGTTGTATGGTGCTGAAGATGGTCCCTATGGACCAACACTTCTGGCTCACATATGGATAGTGGTTACACAGCATTTAATTTCCTATAAACTGGATGAACCTCTTATTGTGAAAATCACTAAATAAAATTACCTTTAAATTGCAAAGAATATTCCGTGTGTCACATATTTATACTACTATAGGATGACCTGGCACCGGGAAGAGCAGTGTGTGGTTCTCCATTCTATAACAGACTGCCAGGCGAGGCCTGTTATCTCTGGGACCGCAACTGTCTCCAGAACGGGGCTCTGTGAAGGAACATTCACTGCACATCCTCATCTCTCACTACAAAAGGATCACAGCCCATAGGAATGCACAAGTAGCTGGAAATCCTCTTCACAATCGCTCCAGTAAACAAGGCACTGGCGGTTTGTCTTTTTAACCGCTATATGCTGGTGAGCAATTGTAAAAAGTATTAGCATTTTCTGTCCTCCACAGAGAAGTATGGAAGGTGCATAGTAGTCACTTGCAGACATTTCGATTAGTCTAACAAAAAAGCCTTACTATAAAAGGTGGGGACCACTGATGATGAATGGTGGGTACATACAGTTCAGTACTGTCCTTACCTGAAGGGCAGGAGGCGTAGGAGGATCGGTCCGTAACAGACCTGCATTGAAGGTTCATAGGCCTGGAGTATTGAGACACTGAAAAGATAAGAAATTATTACATTCCTCCGCTAATCATTATACTGTATACAACAAAAGAGAAAAAACGTTTACATTCAACCGCAAATGATTATATTGATTATACGATTATAGTGATTATAATCCTAACCCCAACGACCATAAGCTGCATTTTGTATTACTGATCAAAGACATCATTATTTCAACAACAATAGAAAAAAAGCGAGGGCTATAGAAGCCACATGTATTGAAGAAATGAAAATGTATTTAGTCAGGAAGATAAATTTCCTGGTCTCGAATTGGTTAAACAGCAAATGAAAACTGAAATAAGCGTGGCCTCATTCTCCATACCAAATGATTGTACGGTGTCATCAATCCTGCAACGAGAATTTTGTCCAACCACCAGGGCTGGTACCAGGAGCAGGATGGCTGCAGAAATATAGAACTTCATTCTTGCAGAAGATATCCAGAAGTTGTCCTCACCAGCCTCTGTGCAGGAGCTTTATATAGTCAGGTAATCATTGATAATGCCCATCATCAGTCACACACCCATCATATGACTGCAGGTGCGGCTGACAGTGGAACCTCTCATTAGCATCGCTTCATATTATTATACAATGTAGTTATTATTTCAATACATCATTCAAGACAATAGGGTGCAGCCTTCATTTCACAATGATCACATTACTGTATAATCATCAAAAAAAACAGTGTTGTTCTTATTCTCGGTGATTGAAAACTTTGTGGCACACTGCTGAAGTGTTGGTGCTGTGAGTCGGGTTCCCACCCCGTAAAATGGAAGAAACTCCAGCAGAAGAGAATTGGATGCAATAGACTTTTGTGTTTGTAGAGCGGCTGTGCATAATATTCGGGACGTTTCGGACGAATTTGGCCTTTATCAAACTGTAGCACAAAAGAACAATTTACAGATTGTTACGTATTGCTGCATAATGTCTGTACATAGGCTCCAAATAAAGTCTTACAAAATTATATTTGAGTTTGTGGTCCCTACAATACTCACAAAAACTGTAATTGCAGAAGATCCATTAAGTGTGGACTCAGATTATCTGTCTGATCGTGATTAAGGATAGGAACATCATTATATACAGTACTCATAGGTATAAAGACACATCAATAAGGGGAAGAGACTCATATAAAGGGAAGGTGCAGGGTGATCCTATAGGTTTCTATTAGATATATATCTATACATATATACACATGCACATATAAACATAAAATGCATCTCCGTTCTAGTGAAAATAGTCTGACTCATAAGACTATATAAAGGCAGTGTAAGTGAGGAGCTGAGCCGCATAACAGGGTTGGGGTATAGAAGTGAGTAATTATATTCTATTCTATGGTTCCAGAGGTAGGCATATGAACCCTGTTCAACCAAATACATAATGACTATGTGAAATACATGACGGTCCTCTATAAAAGCGCGCGCTATCGGCAAAGGAGATGGGGCACATCTGCACTATGCCACCTTGCGTGTCAAGCCTCGTTCTCAGTGAGGCTGAAGAGGGAACGCTGTTATCCAGTGTTATGGTGCTGAAACGCCAATCCACTAGATGAAGGGGCATATTAAAAAAGGCAAACTGACAGTAATGGGCAGTGTGATGATGGGCCAGGTGTATGAATATGCTAATGAGGTAAATTATGGTAATGAACGTGGTAGTGAGGGCAAGTTAAATATGGTAATGAGGGTAGTTGTTGTTGTAAAGAGATATGGAAAATGTAGAAGCATAGTGGGAATAGATAAGGAAGCAGAGACCAAATAAAGACAAGGTAAAGTAAGTGTAAACGAAAGGGGGAAATGGAATGTGGAAAGGATACAGTCCAGGGTGGCACTAGGATCCCATCTTCATGTTATGTCTGAAAAATAAAAGAAAAAATCAATTAGAGAAAATGGCACATTTCAGGATATATAGCACCCTAGATGAAACTTTGGATTTCATAATCCCTATTTACAAAGTGTCCAATTTATGAATCCAGTACGCCTCTCATTTTTTTAAGTAGCTGAATCCTGTTACCACCCCTCCTGGAGGGTAGGACCTGCTCAATTACCTGGAATTTAAGTTGAGACAGGTTATGTCCTGCCGTGTGGAAGTGTAGCGGCACTGGTAGTAGTAGATATTTCTTCCTAATATTAGACTTGTGTTGGCAGACTCTCACTTACAAATGCCTTACCCCATGGACACTTCAATAAATATATGACAAAATTAGTTGTGCATGTAAAAAAATTGGAATTTTCCTTCCAGAATGGGGGTGGTATATGTCAGGTCCTTTCTGTACATTTGTGCATTGTGCACAATGAATGCATGAAAATGTGCCCTGTTTTGGTATATTTAGAAATCTTTGCTTTGGGATATATCTAGAGGGTCCTGTGTCGGCCCTGACCAACAGATCTCATAAGTTGGTGGGTCGGTGTGTACAGGCCAAAATGGGACTATGGAATTCTGGTATGTTGGGATATGATCTCTGTAGAAGAGTCCAATGACTGCGAATGCTATTTTATTGACACAGGAATAGAATGTGTGGACAAAGGGGACTCGTGGGCCCTTATTTGAGAATTTGGTTTCAGTGGTTCTTTTTTTGTGAGGTTGGAGTAGATATAGTAGGTAGCCCCTTTCTAAGAATCGTTGTTTCATCTCATCAAGTCTCTGTTTATGTATGGAGTCTGTTTTAACGATGCAGTGAATCCGGTCGAATTGAGAATTGGGAAGAGATTTCTTTGTGTTAGATGAATGAAAACTGGTGAAATGTTTTACCTTTTACCTTGTCTTTATTTGGTCTCTGCTTCCTTATCTATTCCCACTATGCTTCTACATTTTCCATATCTCTTTACAACAACAACTACCCTCATTACCATATTTAACTTGCCCTCACTACCACGTTCATTACCATAATTTACCTCATTAGCATATTCATACACCTGGCCCATCATCACACTGCCCATTACTGTCAGTTTGCCTTTTTTAATATGCCCCTTCATCTAGTGGATTGGCGTTTCAGCACCATAACACTGGATAACAGCACTCCCTCTTCAGCCTCACTGAGAACGAGGCTTGACACGCAAGGTGGCATAGTGCAGATGTGCCCCATCTCCTTTGCCGATAGCGCGCGCTTTTATAGAGGACGCAGTCCCACATGGCAGCAGGCGCATCTCTACAGTGCAACAGCACGCTTCCACGCAGCGCACTCGCAATTCTATACTTTATTTTTTTTAACCAGCGGCACCAGGTACAGTCTATCATGCGTCACCATCATGTATTTCACATAGTCATTATGTATTTGGTTGAACAGGGTTCATATGCCTACCTCTGGAACCATAGAATAGAATATAATTACTCACTTCTATACCCCAACCCTGTTATGCGGCTCAGCTCCTCACTTACACTGCCTTTATATAGTCTTATGAGTCAGACTATTTTCACTAGAACGGAGATGCATTTTATGTTTATATGTGCATGTGTATATATGTATAGATATATATCTAATAGAAACCTATAGGATCACCCTGCACCTTCCCTTTATATGAGTCTCTTCCCCTTATTGATGTGTCTTTATACCTATGAGTACTGTATATAATGATGTTCCTATCCTTAATCACGATCAGACAGATAATCTGAGTCCACACTTAATGGATCTTCTGCAATTACAGTTTTTGTGAGTATTGTAGGGACCACAAACTCAAATATAATTTTGTAAGACTTTATTTGGAGCCTATGTTACAGACATTATGCAGCAATACGTAACAATCTGTAAATTGTTCTTTTGTGCTACAGTTTGATAAAGGTCGAAACGTCCCGAATATTATGCACAGCCGCTCTACAAACACAAAAGTCTATTGCATCCAATTCTCTTGTGCTGGAGTTTCTTCCATTGTTAATATTCTCAGATTATGTGCAGCTTATTCATGGATAGGTGTGGCATGGTCTCTGTCAAACATCTTGTTCTAATGGCTCTTTCGGACAAGCGTGTCCAGAAGCGTGATTTCCTTTTATGGACACTGCTTGTTTCACAGGATTGCATGTCATTCTAATGCTGTGTCTCTGACATAAAGCTGTCAGTATAATTCTGTAGCTGCAAAATCTGACAGAGACACACAGGATTGTATATAATTAGCGGTTTTTTTTCCTTGTCCATTCCGGGTTTTTTTGCTGTCCTTATGCAGAACCATTCACTTCAGTGGGGTCGCAAAACAATGCAAATGACTCGGTGTGCATTCGGTGTCCACATAGCCGTGCAGCAAAATAAAATAGGACATGGTTATTGTCCACATTACAGACAAGCATAGGTATGTTCTGTAATGGGCCGGACATTCCATTGCGCAAAAATAGGATGCACACGGCCAGTATCCATGTTTTGCGGATCCATAATTTCCATGAGGCCTAAGAGAAGCAACCGTCCATTATTACTTAAGATCAATTGCAGTCATGAAAACCATGAAATGCTATGATGAAACTGACTCTCCCCAGGAAAGAAGACCAAGAGTTACTTCTGCTGCAGAGGAGACATCATTAGAGACACCAACCTCAGAACCATCAGAAATAAGAGGCAATATGAGTGCTTTATGGAGATCAAGCACCAGAAACATCCCAAAAACAGCTGATCAGAGAGGAGAATGTGAGAATCAGGTCCATGGCTGCGTCTCGATAAATTAGAATAATATAGAAAAGTTCATTTATTTCAGTAATTCTATTTAAAGAACCTCATATCTTATATAGAGCTCTATAATATACAGTCTTATATACAGTGATCTCTTATATATTCTATAGATACATTATATACAGTGATCTCTCATATATTCTATAGATACATTATACAAAGTGATCTCTCATATATTCTATAGATACATTATATACAGTGATCTCTTATATATTCTATAGATTATACACAGTGATCTCTTATATATTCTATAGATACATTATATACAGTGATCTCTTATATGTTGTATAGATACATTATACACGGTGATCTCTTATATATTCTATAGATACATTATACACAGTGATCTCTTATATATTCTATAGATATATTATATACTGTGATCTCTTATATATTCTATAGATACATTATACACAGTGATCTCTTATATATTCTATATATACATTATACACAGTGAACTCTTATATATTCTATAGATACATTATATACAGTGATCTCTCATATATTCTATAGATACATTATACATAGTGAACTCTTATATATTCTATAGACTACATTATATACAAGTGATCTCTTATATATTCATATAGCAGTACATTATAACAGTGATCTACTTATATATTCTATAGTACATTATATACAGTGATCTCTTATATATTCTATAGATACATTATATACAGTGAGTAATTCTATAGATTACATTATATACAGACTCTTATATATTCTATATACATTATACACAGTGATCTCATTATATATTCTATAGATACATTATATACAGTGATCTCTTATATATTCTATATTCTTATATTCATACATTATATACAGTGATCTCTATATATATTCTATAGTGATACATTATATACAGTGATCTCTTATATATTCTATAGATACATTATATACAGTGATCTCTTATATATTCTATAGATACATATTATATATATTCAGTGATCTCTTAATATTTATAGATACATTATATACAGTGATCTCTATATATTCTATAGATACAATACATGATTCATTATCAGTGATCTCTTATATATTCTATATAGTATCTCTCATATATTCTATAGATACATTATACACAGTGATCTCTTATATATTCTATAGATACATTATATACAGTGATCTCTTATATATCTATATACATTATATTACAGTGATTCTCTATATATTCTATAGATATATTATATACAGTGATCTCTCATATATTCTATTAGATACATTACTATAAGCACAGTGATTCTATTATATCATATATTCTATAGATACATTATACACAGTGATCTCTTATATATTCTATAGATACATATAGATACATTATATACAGTGATCTCTTATATATTCTATAGATACATTATACACAGTGATCTCTTATATATTCTATAGATACATTATATACAGTGATCTCTTATATATTCTATAGATACATTATATACAGTGATCTCTTATATATTCTATAGATACATTATATACAGTGATCTCTTATATATTCTATAGATACATTATATACAGTGATCTCTTATATATTCTATAGATACATTATATACAGTGATCTCTTATATATTCTATAGATACATTATACACAGTGATCTCTCATATATTCTATAGATACATTATATACAGTGATCTCTTATATATTCTATAGATACATTATACACAGTGATCTCTCATATATTCTATAGATACATTATATACAGTGATCTCTCATATATTCTATATATACATTATATACAGTGATCTCTCATATATTCTATAGATACATTATACATAGAGATCTCTCATATATTCTATAGATACATTATACACAGTGATCTCTTATATATTCTATAGATACATTATATACAGTGATCTCTTATATATTCTATAGATACATTATATACAGTGATCTCTCATATATTCTATAGATACATTATATACAGTGATCTCTTATATATTCTATAGATACATTATACATAGAGATCTCTCATATATTCTATAGATACATTATATACAGTGATCTCTTATATATTCTATAGATACATTATACACAGTGATCTCTCATATATTCTATAGATACATTATATACAGTGATCTCTCATATATTCTATAGATACATTATATACAGTGATCTCTTATATATTCTATAGATACATATATACAGTGATCTCTATATATTCTATAGATACATTATATACAGTGATCTCTTCTAATATTCATTATAGATACATTATATACAGTGATCTCTCATATTCTATAGATACATTATATACAGTAATCTCTCATATATTCTATAGATACATTATATACAGTGATCTCTCATATATTCTATAGATACATTATACATAGAGATCTCTCATATATTCTATAGATACATTATATACAGTGATCTCTTATATATTCTATAGATACATTATACATAGAGATCTCTCATATATTCTATAGATACATTATACACAGTGATCTCTTATATATTCTATAGATACATTATATACAGTGATCTCTCATATATTCTATATATACATTATATACAGTGATCTCTTATATATTCTATAGATACATTATACATAGAGATCTCTCATATATTCTATAGATACATTATACACAGTGATCTCTCATATATTCTATAGATACATTATATACAGTGATCTCTCATATATTCTATAGATACATTATATACAGTGATCTCTCATATATTCTATAGATACATTATATACAGTGATCTCTTATATATTCTATAGATACATTATATACAGTGATCTCTTATATATTCTATAGATACATTATATACAGTGATCTCTCATATATTCTATAGATACATTATACATAGAGATCTCTCATATATTCTATAGATACATTATACACAGTAATATCTCATATATTCTATAGATACATTATACATAGAGATCTCTCATATATTCTATAGATACATTATATACAGTGATCTCTCATATATTCTATAGATACATTATATACAGTGATCTCTTATATATTCTATAGATACATTATATACAGTGATCTCTTATATATTCTATAGATACATTATATACAGTGATCTCTCATATATTCTATAGATACATTATACATAGAGATCTCTCATATATTCTATAGATACATTATACACAGTGATCTCTCATATATTCTATAGATACATTATATACAGTGATCTCTCATATATTCTATAGATACATTATACACGGTGATCTCATATATATTCTATAGATACATTATATACAGTGATCTCTTATATATTCTATAGATACATTATACACAGTGATCTCTTATATATTCTATAGATACATTATACACAGTGATCTCTCATATATTCTATAGATACATTGTACACGGTGATCTCTTATATATTCTATAGACACATTATATACAGTGATCTCTTATATATTCTATAGATACATTATACACGGTGATCTCTTATATATTCTATAGATACATTATATACAGTGATCTCTCATATATTCTATAGATACATTATATACAGTGATCTCTCATATATTCTATAGATACATTATACACTGTGATCTCTTATATATTCTATAGATACATTATACACAGTGATCTCTTATATATTCTATAGATACATTATATACAGTGATCTCTCATATATTCTATAGATACATTATATACGGTGCTCTCTCATATATTCTATTGATACATTATATACAGTGATCTCTTATATATTCTATAGATACATTATACACAGTGATCTCTCATATTTTCTATAGATACATTATATACAGTGATCTCTTATATATTCTATAGATACATTATACACAGTGATCTCTTATATATTCTATAGATACATTATACACAGTGATCTCTCATATATTCTATAGATACATTATATACAGTGATATCTTATATATTCTATAGATACATTATACACAGTGATCTCTTATATATTCTATAGATACATTATACACGGTGATCTCTCATATTTTCTATAGATACATTATGTACAGTGATCTCTTATATATTCTATAGATACATTATATACAGTGATCTGTTATATATTCTATAGATACATTATATACAGTGATCTCTCATATATTCTATAGATACATTATACACGGTGATCTCTCATATATTCTATAGATACATTATATACAGTGATCTCTCATATATTCTATAGATACATTATATACAGTGATCTCTTATATATTCTATAGATACATTATACATGGTGATCTCTCATATATTCTATAGATTCATTATATACAGTGATCTCTCATATATTCTATAGATACATTATATACAGTGATCTCTCATATATTCTATAGATACATTATACACAGTGATCTCTCATATATTCTATAGATACATTATATACAGTGATCTCTTATATATTCTATAGATACATTATACACAGTGATCTCTTATATATTCTATAGATACATTATACACAGTGATCTCTTATATATTCTATAGATACATTATATACAGTGATCTCTTATATATTCTATAGATACATTATATACAGTGATCTCTTATATATTCTATAGATACATTATACACAGTGATCTCTCATATATTCTATAGATACATTATATACAGTGATCTCTTATATATTCTATAGATACATTATACACAGTGATCTCTTATATATTCTATAGATACACTATACACAGTGATCTCTCATATATTCTATAGATACATTATACACAGTGATCTCTTATATATTCTATAGATACACTATACACAGTGATCTCTCATATATTCTATAGATACATTATACACAGTGATCTCTCATATATTCTATAGATACATTATATACAGTGATCTCTTATATATGCTATAGATACATTATATACAGTGATCTCTTATATATTCTATAGATACATTATACACGGTGATCTCTTATATATTCTATAGATACATTATACACAGTGATCTCTTATATATTCTATAGATTCATTATATACAGTGATCTCTCATATATTCTATAGATACATTATATACAGTGATCTCTTATATATTCTATAGATACATTACGTACAGTGATCTCATATATATTCTATAGATACATTATATACAGTGATCTCTTATATATTCTATAGATACATTATATACAGTGATCTCTCATATTCTATAGATACATTATACACAGTGATCTCTTATATATTCTATAGATATATTATATACAGTGATCTCTTATATATTCTATAGATACATTATATACAGTGATCTCTTATATATTCTATAGATATATTATATACAGTGATCTCTTATATATTCTATAGATACATTATATACAGTGATCTCTTATATATTCTATAGATACATTATATACAGTGATCTCTTATATATTCTATAGATACATTATATACAGTGATCTCTTATATATTCTATAGATACATTATACACGGTGATCTCTTATATATTCTATAGATACACTATACACAGTGATCTCTTATATATTCTATAGATACATTATATACAGTGATCTCTCATATATTCTATAGATACATTATATACTGTGATCTCTTATATATTCTATAGATACATTATATACAGTGATCTCATATATATTCTATAGATACATTATATACAGTGATCTCTTATATATTCTATAGATACATTATATACAGTGATCTCTCATATTCTATAGATACATTATACACAGTAATCTCTTATATATTCTATAGATACATTATATACAGTGATCTCTCATATTCTATAGATACATTATACACAGTGATCTCTTATATATTCTATAGATATATTATATACAGTGATCTCATATTTTCTATAGATACATTATATACAGTGATCTCTTATATATTCTATAGATACATTATACACAGTGATCTCTCATATTTTCTATAGATACATTATATACAGTGATCTCTTATATGTTCTATAGATACATTATACACGGTGATCTCTTATATATTCTATAGATACATTATACACAGTGATCTCTTATATATTCTATAGATACATTATATACTGTGATCTCTTATATATTCTATAGATACATTATATACGGTGATCTCATATATATTCTATAGATACATTATATACAGTGATCTCTTATATATTCTATAGATACATTATATACAGTGATCTCTCATATTCTATAGATACATTATACACAGTAATCTCTTATATATTCTATAGATACATTATATACAGTGATCTCTCATATTCTATAGATACATTATACACAGTGATCTCTTATATATTCTATAGATACATTATATACAGTGATCTCTTATATATTCTATAGATACATTATATACAGTGATCTCATATATATTCTATAGATACATTATATACAGTGATCTCTTATATATTCTATAGATACATTATATACAGTGATCTCTCATATTCTATAGATACATTATACACAGTAATCTCTTATATATTCTATAGATACATTATACACTGTGATCTCTCATATTCTATAGATACATTATATACGGTGATTTCTTATATATTCTATAGATACATTATATACAATGATCTCTCATATATTCTATAGATACATTATATACAGTGATCTCTTATATATTCTATAGATACATTATACATAGTGATCTCTCATATATTCTATAGATACATTATACACAGTGATTTCTTATATATTCTATAGATACATTATATACAGTGATCTCTCATATTCTATAGATACATTATACACAGTGATCTCTTATATATTCTATAGATACATTATACACAGTGATCTCTTATATATTCTATAGATACATTATACACAGTGATCTCTTATATATTCTATAGATACATTATACACGGTGATCTTATTATATTCTATAGATACATTATATACAGTGATCTCTCATATTCTATAGATACATTATATACAGTGATCTCTCATATTCTATAGATACATTATACACAGTGATCTCTTATATATTCTATAGATACATTATACACAGTGATCTCTTATATATTCTATAGATACATTATACACGGTGATCTTATTATATTCTATAGATACATTATATACAGTGATCTCTCATATTCTATAGATACATTATATACAGTGATCTCTCATATTCTATAGATACATTATACACAGTAATCTCTTATATATTCTATAGATACATTATACACAGTGATCTCTCATATTTTATAGATACATTATATACGGTGATCTCTCATATTCTATAGATACATTATATAACTGAATTTAAACATGCCTGGGATAAACATGTATCTATCCTCAGATAAAAATAAAAGGATAATAAAAGGGCAGACTAGATGGACCAGGTGGTCTTTTTCTGCCGTCAATCTTCTATGTTTCTATGTTTCTATACAGTGATCTCTCATATTCTATAGATACATTATACACAGTGATCTCTCATATTCTATAGATACATTATACACAGTGATCTCTTATATATTCTATAGATACATTATATACAGTGATCTCTCATATTCTATAGATACATTATATACAGTGATCTCTCATATATTCTATAGATACATTATATACACAGTGATCTCTCATATATTCTATAGATACATTATATACAGTGATCTCTTATATATTCTATAGATACATTATATACAGTGATCTCTCATATTCTATAGATACATTATACACAGTGATCTCTCATATTCTATAGATACATTATATACAGTGATCTCTCATATATTCTATAGATACATTATATACACAGTGATCTCATATTCTATAGATACATTATATACAGTGATCTCTCATATATTCTATAGATACATTATATACAGTGATCTCATATATTCTATAGATACATTATATACACAGTGATCTCATATTCTATAGATACATTATATACATGGTGATCTCTCATATTCTATAGATACATTATATACAGTGATCTCCTATATATTCTATAGATACATTATACACAGTGATCTCTCATATATTCTATAGATACATTATATACAGTGATCTCTTATATATTCTATAGATACATTATACACAGTGATCTCTCATATATTCTATAGATACATTATATACAGTGATCTCTTATATATTCTATAGATACATTATATACAGTGATCTCTCATATATTCTATAGATACATTATATACACAGTGATCTCATATTCTATAGATACATTATATACAGTGATCTCCTATATATTCTATAGATACATTATACACAGTGATCTCTCATATATTCTATAGATACATTATATACAGTGATCTCTTATATATTCTATAGATACATTATACACAGTGATCTCTCATATATTCTATAGATACATTATATACAGTGATCTCTTATATATTCTATAGATACATTATATACAGTGATCTCTCATATATTCTATAGATACATTATATACACAGTGATCTCATATTCTATAGATACATTATATACACAGTGATCTCATATTCTATAGATACATTATATACACAGTGATCTCATATTCTATAGATACATTATATACATGGTGATCTCTCATATTCTATAGATACATTATACACAGTGATCTTTCATATATTCTATAGATACATTATATACAGTGATCTCTTATATATTCTATAGATACATTATACACAGTGATCTTTCATATTCTATAGATACATTATACATGGTGATCTCTCATATTCTATAGATTATACACAGTGATCTCTCATATATTCTATAGATTCATTTTACACAGACTGAGCCTTCATTTATTCTATAGATTTTTCAAGTTAGTTAACCTACAGAGTTTTGCAATGTTGTAAATTATGGTTATGTAGGCCTAATGATAAGTGTACAGACAACTAAGAGTTTAAATCCTTATTTACCCATTAGGTTGCTAGGGTCATGGACCCAGGCCCAACTCCTTAGTTAGTGAAAGAATCTACAATTAGCACAGATGGAGGGAAAGTTTAAGAAAGCTTTGCATGCAAAGCCTCAAGTACCAGAGTCCTGCTGTCTGAGACTTCAACTGTTAAAGAGCAACTCATACATTGAAATACTTCAAAGAAAAGACCCGACGTCTTGAGAAGGTCTATAACCCGAAAGCTGTCTGGGAGAAATCAGTGAAGTACACACTATTTATGGCATGCAACTTCACTGCTTTAGGAGGTAAATCAAGCTCAGAGCCCCATCACAATAAAATTTGGGTCAGCTCCCAATCCTTCATTTTCAGAATTACAAAAGGAGAGTTACCAAGACCAGTATAGCACACTGGGGCTACTAAGACTGTATGATGAGAAATAAACTAGGAGTACTACAAACTCCATCATTATTGCCTGTACATTACCGTGGAAGATACTGCTGCTCACTTAAATACCTGTGAACTTTCACGGTTGCATTTGTACGTCTGCCTCACACTCAGCAAATCATCCAACATCAAGGTTACCCCAATTAAAACCAGACAGGCAGCCCAATAATATAGTGTGCCCAGAGGAACGGAATGGTATGCCTTTTAGTGACTGCATGGCCTAAGGAGCACAAGAGTGGAGATCGCCATTGTCCTTGGAAGTAAAAAGATTACTGTTTACATGGAGTAAGTATACTCTTTTGTTTCCTGGGTTTCCTCCACAGAAATACGTTTTGAGCTCCACCAGGGACAGCGAGTGATGATCATGGTTGTACAGCACTGGAGAATATGTTAATGATAATATCTGCAGAGTACTGCAGAATATGTGAGCTGTGTATAAGTGATGAGAATGTCTGTGCAGCGCTGTGGAATATGTCAGTGATATAAAAGTGATGAGAATGTCTGTACAGTGCTGTGGAATATGTCAGTGATATAAAAGTGATGAGAATGTCTGTACAGTGCTGTGAAATATGTCAGTGATATAAAAGTGATGAGAATGTCTGTACAGTGCTGTGGAATATGTCAGTGATATAAAAGTGATGAGAATGTCTGTACAGCGCTGTGGAATATGTCAGTGATATAGAAGTGATGAGAATGTCTGTACAGAGCTGTGGAATATGTCAGTGATATATAAGTGATGAGAATGTCTGTACAGTGCTGTGGTATATGTCAGTGATATATAAGTGATGAGAATGTCTGTACAGTGCTGTGGAATATGTCAGTGATATATAAGAGATGAGAATGTCTGTACAGTGCTGTGGAATATGTCAGTGATATATAAGTGATGAGAATGTCTGTACAGAGCTGTGGAATATGTCAGTGTTATATAAGTGATGAGAATGTCTGTACAGTGCTGTGGGATATGTCAGTGATATATAAGGGATGAGAATGTCTGTACAGCGCTGTGGAATATGTCAGTGATATAGAAGTGATGGGAATGTCTGTACAGCGCTGTGGAATATGTCAGTGATATAGAAGTGATAATGTCTGTACAGAGCTGTGGAATATGTCAGTGATATAGTAGTGATGAGAATGTCTGTACAGTGCTGTGGAATATGTCAGTGATATAGAAGTGATGAGAATGTCTGTACAGTGCTGTGGAATATGTCAGTGATATAGAAGTGATGGGAATGTCTGTACAGCACTGTGGAATATGTCAGTGATATATAAGTGATGAGAATGTCTGTACAGCGCTGTGGAATATGTCAGTGATATAGTAGTGATGAGAATGTCTGTACAGTGCTGTGGAATATATCAGTGTTATATAAGTGATGAGAATGTCTCTACAGCTCTGTGGAATATGTCAGTGATATAGAAGTGATAATGTCTGTACAGCGCTGTGGAATATGTCAGTGATCTAGAAGTGATGAGAATGTCTGTACAGCGCTGTGGAATAAGTCAGTGATATAGTAGTGATGAGAATGTCTGTACAGTGCTGTGGAATATGTCAGTGATATATAAGTGATGAGAATGTCTGTACAGCGCTGTGGAATATGTCAGTGATCTAGAAGTGATTATAATGTCTGTACAGCGCTGTGGAATATGTCAGTGATCTAGAAGTGATGAGAATGTCTGTACAGCGCTGTGGAATAAGTCAGTGATATAGTAGTGATGAGAATGTCTGTACAGTGCTGTGGAATATGTCAGTGATATAGTAGTGATGAGAATGTCTGTACAGCGCTGTGGAATATGTCAGTGATATAGAAGTGATTATAATGTCTGTACAGCGCTGTGGAATAGGTCAGTGATCTAGAAGTGATGAGAATGTCTGTACAGCGCTGTGGAATAAGTCAGTGATATAGTAGTGATGAGAATGTCTGTACAGTGCTGTGGAATATGTCAGTGATATAGTAGTGATGAGAATGTCTGTACAGCGCTGTGGAATATGTCAGTGATATAGAAGTGATTATAATGTCTGTACAGCGCTGTGGAATAGGTCAGTGATATAGAAGTGATGAGAATGTCTGTACAGCGCTGTGGAATATGTCAGTGATATAGAAGACCTCAACTATGAGAGACAAAATGAGAAATCCAGAAAATCACATTGTCTGATTTTTAAAGAATTTATTCGCAAATTATGGTGGAAAATAAGTATTTGGTCGATAAGAAAAGTTCCTCTCAATACTTTGTTCTATCTCCTTTGTTGGCAATGACAGAGGTCAGACATTTTCAGTCTTCACAAGGTTAGCGCACGCTGTTGTGGTATGCTGGCCCATTCCTCCATGCAGATCTCCTCTAGAGCAGTGATGTTTTGGGGCTGTCGCTCGGCAACACAGATTTTCAACTCCCTCCAAAGGTTTTCTATGGGGTTGAGATCTGGAGACTGGCTAGGCCACTCAAGGACCTTGAGATGCTTCTTACGAAGCCACTCCTTCGTTGCCCTGGCGGTGTGCTTGGGATCATTGTCATGCTAAAAGACCCAGCCACGTTTCATCTTCAATGCCCTTGCTGATGGAAGGAGGTTTGCACTCAAAATCTCACGATACATGGCCCCATTCATTCTTTCATGTACACGGATCAGTCGTCCTGGTCCCTTGTAGAGAAACAGCCCCAAAGCATGATGTTTCCCCCCCAATGCTTCACAGTAGGTATGGTGTTCTTTGGACACAACTCAGCATTCACTCTCCTCCAAACACGACCAGTTGTGTTTCTACCAAACAGTTCTACTTTGGTTTCATCTGACCATATGACATTCTCCTAATACTCTTCTGGAACATCTAAATGCCCTCTTGCAAACTTCAGATGGGCCCGGATATGTACTGGCTTAAGCAGGGGTACACGTCTGGCACTGCAGGATCCGAGTCCCTGGCGGCATAGTGTGTTACTGACGGTAGCCTTTGTTACGTTGATCCCCCCGTGTGGTTCTGGGATTTTTACTCACAGTTCTTGTGATCATTTTGACCCCACAGGGTGAGATCTTGCGTGGAGCCCCTGATGGAGGGAGATTATCAGTGGTCTTGTATGTCTTCCATTTTCTAATTATTGCTCCCACAGTTGATTTCTTCACACCAAGCTGCTTGCCTACCAGGTCTTTGTTTCTGGTGTCCTTCCACAGCTCTTTGGTCTTCACCATAGTGGAGTTTGGAGTGTGACTGTTTGAGGTTGTGGACAGGAGTCTTTTATACTGATAACAAACAGGAGCCATTACTACAGGTAATGAGTGGAGGACAGAGGAGCCTCTTACAGAAGAAGTTATAGGTCTGTTAGAGACAGAAATCTTCTTGTTTGTAGGTGACCAAATACTTATTTTCCACCATAATTTGCAAATAAATTCTTAAAGAAATCAGACAATGTGATTTTCTGGATTTGTTTTCTCATTGTGTCTCTCATAGTTGAGGTCTACCTATGATATCAATTATAGGCCGACCTCATCTTTATAAGTGGGAGAACTTGTGCAATTGGTGGCTGACTAAATACTTTTTTCCCCACTGTATGTGATGAGAATGTCTGTACAGTGCTGTGATATATAAGTGATGAGAATGTCTGTACAGTGCTGTGGAATATGTCAGTGATATAAAAGTGATGAGAATGTCTGTACAGTGCTGTGAATATGTCAGTGATATATAAGAGATGAGAATGTCTGTACAGTGCTGTGGAATATGTCAGTGATATAGAAGTGATGAGAATGTCTGTACAGTGCTGTGGTATATGTCAGTGATATAGAAGTGATGAGAATGTCTGTACAGTGCTGTGGAATATGTCAGTGATATATAAGTGATGAGAATGTCTGTACAGTGCTGTGGAATATGTCAGTGATATAGAAGTGATGAGAATGTCTGTACAGAGCTGTGGAATATGTCAGTGATATATAAGAGATGAGAATGTCTGTACAGTGCTGTGGTATATGTCAGTGATATAGAAGTGATGAGAATGTCTGTACAGTGCTGTGGAATATGTCAGTGATAGATAAGTGATGAGAATGTCTGTACAGTGCTGTGGAATATGTCAGTGATATATAAGAGATGAGAATGTCTGTACAGCGCTGTGGAATATGTCAGTGATATATAAGTGATGAGAATGTCTGTACAAAGTTGTGGAGTATGTCAGTGATATATAAGAGATGAGAATGTCTGTACAGAGCTGAGGAATATGTCAGTGATATAGAAGTGATGAGAATGTCTGTACAGTGCTGTGGAATATGTCAGTGATATATAAGTGATGAGAATGTCTGTACAGAGCTGTGGAATATGTCAGTGATATAGAAGTGATGAGAATGTCTGTACAGAGCTGTGGAATATGTCAGTGATATATAAGAGATGAGAATGTCTGTACAGTGCTGCAGAAATCATACATATTTTCAAGTACATATATATTTATACATTTATACAAGTAATAAAATACATGTTTGACTCTGTTGCGATGTGCCACCTATTTGGGCTGTAAAGTGGCTGTTGCTGGAACACGTCAGCGTCGTTATAATGTTGTATATCTCCCAGCACGTGGAAACATACTAACACCCTGCAGACGTCAAATACCTTGTGTAGAATATGACAGATTTACAGTGCCTACATGAAGATTTAAATGTGTGCTTTCTGCGGTATGAATGAGGTATTGGAAGCTCTTGTCTGGAGAACAGCATTCAGGGTGTGCAGTTGTGTTACTATATTATAATCATGTGTTGTTCTCCATGCTGAGCAATTGAAATATCATGGTCGTCATCCTTTCCCGCCCTACCCTCCAATCACCCTATCCTCCAGACTCATAAAATCCATGGATGGGGAAAAGGAATTGAACTAACTTTTCTCTGGTTGTAGGGACATATTTTAGAGGCCCATAGTGCGTTTGTGCTTTTTTTTTCTGTTTTTTTTCTTAATAATGCAAAATGATTCATAATCCAATTGAAAAACAACTTGTATATACTTACTGGTTGAACTGGTTCCTGCTGACAGTGGAGGGTGGTAACACTAATCGATTGGCTCATTTTACTATAGTATTAATAATCTTGCAATTCCTGAAGATCCATGACAAGACTTCTTTCTTGCTTCTACCTACCCTACATGTTCACCTATACAGAATAGGAGAAGTGGTACTGTGCAGTGTATATATATATATATATATATATATATATATATATATATATATATATACAGAATAAGAGCAGATACTGAGGATTACACCCAGTATACAGGACAGGAGAAGTGGTACTGTGCAGTGTATATATATATACAGAATAAGAGCAGATACTGAGGATTACACCCAGTATACAGGACAGGAGAAGTGGTACTGTGCAGTGTATATATATATACAGAATAAGAGCAGATACTGAGGATTACACCCGGTATACAGGACAGGAGAAGTGGTACTGTACAGTGTATATATATACAGAATAAGAGCAGATACTGAGGATTACACCCAGTATACAGGACAGGAGAAGTGGTACTGTGCAGTGTATATATATATAGAATAAGAGCAGATACTGAGGATTACACCCGGTATACAGGACAGGAGAAGTGGTACTGTGCAGTGTATATATATATACTGAATAAGAGCAGATACTGAGGATTACACCGAGTATACAGGACAGAAGTGGTACTGTGCAGTGTATATATATACAGGAGAAGTGGTACTGTGCAGTTAATATATATACAGAATAAGAGCAGATACTGAGGATTACATCCAGTATACAGGACAGGAGAAGTGGTACTGTGCAGTGTATATATATACAGAATAAGAGCAGATACTGAGGATTACACCCAGTATACAGGACAGGAGAAGTGGTACTGTGCAGTGTGTATATATATACAGAATATGAGCAGATACTGAGGATTACACCCAGTATACAGGACAGGAGAAGTGGTACTGTGCAGTGTTATATATACAGAATAAGAGCAGATACTGAGGATTACATCCAGTATACAGGACAGGAGAAGTGGTACTGTGCAGTGTATATATATACAGAATAAGAGCAGATACTGAGGATTACACCCAGTATACAGGACAGGAGAAGTGGTACTGTGCAGTGTGTATATATATACAGAATATGAGCAGATACTGAGGATTACACCCAGTATACAGGACAGGAGAAGTGGTACTGTGCAGTGTATATATATACAGAATAAGAGCAGATACTTGAGGATTACATCCAGTATACAGGACAGGAGAAGTGGTACTGTGCAGTGTATATATATATACAGAATAAGAGCAGATACTGAGGATTACACCCAGTATACAGGACAGGGAGAAGTGGTACTGTGCAGTTATATATATACAGAATAAGAGCAGATACTGAGGATTACACCCAGTATACAGGACAGGAGAAATGGTACTGTGCAGTGTATATGTATATATATATATATATATATATATATATATATATATATATATATACTGAATAAGAGCAGATACTGAGGATTACATCCAGTATACAGGACAGGAGAAGTGGTACTGTGCAGTGTATATATATATATACACAGAATAAGAGCAGATACTGAGGATTACACCCCGTATACAGGACAGGAGAAGTGGTACTGTGCAGTGTATATATATATACAGAATAAGAGCAGATACTGAGGATTACACCCAGTATACAGGACAGGAGAAGTGGTACTGTGCAGTGTATATATACAGAATAAGAGCAGATACTGAGGATTACACCCGGTATACAGGACAGGAGAAGTGTACTGTGCAGTGTATATATATACAGAATAAGAGCAGATACTGAGGATTACACCCAGTATACAGGACAGGAGAAGTGGTACTGTGCGGTATTATATATATACAGAATAAGAGCAGATACTGAGGATTACACCCAGTATACAGGACAGGAGAAGTGGTACTTGTGCAGTGTATATATATACAGAATAAGAGCAGATACTGAGGATTACACCCAGCATACAGGACAGGAGAAGTGGTACTGTGCAGTGTATATATATACAGAGTAAGAGCAGATACTGAGGATTACACCCAGTATACAGGACAGGAGAAGTGGTACTGTGCAGTATATATATATATATATATATATACAGAATAAGAGCAGATACTGAGGATTACACCCGGTATACAGGACAGGAGAAGTGGTACTGTGCAGTGTATATATATACAGAGTAAGAGCAGATACTGAGGATTACACCCAGTATACAGGACAGGAGAAGTGGTACTGTGCAGTATATATATATATATATATATATATACAGAATAAGAGCAGATACTGAGGATTACACCCGGTATACAGGACAGGAGAAGTGGTACTGTGCAGTGTATATATATACAGAATAAGAGCAGATACTGAGGATTACACCCAGTATACAGGACAGGAGAAGTGGTACTGTGCAGTGTGTATATATATATATACAGAATAAGAGCAGATACTGAGGATTACACCCGGTATACAGGACAGGAGAAGTGGTACTGTGCAGTGTATATATATATACAGAATAAGAGCAGATACTGAGGATTACACCCGGTATACAGGACAGGAGAAGTGGTACTGTGCAGTGTATATATATACAGAATAAGAGCAGATACTGAGGATTACACCCGGCATACAGGACAGGAGAAGTGGTACTGTGCAGTGTATATATATACAGAATAAGAGCAGATACTGAGGATTACACCCGGCATACAGGACAGGAGAAGTGGTACTGTGCAGTGTCCATAAGGCTGTAGTTCTCATGACTTTAGGAGCACTATGGTTTGGAGGTGATCATTTTCTGTCAGTCATTTCCAGTGTGTGACCTCAGTGCTATGAGTACAGGCAGTTCTAGATCTTAGGACATTCTTCTGTGCCAACATCTGGTCCTCTGGTGACAGTCCGTGGATCACCATTAAGTATCTGTAGTTACACGTACTCCATTTGACATTGTGTTTGGCAAACCTGGCACTGGATAGAGGTGTAATGTGGGCTTTGTCAGCTAAAATGCCCACATATGCGTCCTCCACAGGCAGCGGTTTAGTCCTTCTGGCTGTTTGTAATATTATCTTAGCAGCATCTAAGGATAAAATGTAGCCGATCCCGCTGGCATAGGGCGGATACACTTCCTGCTCATAATCCTGATGGGAAACGTACCACTTGCTTGATGGATCTCGTATAACTATTCGCTTGTTTTCTGGAAAGACGGATCCAACATATAGCCTATTGCTTGGACTATGTTTGCTCAGAAATGATGGAAGTTGACGTGTATTTATGTAGCAATCGTCATCAGTCTTCAGAATATGGAGCGGCTGGCACTTGTCGACTGCCCACTTTATTCCATGCATGACTTTTAAGGTCAGGTTTCGGTAGGTGTCCACATAGTTACCCATGAGAATATCACCATTTGTCTCATGCTCCTTGTGTACATGCCAGTCTAGCTCCACATCTAGTGGACGTCCAACTAAGAATACCACCTGCCATGGGTAGGCAGAGTCTTCATACTGCAGTGCCCACGTCTTCCGTATAGCTGTCCGTAATGCATGGTGCTGAGCATGTGAGGTGACCAGGATAAGGAGGCCTAGTCCTGACAGGCAAGTCGGTTCTAGAAGGTCTTTACTTAATAGACTGAAGTCCACTCCTGTTCTATTGGACACAAGAGGAGAAAACGAAAGCAACTGTCCAGCATTCAGGGTTTGTAGATGACTTCCCCAGAGATGGATGACAATGATGAAGGTGGTGAGACACAGCAGGACCTTGAAGAACCGAGCTTTTCTGACAGCCATTAAATGTGCTCAGTACATGGAATAACAGACTAAATAGTGGCCCGTGAATGGTTCAAGGTCCAAGTCCTACAGCACACGCTCCAGACCTTTACACTGTTGCACAATGTGCTGATTTCAGCATTTTCCACAACCTCTGGACACTGTGGGATGGCAGTGCTTTGCTCTGTCGCAGGGTCATGAGGCCTTCAGAGTATCAGACACTCCACAACTTCCAGTGGTAAATAAGCAAGTAACTGGAATGGGACTCCATGTAAGTGTTAGAAAGTTAGAGTCAAGATGAGAGAACGAGAGGTAATTCACTGGGAACTAGGGTTGCCACCTGGTCAGTATTGTACTTCCCTAGACGGTATTTTCCTGTAGCTGCTGGTGGCAGTAATTTTTTTATATATAATTTCCGGTATTTTTTCTCAAAGTCCCTGAGCGCCTGCACAGTGTAATTACAATACAGTCACATGTAATTATAATATAGTCACATGCCTTTGATCGCCTGGTATAGGGGTTAGGGTTTTCTGTTTTTTAACTTAAATAGGCTCTGTCACCAGGATCAACCGTATTAAACCAGACATACTGTCCCCCTGAGTGTGTGTCTGTCCCTGTGTGTGTTTGTCCCCCTGTGTGTCTGTTCCTCTCCCTGTGTGTGTCACCGTCACCATGCTCACAGTGTTCCTATGTCTTGATGCAGCTGCTTCAGGGGGGCAAGAAGAAGAAGACTGAAGAGTGCCGTCAGCATGGAGTCCCGTGGGAGAGGCACAGGGAGGCACACTAAGGACGCAAGTAACACTACCACATGATCTACACTAGTGTTATGTGTGGTTGTACATAGGACTGCAGGTATACACACACACACACACACATATATATACACTCACCGGCCACTTTATTAGGTACACCTGTCCAACTGCTCGTTAACACTTAATTTCTAATCAGCCAATCACATGGCGGCAACTCAGTGCATTTAGGCATGTAGACATGGTCAAGACAATCTCCTGCAGTTCAAACCGAGCATCAGTATGGGGAAGAAAGGTGATTTGAGTGCCTTTGAACGTGGCATGGTTGTTGGTGCCAGAAGGGCTGGTCTGAGTATTTCAGAAACTGCTGATCTACTGGGATTTTCACGCACAACCATCTCTAGGGTTTACAGAGAATGGTCCGAAAAAGAAAAAACATCCAGTGAGCGGCAGTTCTGTGGGCAGAAATGCCTTGTTGATGCCAGAGGTCAGAGGAGAATGGGCAGACTGGTTCGAGCTGATAGAAAGGCAACAGTGACTCAAATTGCCACCCGTTACAACCAAGGTAGGCAGAAGAGCATCTCTGAATGCACAGTACGTCGAACTTTGAGGCAGATGGGCTACAGCAGCAGAAGGACCACACCGGGTGCCACTCCTTTCAGCTAAGAACAGGAAACTGAGGCTACAATTTGCACAAGCTCATCGAAATTGGACAGTAGAAGATTGGAAAAACGTTGCCTGGTCTGATGAGTCTTGATTTCTGCTGCGACATTCGGATGGTAGGGTCAGAATTTGGCGTCAACAACATGAAAGCATGGATCCATCCTGCCTTGTATCAACGGTTCAAGCTGGTGGTGGTGGTGTCATGGTGTGGGGAATATTTTCTTGGCACTCTTTGGGCCCCTTGGTACCAATTGAGCATCATTGCAATGCCACAGCCTACCTGAGTATTGTTGCTGACCATGTCCATCCCTTTATGACCACAATGTACCCAACATCTGATGGCTACTTTCAGCAGGATAATGCGCCATGTCATAAAGCTGGAATCATCTCAGACTGGTTTCTTGAACATGACAATGAGTTCACTGTACTCAAATGGCCTCCACAGTCACCAGATCTCAATCCAATAGAGCATCTTTGGGATGTGGTGGAACGGGAGATTCGCATCATGGATGTGCAGCCGACAAATCTGCGGCAACTGTGTGATGCCATCATGTCAATATGGACCAAAATCTCTGAGGAATGCTTCCAGCACCTTGTTGTATCTATGCCACGAAGAATTGAGGCAGTTCTGAAGGCAAAAGGGGGTCCAACCCGTTACTAGCATGGTGTACCTAATAAAGTGGCCGGTGAGTGTATATACACACACACACACATATATATATATATATATATATATATATATATATATATATACAGTGTCTTGCAAAAGTATTCACCCCCTGGAACTTTTCAACCTTTTGCCACATTTCAGGCTTCAAACAAAAAGATAGAACATTTTACATTTTTGGTGAAGAATCAACAACAAGTGGTCACAATTGTGAAGTGGAAGGAAATTTATTGGATCATTTAAACTTTTTTTGTAATAATAAAACTGAAAAGTGGGGCGTGCAAAATTATTGGTCCCATTTCCTTTCAGCCCAGAAGTTGATCTCTGATCTCTGAATGATCCAATGTCGTCCTAAATGACTGATGAAGATACATAGAATCCACCTGTGTGTAATCAAGTCTCCGTATAAATGCACCTGCTCTGTGATAGTCTCAGGGTTCTGCATCATGAAGACCAAGGAACACACCAGGCAGGTCCCTGATACTGTTGTGGAGAAGTTTAAAGCCGGATTTGGAGACCAAAAGATTTCCCAAGCTTTAAACATCCCAAGGAGCACTGTGCAAGCGTCATATAGAAATGGAAGGAGGATCAGACCACTGCAAATCTACCAAGACCCGGCCGTCCCTCTAAACAAGGAGAAGACTGATCAGGGATGGAGCCAAGAGGCCCATGATCACTCTGGGTGAACTGCAGAGATCTACAGCTGAGGTGGGAGAGTCTGTCCACAGGACAACAATCAGTCCAACACTTCACAAATCTGCCCTTTATGGAAGAGTGGCAAGAAGAAAGACATTTCTCACAGATATCCATAAAAAGTCACCTGGGAGACACCAAACATGTGGAAGAAGGGGCTCTGCTCAGAGGAAACCAAACTTTTTGGAAACAATGCAAAACGATATGTTTGGTGTAAAAGCAGCACAGCTCATCCCCCTGAACACACCATCCCCACTGTCAGACATGGTGGGGTCTGGATTAAAAGACCTGAGACTAGGGCGGAGATTTATCTTCCAACAAGACAATGATCCCAAACATAAAGCAAAATCTACAATGGAATGGTTAGGGTTAAAACTGAGTGATCAAATTTTAAAGCACTTATACAGTAGGGTGTACTATACCGGTAGGGGATAAAAAATGAAACGGCAGTTACACTTTAAGAGAATTGGTGCATAGCAAATGTGGTGCCAATATTCAAAAAGGGTACAAAAACAGAGCCCGGAAACTATAGGCCGGTAAGTTTAACATCTGTCGTGGGTAAACTGTTTGATGGTTTTCTAAGAGATGCTATCTTGGAGTACCTCAATGAAAATAAGCAAATAACTCTGTATCAGCATGGCTTCATGAGGGATCGGTCATGTCAAACCAATTTAATCAGTTTCTATGAGGAGGTAAGTTCTAGACTAGACCGTGGCGAATCAATGGATATCGTATATCTGGACTTCTCCAAAGCGTTTGACACGGTACCACATAAAAGGTTAGTATATAAAATGAGAATGCTTGGACTGGGAGAAAATGTCTGTATGTGGGTAAGTAACTGGCTCAGTGATAGAAAACAGAGGGTGGTTATTAATGGTACATACTCAGATTGGGTCACTGTCACTAGTGGGGTACCACAGGGGTCAGTACTGGAGGGGTCACTGTAACTAGTGGAGTATCACAGGGGTCAGTACTGGAGGGGTCACTGTCACTAGTGGGGTACCACAGGGGTCAGTACTGGAGGGGTCACTGTCACTAGTTGGGTACCACAGGGGTCAGTACTGGAGAGGTCACTGTCACTAGTGGGGTACCACAGGGGTCAGTACTGGAGGGGTCACTGTCTCTAGTGGGGTACCACAGGGGTCAGTACTGGAGAGGTCACTGTCACTAGTGGGGTACCACAGGTGTCAGTACTGGAGGGGGTCACTGTCACTAGTGGGGTACCACAGGGGTCAGTACTGGAGGGGTCACTGTAACTAGTGGAGTATCACAGGGGTCAGTACTGGAGGGGTCACTGTCACTAGTGGGGTACCACAGGGGTCAGTACTGGAGGGGTCACTGTCACTAGTTGGGTACCACAGGGGTCAGTACTGGAGAGGTCACTGTCACTAGTGGGGTACCACAGGGGTTAGTACTGGAGGGGGTCACTGTCTCTAGTGGGGTACCACAGGGGTCAGTACTGGAGAGGTCACTGTCACTAGTGGGGTACCACAGGGGTCAGTACTGGAGGGGGTCACTGTCACTAGTGGGGTACCACAGGGGTCAGTACTGGAGGGGTCACTGTAACTAGTGGAGTATCACAGGGGTCAGTACTGGAGGGGTCACTGTCACTAGTGGGGTACCACAGGGGTCAGTACTGGAGGGGTCACTGTCACTAGTGGGGTACCACAGGGGTCACTAGTGGGCCCTATTCTCTTCAATATATTTATTAATGATCTTGTAGAAGGCTTGCACAGTAAAATATAAATTTTTGCAGATGACACTAAACTATGTAAAGTAATTAACACAGAAGAGGACAGTATACTGTATATATACTACAGAGGTCAGTATACTGTATATATATACTACAGAGGACAGTATACTGTATATATATACTACAGAGGACAGTATACTGTATATATACTACAGAGGACAGTATAGTGTATATATACTACAGAGGACAGTATAGTGTATATATACTACAGAGGACAGTATATTGTATATATACTACAGAGGACAGTACACTGTATATATACTACAGAGGACAGTATAGTGTATATATACTACAGAGGACAGTATACTGTATATATACTACAGAGGACAGTACACTGTATATATACTACAGAGGACAGTATAGTGTATATATACTACAGAGGACAGTATAGTGTATATATACTACAGAGGACAGTACACTGTATATATACTACAGAGGACAGTACACTGTATATACACTACAGAGGACAGTATACTGTATATATTTACTACAGAGGACAGTATACTGTATATATATACTACAGAGGACAGTATACTGTATATATACTACAGAGGACAGTACACTGTATATATACTACAGAGGACAGTACACTGTATATATACTACAGAGTTGTATGACAACGAAGTTCACGTGTTGTCTGACCTACATATATGAGGCCACAGGGGCATGTGGCATAGTAAACTACACCAGACGTCCCACAACTGATGAAGTGTACGATGTTACATTTGATTTGTGGAGTCAGTAAATGTGTTTGTCCAAAGAATCACTTTATAAACCGAGCAGTTTTTTGGAGATTTTTTTTTTTTCTCTCCACATTGAATTTTTTGCATCACTTGTTCTCCACGTATCATTTTTAATCATGTTTGATAAACTTATTTTCTTGAATTATTTTTATTTCATCCACTTCATCGTTTTGTCATTCAAATTTGCATTTTCACTTGATTTTGTAGCACATAATCACTGGTTTCATTATTTATTTATTATTCATCACTGGTTTAGAATATATTCATATTATTGAATTTGTGGTAAAATGGTCAATTATGTTTATGATTCATATATCTTTACATATTTTTTAAGTATTATTTATAACATGGTTGTTATACTTCTATTCAGCTGGGTTTTGTGATCCATTCCCCTTGTTGTTGGCAATCGCTGACACTTTTACCTGTGTTGCCAGCCAGCGAGCGCATTGCATCCTGCATACGTGCGGTTTTTGGTTACGTGATTGTGACTCGGTGATGACGCCAATCGCGCTATTCTTGTGCGACTCGCGTCCTCCTGACTACACAATCGCGTCACCATTCCCTGCGATGCAGGACTGACTATGCGCCCTATAGTGCTGGCTCTGGATTGTTTATTTAACGTATCCACACTTACTAGTACCCCTTGAAAAAGCTTACGGCGAAACTCGTGTAGGGGTGGTGATTGGTGTGGAGTATCCTGTGGCGTTTGTCAGGGGGTCAGTATTGTGATCTTTTATTGCTGTATTACATTCATTTTTATCATTGCTATTGTATTGTTTCACTGCTGATCCCATTTACTTATGCACTTGCATTTTATACTGCCAGGCTGATACCCCACCTTTTATAGCATATTTTAATTGTTTTTATACTTTGTGTTGCTAATCATGTAATTTGTGGTAATAAATAAAAGGATTTTCATTATATCAAGTGTTCAATTTTCTGATTATAGTACAATCCATAGATATATAGGTTTTATATACAGTATACTGTCCTCTGTAGTATATATACAGTATACTATTATACACCAATACTATTTCCCAAAGTAACAACAACCCATATAAACACCGCATATGAAACCTATATATCTCTGGATTGTACTATAACCAGAAAATTGCACACTTGATATAATGAAAATATATATACTACAGGAGACAGTATAGTGTATATATACTACAGGAGACAGTATACTGTATATAAACTACAGACGACAGTATACTGTATATATACTACAGAGGACAGTATACTGTGTATATATATACTACAGAGGACAGTATACTGTATATATATACTACAGGGGACAGTATACTGTATATACTGTATACTACAGAGAACAGTACACTGTATATATACACTACAGAGGACAGTACACTGTATATATACACTACAGACGACAGTATGCTGTATATATACTATAGAGAACAGTATACTGTATATATATACTACAGAGGACAGTATACTGTATATATATACTACAGAGGACCGTATACTGTATATACACTACAAGGGACAGTATACTGCTACAGATGGATCTGGATAAATTGGAGGCTTGGACAGAGAAGTGGCAGATGAGGTTTAACACTGACAATATAAGATAATAGGGATGCATCAAAAGAGGCATAGATGGCGGTGATGAGAACATAGTCCTGTCACTTTACACATCACTAGTCAGACCACACATGGAGGACTGTGTACAGTTCTGGGCTCCTGTGAACAAGGCAGACATAGCAGAGCTGGAGCAGGTTCAGAGGAGGGCAACTAAAGTAATAACTGGAATGGGTGGACTACAGGACCCAGAAAGATTATCAAAATTAGGGACGACTGAGGGGAGATCTAATAACTATGTATAAATATATCAGGGGTCAGTACAGAGATCTCTCCCATCATCTATTTATCCCCAGGACCGTGACTGTGACGAGGGGACATCCTCTGCGTCTGCAGGAAAGAAGGTTTGTAGACAAACATAGAAGAGGATTCTTTACGGTAAGAGCAGTGAGACTATGGACTCTATACTGTAAGAGCAGTGAGACTATGGACTCCTTACTATAAGAGCAGGGAGACTATGGACTCTTTACGGTAAGAGCAGTGAGACTATGGACTCTTTACGGTAAGAGCAGTGAGACTATGGACTCTTTACTGTAAGAGCAGAGAGACTATGGAACTCTTTACTATAAGAGGAGTGAGACTATGGACTCTTTACTGTAAGAGCAGTGAGACTATGAAGTCTTTACGGTAAGAGCAGTAAGACTATGGACTCTTTACTGTAAGAACAGTGAGACTATGGACTCTTTACGGTAAGAGCAATGAGACTATGGACTCTTTACTGTAAGAGCAGTGAAACTATGGACTCTTTACGGTAAGAGCAGTGAGACTATGGACTCTTTACGGTAAGAGCAGTGAGACTATGGTCTCTTTAAGGTAAGAGCAGTGAGACTATGGATTCTTTATGGTAAGAGCAGTGAGACTATGGACTCTTTATGGTAAGAGCAGTGAGACTATGGACTCTTTATGGTAAGAGCAGTGAGACTATGGAACTCTCTCCCTGAGGAGGTGGTGATGGTAAGTTCACTATAAGAGATCAGGAGGGGCCTGGATATATTTCTGCAGTGTAATAATATTAAAGGTTATAGTTACTAGAGAGGGGTCGTTGATCCAGGGAGTAATTCTGATTGGAGTCTGGAAGGAATTTTTTCCCCTAAAGTGAGGAAAATTGGCTTCTACCTCACAGGGTTTTTTGCCTTCCTCTGGATCCACTTATAGGAGAACAGGCCGAACTGGATGGACAGATGTCTTTTTTCGGAATTATACATTATGTTACTATCAGTGATGAAAGTAATTAGTGAATGACTCCACAGAAACTAACAAGAGAACCGCTCTTAAAGCTACAGACGCACGGTTACACAGGAAGGAGACCAGGGCGTGTTTTAGATGCCATAAACAGGGACACATAAAGAAAGACTATACTATATGGAAAGCAGAGCAAATGAGACAGCGTCCCTCTTATACCAAATAAATGGTCAAAGCCACAATCTCTGATCTATGGGAGGGAAACTGGAATGCCACATTTAAAGTGACAGGCAACCATAAAGGCTGGTGCATCGACTTGGGGGCAACCAGTCACATGACGAGTGATAGAAGTTTTTCCACAGAACTTGATCTGAATAACAAAAAAACTATTTATGTTGCAGATGGAAGTAAAATACAGAAGGACATGGAACCCTCTTATGCCCTGATGATGCAGGACATCAGCCATACCAGTGAAAGATGTGCTTTATGTTCCTGATCTAGAAGGAGGACTCTTATCTGAGAAG
>ONZH01008062.1:0-39848 GCA_900303285.1 Rhinella marina | reverse complement strand
TGTCAGACAGTGGTGAAGTTGTTGTCAGGGCAGGAAGTCCGAGGGGGAAGCAGACTGAGGAATCGGAGGATGACGAGGTGACTGACCCAGCTGGTTGATATGCCGAGTGAAGCAGTGCTTCTGAGGCGGAGGCGAGTGCTGCACCAGAACAGGTTGTAAGAGGCAGTGGTGTTGGCCAGAGGGAAGAAGCAGGGCCAGAGCTGGTGCATCAGCAGCAACTGTTTCACGTAGTGAAGCTCCCGTGGCGAGGCCTAGATGTTCGCAAGTCTGGAGGTTCTTTAAAGAAAGTGAGGATGGACCGACGGACTGGTGTGCAACCTGTGCCACACCAGGATCAGCAGGGTGCCACCACTACTAGCCTAACCACCACCAGCATGCGCAGGCATATGAGTGCTAAACACCCCACTCAATGGAACCAAGGCCGTTCACCACCTCCTGCGGGTCACACCACTGCTCCTTCCCCTGTGTCACTCGCTGCCTCTGCTAGTCAACCCCCTGCCCAGGACCCCGGCACGAGTGCCTCCCGCCGAAAAACCACACCTTCGCCTCCACGATCCTCCACAGTGTCCAACAATGTGTCTCAGTGCAGCGTTCAGTTGTCTTTACAGCAGACGCTGGAGCGCAAGAGGAAATACAGTTCCACCCACCCACATGCCCAAGCCCTCAACGTCCACATCTCCAAATTGCTTAGCCTGGAGATGCTGCCCTATAGGCTGGTAGAGACCGAGGCCTTTCGCAATCTCATGGCGGTGGCTGCCCCTCGGTATTCGGTCCCCAGCCGCCACTATTTTTCCCGATGTGCCGTCCCATCCCTACACCAGCACGTGTCACAGAACATCATCCGTGCCCTGACCAATGCTGTTTCTGAGAAGGTCCACCTAACCACGGACACGTGGACAAGTGCTGCCGGGCAGGGACACTATATCTCACTGACGGCAAATTGGGTTAACTTGGTGGAGGCTGGGACCGAGAATGACCCTGGGGCCGCTCATGTACTGCCTACACCGAGGATTTCGGGGCCTACCTCGGTCACGGTCTCTCAGACATACTATGCCTCCTCCTCCGACCCCTCCTCCTCCACCGAATTACCATCCGTGGGCACGGCGCCTTCAGTCGGTAGTTCTAGGCATAACAGCAGTGCCGTGGGTAAGCGCGAGCAGGCAGTGCTCAAACTGCTGAGCTTAGGTGACAATAGGCACAGCGCCCAAGAGCTGTTACAGGGCATCACGGCGCAGACCGATATGTGGCTGGCATCGCTGAACCTCAAGCCAGGCATGGTTGTGTGTGACAACAGGCGTAACCTGGTGGCGGCTCTGCAACTCGGCAGACTGACACATGTGCCATGCCTGGCCCACGTGTTCAATCTCATAGTTCAGCGCTACCTCAAGACATACCCCAATCTGTCTGATTTGCTCACCAAGGTGCGCCGCATCTGTGCGCATTTCCCGCAAGTCGACCACAGATGCTGCCACTCTCAGGGCAGCGCAGCGCCGCCTACAACTGCCCGCTCACCGACTGTTGTGCGACGTGCCCACGAGATGGAATTCGACATTAAACATGTTATCCAGAGTTTACCAGCAGCGCAGAGCGATTGTAGACTGCCAGATGTCAACTTCCACCAGAACTGGTAGTCAGGTCAGTCAGATTCCTCAAGTCTACAATGAGGAGTGGACGTAGATGTCTGATATCTGCCAGGTGTTGAGCAACTTTGAGGAGTCAACACAGATGGTCAGCGGTGATGCCGCCATTATCAGCCTCACCATCCCGCTGCTTTGCCGGTTGAAAAACTCACTGCTCAACATGAAGTCGCATGCTTTGCGCTTGTCACAAGAGACAGTGGAGGAAGATACGTCGCTTGATAGCCAGAGCACCCTCCGGTCTGTTTCTCAGCGCGTATCGGAGGAGGGGGATGAGGATGAGGAGGAAGAGGAGGAGAATGTCGGCGAGACAGTAGAGGGTACCAGTGCTCAGTCCTTAACTCTTGAGCGTGTATGGGCTGAAGAGGAGGACTTGGAGGAGGAGGAAATGGAGATTCAGGCCAGTGAGGAAAGGGAATTCTTGCGTGTTGGGACTCTGGCGCACATGGCAGACTTCATGTTAGGCTGCCTATCCCGTGACCCTCGCATTAGAAGAATTTTTTCAAACACCGATTACTGGGTGTTCACTCTCCTGGACCCACGGTACAAGCAGAACCTTTCCACTCTCATCCCTGCAGAGGAAAGGAGTATGAGAGTGAATAGATATCAACAGCGGCAGAGGGCATGGTTCTGTGGGCCAAGTAGCGGGGGAGAGGAGCCGAGCAGGCAGTTTGTCCAGCACTGGCAGGGAACGCTCTCCAAGGCCTTTGCCAGTTTTATGTCACCCCAGCAAGACACTGTCACCTGTCCCCAGTCTAGGCAGAGTAGGGGTGAGCTTTACAGAAAGATGGTGAGGGAGTACCTAGCTGACCATACCAACATCCGTAGCGATCACTCTGCTCCATACAACTACTGGGTTTCAAAGCTGGACACGTGGCCTGAACTGGTGCTGTACGCCTTGGAGGTGCTGGCCTGCCCTGCTGCTAGCGTGCTGTAAGAGCGGGTATTCAGTGCAGCTGGTGGCGTCATCATGCCACTGACGCTTATTAAAATGAACAAAGCCTGGATTTCACCGGAATTCAAATCTCCTCCGGGGGAAAGTAGCTAAAGATTAACATTACTTATGTATCCGATTCCTCTTCTCTACTCCTCCTACTCCTCCTCCTCCATGTCATCTTTGCCTAACGCTGGCTAAAAAAACGCCATTTTTTAGAGGTCCAACTGGCACTCTTTTACCACAATTTTTCAGGAGGGCCCCCTACAGGCCCTCTCTTCAAACTATTTTTCCGGAGGTGCACCTACAGGCCCTCACTCCAAACAATTTTTCCGGAGGTCCGCCTACAGGCCCTCTCTCCAGTTCCAGTTTCCAGTTTTATTTGCGCAAACTGCGTAAATTTTTTTTTGGGATAGGTGTGAAAAATATTACCTGCGTATCTATATTACGCCTATATTGTCCGTTGAATTTCACTGATCTCAACGTCTCCTCAAAGAACCGAAAGACCATTGTGGAGAGAGCGGCACAGCTCGCCATCAAAGTGACGAACCCCAACGCCAGATTGCGCAGCGAAGAGAACGAATAAATATCTCTGTGGTTATTTGTGCTAAATAAAAGTTAAATAAACACAAAAAAAAAAAATTCATCTGTTCCTGTGCCTGATCCACCCAAGTTGAATCTGTCCCATCATGAGAAAGTCCCCCCCAAGGAGTCCCCACTGTAACTTGCTTCCCATACAACTACCTCACCCCCCGACACCTGTGTCTCGCCATTGTCCACCACCTCCTCAGACAACACTGGTAAATCCCCACTGTCAGCACACGGAGACTGCAAAAGGTCTTGCGAATTGGGGCAGAGAATGTTCTGGGGTAGCACATCAGAGAAGGGGTGACTATGGGGTTCCAGGGAGTACGTGACCACATGCAATCTCCATCCAAAAAGTCATACTGAGGCTCACCACCATGCTTTACACTGCAATCTTATTGAAAGACAGACAATCAGGGGTTCACCGCCAGGTTTTCAGGCAGCATTTTTAAGTGGGTCACCATTACCGTGTCCCTGAAAATTGGCGGTGATGGACCTTCGTTGTACCTAGTTGGGTGCTTCCCTAACATGTGATGGGCATGTGCCTCGCCTTTCTTTGTCTGGGTCAGAACTATTGCCATGAGGGTAACCACCAGGCTGTTGCCTGAGAATTTGGGGTAATGGTGGGATTAGGCAGCCTCAGAGGCATCCATGCATGCTGCCCCTGCTGTTTCCTGTCCATTTCTGTGGTGTTTCCATCATTTTCTGATGTTTCCAGGTTTTCACCCAGCCTTCCCTAGGCAGAGCCTTGGTCCCCTGCAAAAAATGCTCGAGTTTCCCATTGACTTCAATGGGGTTCGTTATTCGAAACAAGCACCCGAGCATCAGGAAAAGTTCGACTCGAATAACGAGCACCCGAGCATTTTAGTGCTCGCTCATCTCTAATTATGACTGATCAAAATGGAATGCCTCTAAAGGTTTCCGTTTTGATTTCCATCTTATGGATTCCGTTGTTTTCCGTTATTAGAGATGAGCGAGTAGTGTTCGATCGAGCCGGTATTCGATCGAATACTACGCTATTCGGCATACTCGATTTCAATCGAGTATAACGGCGATGGCGCACTTAGAATTCGTTTCCCCTCCCACCTTCCCTGGCGCTCTTTTTCCACCAATCACCATGCAGGGGGGTATGACAGGCACGCTGAGCACGCTGGCAGCGTGAAAACGGCGTCTACATGGATTGGCTGGAAAAACCATGTGACCTCGAATATTAAAAACTCAGCTCTTCCTGCTCGTATGCATATGCTGCATGAACTTAGTCAGGGACAGAGGCTGGAGAAGGGAGAGACAGGTTTTAGCAGTTGGACAGGCAGGAGCGTGATTAAAAGCCCTTATCAGGGCTACTATAGTGCAGTACAGTGATAGCTTTACTACAATATAGACTTTACAGAGAACGGCTGCTGTATTCAGGGATAGCTGCTGGAGTAGGGACAGAGAGAGGCATTAGTGGTGTATTAGGTGCTCTGCTACATACCAAACTATATTTGGCACTACTGTTCTGCGTTCTTTTTGGCTGCAAAACCCTGTTATATACCTAGTGTGTATATGCACCATCTGATCTGGCAGTATACGGCTGTGTACTTTTTTTTTTTTAAATACAGTTTATTTGGCTCTAGTGTTCTGGGTTCTGTGTGCCTGCAATACCCTTTTTGTATACCAGGTGTAAATACCCACCGTCTGACCTGTTAGTACACGGCTGTGTACCTAGAAATATAAAAAAAAAATAGCCTGTTCATTGGCACCTGTACTTTGCGTTCTCTTGCAAAATAATTGTATATACGTAGTGTTCATACACACCGTCTGATCTGTTAGTACACGGCTGTGTACCTAGAAATATATTTAAAAAAAAAGCCTTTTCATTGGCACCTGTACTTTGCGTTCTCTTTCAAAATAATTGTATATACGTAGTGTTCATACACACCGTCTGATCTGTTAGTACACGGCTGTGTACCTAGAAATATATAAAAAAAAGCCTTTTCATTGGCACCTGTACTTTGCGTTCTCTTGCAAAATAATTTTATATACGTAGTGTTCATACACACCGTCTGATCTGTTAGTACACGGCTGTGTACCTAGAAATATTTAAAAAAAATAGCCTGTTCATTGGCACCTGTACTTTGCGTTCTCTTGCAAAATAATTGTATATACGTAGTGTTCATACACACCGTCTGATCTGTTAGTACACGGCTGTGTACCTAGAAATATTTAAAAAAAAATAGCCTGTTCATTGGCACCTGTACTTTGCGTTCTCTTGCAAAATAATTGTATATACGTAGTGTTCATACACACCGTCTGATCTGTTAGTACACGGCTGTGTACCTAGAAATATATAAAAAAAAAGCCTTTTCATTGGCACCTGTACTTTGCGTTCTCTTGCAAAATAATTGTATATACGTATTGTTCATACACACCGTCTGAACTGTTAGTACACGGCTGTGAAGGCAAAATATTGTAACAAAAAAAAAATAAAATGCGGAGGGGGGCTAGCGGAATCGGACGAGGACGGGGGCGCGGAAATGCTGTTGGTGGCCTTGTTGAAGCCAGTGGGGATACAATGCGTGCTGGTGAGGGTCAGACAGGATCCCACTCATCCAGAATCCCTGCCTTTATGGGACAGTTAAGCAGGGGGCGGGTTACACCGCTGTTGAGGCCTGAGCAGGTTGAACAGGTGGTGCAATGGATAGCCGATAGCACTTCCACACAGTTGTCCACCAGCCAGTCATCCACACAGTCTCACTCTGACCCTCCTTCCTCCACACCTGGCCAACAGAGTCATCCCACCCTTGACCCCTCCCAGGAGCTCTTTTCGGGTCCTTTTTCAGATGTGCCGGAAGAATCCCAGGAGCTAGCAGAGGAATTTGTTTGTAGTGATGCCCAAACACTTGAGTATTCGCCATCTCCTGCTGATGTGGACCCTGAACCAGCATCTGTTATCATGAGCGATGATGATGATGAGACGCAGTTGCCATCAAGGGAGGCTGTTGGAATGTCCAGTGGGCAGGAGGAGGAGCAGAGTGAGGAAGAGGAGGTGGTGGATGACGAAATGACCGACCCCACTTGGCCAGGGGTGATGTCCAGCGAGGAAAGCAGTGGAGAGGTGGTGGTCTGCGCAGCACCGAAAAAGGCAGCAAGAGGCAGAGGGATGTCCAGAGGCAGAGGGATGTCCAGAGGCAGAGGGATGTCCAGAGGCAGAGGGATGTCCACAGGCAGAGGGATGTCCACAGGCAGAGGGATGTCCAGACAGAGAAGTGAGGCCACAGCCAGCAGGGACGAATCTGTTCCCGGCAGCGGGCAGTCACACAAAGCTCCCCCATCGAGGCCTCGTACTTCTGTGGTGTGGAGATTTTTTAATGTTTGTGCGGATGACAAACTGAGCGCGGTTTGCACACTCTGCCACTCAAAACTGAGTAGGGGCTCTGAGAAGAGCAATCTGACCACCTCAGGCATGCGGCGTCACTTGGAAGTCAAGCACTGGGCTGAGTGGGAGAGAGCAAACGCAATACAACCTGCGCCCGGTCTTGCTGCCACTGCCTCTTCCCCTTTGTTGTGTGCTGCCACTGCGGTCCAGACCTCCAGCCAGGACACCTCCACATCTGCCTCTGCCTCGGCTACTTTGGGGCCTTCTCCTTCAGCCCCCCCTTCCCCCGCCTCTTCGCCTGCACCTTCACACTCCTCGTCCCAACAACTGTCCATCTCGCAGGCGTTCGACCGCAGGCGGAAGTACGCCTCGAGTCACCCCCAAGCCCAAGCCTTAAACTGCCACATCTCCAAACTGCTGGCCCTGGAGATGTTGCCGTTTAGGCTTGTGGAGACGCAGGCCTTCCGCGACCTGATGGCGGCTGCCGCACCTCGCTATTCCGTCCCCAGCCGCCACTACTTTTCCCGGAGTGCCGTCCCCGCCCTGCACCAGCACGTGTCGCATAACATCAGGCGGGCCCTGAGGTACGCAGTCAGCGCAAAGGTCCACTTGACCACCGACTCGTGGACAAGCGCTTGCGGCCAGGGACGATACATCTCTTTGACGGCACACTGGGTGAATGTAGTGGAAGCGGGGACGGGGTCGCAAACAGAGACGGCCTACCTACCACCCCCGCCCAAGATTGCCAGCATGGGTTCTGATAAACCCCCCTCCTCCTTCTCTGCCTTAACATCGCCCTCAGCCGCTAGCTGGAAGCGTTGCAGCACTGGCGCGGGGAGACGTCAGCAGGCGGTGCTTAAGCTCATCAGCTTGGGCGACAGGAAGCACAGCGCCCCAGAGGTGAGGGACGCCATATTGCAGCAGACGGAGATGTGGCTGTCGCCGCTGCAGCTAGGACCAGGCATGGTCGTGTGCGATAACGGACGTAACCTGGTGGCGGCTCTGGAGCTTGCCGAACTCAATCACGTACCATGCCTGGCCCACGTTTTTAATCTGGTAGTCCAAAAATTTCTAAAGACTTACCCCAACCTGGCAGAGCTACTGGTGAAAGTGAGGCGCTTGTGCGCTCACTTTCGGAAGTCAACTGTAGCTGCTGCTAGCTTAAAAAAACTCCAGCAACGCCTCCATTTGCCTGAACATCGGCTGTTGTGCGACCTGCCGACTCGCTGGAATTCCACCTATTCCATGTTGGCCAGGGTGTGTGAGCAGCAGAGAGCATTGATGGAGTACCAGATTATGAATCCACGCGTGCCTCCAACTCAGCTCCCTCAGTTTGCCAACCACGAGTGGCCATGGATGGCAGACGTATGCGATGTACTGCGTATCTTTGAGGAGTCCACCAAGAAGGTCAGCAGCGAGGACGCTATAGTGAGCGTAACCATCCCGCTCCTATGCGTCCTTAAAGAATTGCTCATCGCAATAAGGGAGAACGCATTGCACACAGAGGAGACGGGGGTAGGAGGAGACGCAACGGAGCTACACAGTCAGACCACACTTTTGTCTGCTTCACGGTGGCAGTTGCAGGAGGAGGATGAGGACGACGTGGAGGTGGCTGTGGAAGAGGAGGAGGATGCTGGCGGCGAGGGTAGCAGTCAGGCTGTGTGCGTCCCATTGGTTCAGCGCGGATGGGGCGGAGAGGAGGCGGAAGAGGAGGAAATGGCAAGTGATCCTTCTGGTGGGGGCAGGGAGGTCATGCCTATTCAGAGTCTGGCACACATGGCTGACTTCATGCTGGGCTGCTTTTCCCGGGACACACGTGTTGTCCGGATAGTGGAGAACAAACTGTACTTGGTCTTCGCACTCCTGGACCCCCGGTATAAAGATAACGTCTCCTCTTTTATTCCGGTAGAGTAGAGGACGAATCGATTGCTGGAATACCAGAGGGAACTCGTGCAGAACATGATGGAGATTTTCCCACCCACCATCGCTGGCGGCAGAGAGGAGAGGGTCTCCCAGAGACCCACAACATCTATCAGGCCCACAGCCACCAGGGGAACACTCTCCAAGGTGTGGGACACGTTCATGGCACCCCCTCGTGCAACTTCCATCACTGCGGGGCCCGCTATCAGCAGGAGGGACAAGTATCGGCGGATGTTGCGGGAGTACCTGGCAGACCGTACCCCTGTCCTCCTTGATCCCTCGGCGTCCTACACTTACTGGGTCTCCAAGTTGGACACGTGGCTGGAACTGTCCCTGTACGCCTTGGAGGTGCTTGCCTGCCCTGCCGCCAGCGTGCTATCAGAAAGGGTGTTCAGCGCAGCCGGGGGCATTATAACCGATAAGCGCAGCCGCCTGTCAACCGACAGTGCCGACAGGCTGACGCTAATCAAAATGAACAGCAAGTGGATTGACCCGGACTTTGCTTCTCCAACAGTTGAAAGCAGCCAAAAGTGAAGTGCCATCTGTATGAAGTGCCATTTCCTCCTCCACCTCCTCCTCCTCCTCCTTAACCGCCGTAGAATTGCTCCATAAATAAAAATATTTATATATTTATGGCTCACCTCTTGGGCCTCCACAAAATTTTTAAGAGGTCTCACCTCTTGGGCCTCCACAAAATTTTTAAGAGGTCTCACCTCTTGGGCCTCCACATAATTTTTAAGAGGTCTCACCTCTTGGGCCTCCACATAATTTTTAAGAGGTCTCACCTCTTGGGCCTCCACAAATTTTTAAGAGGTCTCACCTCTTGGGCATACAAACAATTTTTTTCATGCCTCACCTCTTGGGCCTACAAACAATTTTTCTCATGGCTCACCTCTTGGGCCTACAAACAATTTTTAAGAGGTCTCACCTCTTGGGCCTACAAACAATTTTTCTCATGCCTCACCTCTTAGGCCTACAAACAATTTTTATGAGGTCTCACCTCTTGGGCCTACAAACAATTTTTATTATGGCTCACCTTTTGGGCCTACAAACAATTTTTATTATGGCTCACCTCTTGGGCCTTAATACAATTTTTAAGAGGTCTCACCTCTTTGGCCTCCACTTAATTTTTTCGAGGGCTCACCTCTTGGGCCTCCATATAATTTTTTCGAGGGCTCACCTCCAGCTAACTTTGCGCACTCCTTAAAATATTTTCACAACAAGGACCTAAGAGCCCTCGATGGGAGAGCTTTGTATGGGGGCCTGTTATAGGGAAGAGATGCGGCCCTGCGGGCTCTAGCCTGCCTTCTCCATGAGCCTCTGGCCAGCCCACGGCCTCTTCCTGCCTTTTGCGGTCCTACGCATCCCTCAACATCCCCACTGCTTTACCTGCTAGACATGACACTGGGCCAGGTCGGGTCACTGACTTCGTCATACTCAACCACCTCCTCTTACACTGCCTCACTTTGCTCCAACAGCCTCCCTTGCTGGCAACTGTGTTTCATCATCGTCCCTAATCATTTTACACTTTAGTGCCCGTTCCACACCACCATCAGCTAGAGATGGAGCTTGCTCCAGTGTTTGGGCATCAGAACAAACAAAATCCTCAGATAGCTCCTGCGATTCTTGCATGGGTGGGAACACTGGGTTGATAACATTGGGCAGGGTGGGAGGAAGGAGGGTCAGAGTGAGGTCCCTGCAGTTTCTGCAGGCTATCGACGAGACTGGACTTTGTGGACTTGACTGGGTGGTGGACAGATTTAAAAGGAGAATCTAGAAGGAGAAGGAGGGGTTTGCCGAGCTGTCTGTAAGGGTTGCGGAAATCCAGACAGAACCAAGGCCCCAAACTTGGGTGGGGTTAGCAGGTTTGCCCGTCCCCGCCTCCACAACATTCACCCAGTGTGCTGTCAGGGAGATGTAGCATCCCCGGCCTCAAACCAAAGTGTTGGTGGTCAAATGGCCTTTTGCAGTAACCGTGTTTACTCGGGCGTGGATGATGTTTTGGGACATGTGCCTGGGCAAGGCAGGGATGGCACAGAGGGAAAAATAGTGATGGCTTGATTGCTTTCCCCTTGCCTATGCCATCTGTGGTTGTCATAGGCAACGTGATTTTAAGGGGTGCAGAATTTCATCTTCTTTTTTGTCTAGTTTGGCTTGGGGTCCATGGCAATGTAGAGGAAAGAAGGTTTCCTTGTATGGTCTCACTTTACAGAGAGGTTATATTGTCTTTGGAGTGTATTGTTGAGAGGCTGTGATAGTGGCGTAATAGTGCGACTTGGGCGCGTTATATGCACCCAGACATGCTTCCCCTGCTGTCCTAGTTGCATTCCAGCAGTGTTGGCATCCTTTTCTGAGGTTTCAGGGTGGACTTGGTGACCTCCAAGTGGTCGAATTGAGATTTCCAAGTGGCGAGCATTTTTTTCCCATAGACTTTAATGGGATTCGATATTCGGTCGAATAGTCGAATTTCGCGGTCTATTCGAATCGAATTTCGAACTTTCGAATATTTCACTACTCGCTCATCTCTATCCGTTATCACTATGCTACAAAAGTACAAACCCCTAAACCCCTAAAGCACAAGACCTTTTTGATCCTCTAGGCACAGCATGTTTCTTTTTCTTATTTCATCCCCACCTTTACTAGAGCCATAATCTTTTTATTTTGCCATCATCCTAGCTGTATAAGGGTTTGTTTTTAAGGGATGAGGTATTTTTAAGGTCATTTTAGGGGGGCATTTGTAGTGTACTGAAAAATACTTTTAATCTGTTTACTTTTTTGGTGGGCGGAATACAAATGCCACAATTTTGTGCATTTGTTTTTATTTTTGTGTTTTATTGCGATTACTGAAATACCGAATGCTTATCATTTTATGTTTATTATAGAAAACCCATTTTTATAACCCTATTAAGGAATTCAGGGGGGTCTTCTGTCGAGGATCACAATCTTTTGATCAGAATGTAGAGCAGTTGCAAAGAGCATGTCTTGCTCTGGAGGATCTGTCCTGTCCTGCACTTCACAGACAGTCCATCTTTTGAATGGGCACAGTGTAAAACCTAACTTCCCTGTGGTGATGCTGCATGAAAATTGAACACTTACTGTATTGCCGGAATTACAGTATATTTATGTATACTTTTTCAGTGAGAAATGAAATGTGTCTGTTTTTGTATTTTTAGCTTTATCTGTGCTCAGATCATGCATACCTTCATCTGAATGTGGCTTCATAGGCGGTATGGGCCTAAAACAAGGACATATCAGGATGGGCATTTCATGCTGCAACACTGAGAACTGCACTCCTGATCTCCCAATATGTAAGTCATCTATTTCTGCATTTCTGTGCTATTATTGGGTTAAAATAGTGAATATTGGAGGAAATTTACTATGAAAGGCGTTATAATCGCCAGTTTTAGAAAACTGTTCTTGGACAAATTTTTTAAGGAGAAGCAGGCCTCTTAAAATTGGCCCATCTTCTAACAGTTTGTACACCAGAAGAGCAAATCTACACCGGCTATTAGCTGATGTACATTTGTGTTGTAATTCTTGCTAAACTATAGTAAATCTGGCCAGGCCAGGTAGGCCAGGCTCCTTTCCGCTAAGCTCTGCTCATTAAACACAATTGAAAAAAGTTGCAAACCTGGTGTTTATACCAAAATTTGCAACTTTTTCTTTCTGTCAGAAATAATAAATCCCCCTATTATCTCAACTTTCAAGCCCCTTGTTTCCATGCCAAAGGTTGCTTGGTTTCCCGCCTATGTTTACGCCTCTTCACCGATCATGCATCAGAGTTAATGTATCCTTCTAAATCACATCACCACTACGATATGCTCAGTAATTGGCTGCTGCAGTCACATGTCGAAAAGAACTGTATTTTTCACTTTATAAGACGCACTTTTCCCCCCCAAAAGTAGGGGGAAAATTGCTGTGCGTCTTATAAAGCGAATACTAGTGAGCGCTTCTATTATGGAAGCATTCACTAGTATGTATTAGGTTTCGGGAGCGGGGAAACATACTCACCCTCCTGCGCTGTAGCTCCGCTCCGGTTCCTGTGCTCCTCTGTCTTCTGTGGCATGCGCTCTACTGTCCTGACCGCATACAGCGTCAGAACGTAGTGCATGCATTATGACCTGATGCTGCATGCAGTCAGGTGACAGTGCAGTGCCGGCAAGAGAAGACAGAGGAGTGCCGGACCCAGAGTGGAGCCGCAGCACAGGAGAGGTAAGAAAGTTTTTTATTTTATCCTTATGGGGCTGATCTGAGGTCTGATGGGGGCATAGTGGGCTAATATGGTGGCACAATAAGCTGATCTGAGGTCTGATGGGGGCACAGTGGGCTGATATGGAGGCTGAAGGGCTGATCTGAAGGCTGATGGGGTTCTGACATGAAGGGCTGATATGGGGGTCTGATGTGATGTCCTGAAATTTATGGGGGGTCTGATGTGAGGTGTGATGAAAAATATTTTTTTCTTATTTTCCTACTCTAAAATCTGAATTGCGTCTTATCAAAGGGTGTGTCTTATAAAGCGAAAAAATAAGGTAATCACCAATACAACTGCGGCAAAAACAAAGGCTAGCATGGTACCTTGGAAATTGATCTGTTGTCCATGGCAGTGGTTTACTAACCATGGAATCACAACATATATATATATATATATTAGAGACTCATCGGACGACGTATCGCAGGTGCGGCAGCTATGTAATTAGCGACAGGTGGATTTAAACCCCTAGCCTTGAGCGCATATAGCAAATGGAGAGAGAAAGAAAATCCAGTGTCTTAAGAATCCATAATATTTTATTGGTAGAAAAATTCCAAAAATAGCAAAAACACAAGTTGATTGAGGAAAAAGTGCAAAACATTGTTCATACATTTCGCACAGTTATGTTCTTACTCATAGAAATATCAAATGACGAACATATTGGTGATTTAAAAGATACCAGGACCAATCAGAGGACAAACTAGAGGTGACACCTAGGTATGAAGCTATTGGCAATATATACATACATGAAATTATTAAAAATAATAATAAATCACTCATTCAATTCATACCATTTGGAAATCTGGTGTTTAAGGCAAGGGCTATACTGCGACACTGGTGACGCGACACCTGTTGCGGCCAGGATTGCTGAGTAGCTGTGATCCTATAGAAGTGCATGGTCTCGCGGGGGCAGTCGCATGAAATTCAACACGGCTGGATTTCTTGAAATCATTCATTCATTTCTATGGGATAATCACTACTCAGCGATCCTGGCCGCGACAGGTGTCGCGTCACCAGTGTAGCCATGTAGCCCTAGCCTAATGTATGAATACAGAAGGCTTCTCTCATATATAAAAGACACTGCCAATCACCACCTCTGCTTGTTTTATTAACCTTTTTAATGCTAAAGTACAGGAAAGAGTCCAAAGCTCCTTTATGTTGCATTAAACATGTTTAGTTACTCCTGAAGCCTCACTTTGCTTTTTCTATGTGGTCTCCTATGCGTCTTTTCACCTTTCTAGTAGTACATCACATATGGGCTATCACAATTAATAAACAATTTACGGTGAAACTTTATTTATGGAGGAAGATGTAAAATCAGAAGATTTTTTTTATTTACAAATACTGCAGGATAAGCCTTCATATGGAAAAAAGAAAAAAAAAAAACTTTTGGGATAGCAATCTTTATGCTTGACAATATTAGATGCCCCGCCCTCTGGATTTCTTTATTTTTATTCATGCAGAATCTTTAGAGCATCCTCTCCTAATCCTCATGAACTCAACCACAGGGACAGCCTTAAAGGGAGTTTGTCATCTACTTTTAGTATTCTAGACCGCTCATATCGGGTTATTGCGCAGTTCCCCCTCATTTAAACAGTACCTTTATTGAATATGTTGCACGTAGAGAAGCTGAAAAACCGAGTCTATAACAATATGCTAATTATGTCTCGCAAGTGGCCAGGGGTTGCTTTATGGCCGCAAGTACCCAGATCCCATGTCGACGTGCCCGCCTAACCAGTCCCCCCCTTGCAGTCCTCTGGAACAGACAAGAAGAAAGAAGAAGGAGGTCTTGTGGTAAGATTCAGAGATTATGTGTGGAAATGTATTGGTAGAGTAGGTCAGATTTTACATGTAGTTGTTAATATTTTGACCCGAATTCCCTGGGCCCTTGAAAGCCAGTGAAAGCATTGGTAAAGGGGAGAGACAGAGGAAAAATGTGAGGTGAGGTAGATTAAACGGACAGGAGAGTTGAGGATAGATTGGACGGTTATAGAGTGCTAGATGGGAGGTCACAGAGGAGGATGTGGCAGTAGTCCAGGCAGATCATGAGGGCATTTACTAGCATTTTAGTTGACTTAGAGTTGAGGAAACAGAAGAAGATACGTACAAGAGATGTTTTTGACCTAGGGGGCGGCAGGAGATGGTAAGAGCTTAGATATGTGACTTGATATCTGTGTACGCCCCTGAATTTTTAAGGCACTTAAACTGTTCTACTATATCACCAGAGATTGGTTGTTGATCCAGAGGTTTATTCTGATTTCCATATTTGAATTCAAGAAGTAATTCCCTATGATGAAAATCTGTTTCATTACTGTATTTGCCTTTTCTTTGGATCATTGCAGGATAATAGGCTGGACTGCATGGAGTTCTGTTTCCAATCTTCTCAACTATATTACTGTTAGCTTACTGCTTGTTTTTTATTAATGGGATACATGACTGCAGGCCATATAACCTTTATACATAGTGATCAGGAACTGGCCCTTACGTTCTCACTCAACAGTCTCTTAGTAAATGTGATGAATGACCACTGTCCATGTGTCCTGATGAGAAATATGGAGGTGAAGTAACACATGAGCTTCCTCTAGTAATACCTGCGGTTCCTCTGCCTGTTACATGGAACCCATGGAGAAGGTCATCACTTACCAAGAAGCTCCCTAGGCAAAATGAAGTGATTGTGAATGACAACCCCTTTAACAAGTAGAAGGGTACAGTATATGATAAATATTCTTCATGTAGAGCCTGCATTACACCTGCCAAATTTTCGTTAGGTAGTTAGCGATCATCTTGCAGTGTAATACTGCCACCGATTGTCCAATGAGTGACCATATGCTCGTTCAGACGGGCATTCCAAATCTTATAAGATGTTAAAAAATTATCATTGCAGGTGGCAGATTGTGGTGTCTAATCACGATCTGCCACTGGCAAACCACTTTACAGCATGGGGACAAGCGATGGCACAGCGATCACTCCTCCCTATACCGCGGAGGAGATCATGTAAGAGCAGCAGTCTCCGCTAGTTAGCAGACGACTGCCAGGAGGGAACGCTTCCCTCCCGACAATGGTCTGCCACATCGAGCTTTGCAATAAACCCTTAGGGTCATATATGAAAAAAATATCATGTAAATGCTATGTAAACAAGTGATTCTTATATTTCTCTTTCACCTGTTTGCTTATAGTTCCAACAACCAGTTCTAACCCCAATAGACTGGTCTGCTGATCCTGCATGTCCGCTGACTCTGACTGGTGTTACACTTCTGATACCGTACAATGCACAGGGGATCAGGATATGTGTCTTCTCCAGATAAATCATATGTCAGGTACAAAAATTAGTTCCTTTTCATCTGGCAAAAGCAAGATAAGGAAGGGCACATTTGTTTGAGCCTTTTTCATTGAGAACTAACAGTAGTAGGGCCAAAAAGTTATTTTCCTGCCCAACTATCTAGGTCTTTGCTGTGGGTACAAAAGGGGAGATCTATCAACCTGATGTAAAGTAGAACTGGCTTAGTTGCACATAGCAGCCAATCAGATTCAACCTTTCGTTTTCCAAAGGAGCTGTGAAAAATGAAAGGTGGAATCTGATTGGTTTCTATGGGTAACTAAGCCAGTTCTACTTTACATCAGGTTGATAAATTTCCCCTTTTGTACCAGTTTGATAAATCTCCCCCAAAATCCCCAAAGTACCCAAGACTGATTAAAATATCCTGAATAAATCTTATTTATGAAAATGATCTTATAGAAAGAATAAAAAAAAATAAATACCAAAATAATAACTGGCCAATCACAGTGCAGCTTTCTTTTGCTGGAGCTGTAGTGGGAATAGTATCTATGGTCAAAAAGACCCATACTCAATTTAGAGAATCTTTATATTTATGACACTTAGGGCTGATGCACACGACTGTATTTTGTGGTTCGCAAACACGGATCTGCAAAAAAAAAATCCATTGTAACACTGTCTGTCCTTGTCTGCAAAACGGACAAGAATAGGACGTTCTATTTTTTAAAATTTTTTTATTTTTTTGCGGAACGGACATGGAATGCAAATGTAGTAATTTGCTTTTTTTAAAGCCCCATGGAAGTGAATGGTTCAGCATATGGGCCTATAAAAAAAATGAACAGAAACGGATAAAAAATATGTTCGTGTGTATAAGCCCTTAGGGAGAGTTCACATCTCCATTTTATTTTCTGTTCTTCTGATCTGTCTGAAAAACAGAAAAAAAACCACAAAAAAACAGGATCCTGTAAAAAAAAAAAAAAAAATAGACAGATCCTGTTACACATTTGACATTCGTTTCAGCCATTTCTGTCTGAGATCCGTTTTTTTTACACAGGAAAAAATGTCTTGCATGCAGTGCTTAAAAAATGATCTCAGACAGAAATGGCTCATACGAATGGCAAATGTGCAACAGGATTAGAGATGAGCAAGCACTAAAATGCTCGGGTGCTCGTTATTCGAGTCAAACTTTTCCCGATGCTCGGGTGCTCGTTTCGAATAACGAACCCCATTGAAGTCAATGAGAGACTCGAGCATTTTTGCGGGGGACCAAGGCTCTGCCTAGGGAAAGCTGGGTGAAAACCTGGAAACCTCAGAAAATGATGGAAACACCACGGAAATGGACAGGAAACAGCAGGGGCAGCATGCATGGATGCCTCTGAGGCTGCCTAATCCCACCATTACCCCAAATTCTCCTAGTGGGGCATGTGTGGTATCGATTCTTCTCAGTTTAAAATCGTATACGTCCCCTATCTTGGGACCTTATAGTTCATGGATTTTTCGAATACGGAAAAGGAAAAAGAGCTTGCTCTGGCCAGGGGAGTGTCTTTTCTACTGCAGCTAAGAGGACGTGTCCATGCTCTGCCTATCACAGGTCAGGAGCCAATTAAAAGAGGAACCAACAAAAATCAGAATAATATCTAATACGTCCCCTATCCGGGTAAATTGTTCGGAGAGAGGACCTGTAGGTGGGGGTTAGGCTGGGGGGAAGGAGGTTGAGCTGGAAGAGCCAGAGGAGTGCCCCCTGGGCTAGGGTGTGTGGTGGTGACAACAGCCGGATGGAGTTAGAATGACGACGCAGGGCCCCAACTTAAAAATTTTGCATCAACCGGTACAATTGTCAATTATGAGCTCGATCAAGTGTGGCATGACTTTTTAGATGGAGATTGCATGTGTGTATAGAACCCCATGGCCTTTCATAAAAATAGTCTGGCGATGACCCCAAGGCAATTTTCAGGGACACGGTAATGGTGACCCACTTAAAAATGCTGCCTGACAACCTGGCGGTGAACCCCTGATTGTCTGTCTTCCAATAAGATTGCAGTGTAAAGCATGGTGGTGAGCCTCAGTATGACTTTTTGGATGGAGATTGCATGTGGTCATGTACTCCCTGGAACCCCTTAGTCAGCCCTTCTCTGATGTGCTAGCCCAGAACATTCTCTGCCCCAATTCGCAAGACCTTTTGCAGTCTCCGTGTGCTGACAGTGGGGATTTACCAGTGTTGTCTGAGGAGGTGGTGGACAATGGCGAGACACAGGTGTCGGGGGGTGAGGTAGTTGTATGGGAAGCAAGTTACAGTGGGGACTCCTTGGGGGGACTTTCTCATGATGGGACAGATTCAACTTGGGTGGATCAGGCACAGGAACAGATAAATTTTTGGGGGGGTTTAGTTAACTTTTATTTATCAAAAATAACCACAGAGATATTTATTCGTTCTCTTCGCTGCGCAGTCTGGCGTTGGGGTTCGTCACTTTGATGGCGAGCTGTGCCGCTCTCTCCACAATGGTCTTTAGGTTTTTTGAAGAGACGTTGTGGGCGATTTCTGCACAGAAGGACTTGTTGCTCATCAACAGAACCTCGAGCTCCTTGACATTGTGGACCAGGAATTTGCGGAACCCTGTGAGCAGCATGTGTTTGTTCTTCTTGTTGCTACCGTATCCAATGTTGGGCAATATAGATACGCAGGTAATATTATTTTTCACACCTATCCCAAAAAAAAAATTTACGCAGTTTGCGCAAATAAAACTGGAAACTGGAACTGGAGAGAGGGCCTGTAGGTGGACCTCTGGAAAAATTGTTTGGAGAGAGGGCCTGTAGGTGGACCTCTGGAAAAATTGTTTGGAGAGAGGGCCTGTAGGTGAACCTCCGGAAAAATTGTTTGGAGAGAGGGCCTGTAGGTGGACCTCCAGAAAAATTGTTTGGAGAGAGGGCCTGTAGGTGGACCTCCGGAAAAATTGTTTGGAGAGAGGGCCTGTAGGTGGACCTTTGGAGAAATTGTTTGGAGAGAGGGCCTGTAGGTGGACCTCCGGAAAAATTGTTTGAAGAGAGGGCCTGTAGGGGGCCCTCCTGAAAAATTGTGGTAAAAGAGTGCCAGTTGGACCTTTAAAAAATGGCGTTTTTTTAGTCAGCATTAGGCAAAGATGACATAGAGGAGGAGGAGTAGGAGGAGTAGAGAAGAGGAATCGGATACATAAGTAATGTTAATCTTTAGCTGCTTTCCCCCGGAGGAGATTTGAATTCCGGTGAAATCCAGGCTTTGTTCATTTTAATAAGCGTCAGCCTGTCAGCGCTGTCAGTTGACAGGCGTGTACGCTTATCGGTGATGACGCCACCAGCTGCACTGAAGCTTCCTATATCTAGATCAATTACCTAAACAGTCACAAACAATAGAGTGATATAAAGGCAATTCATATAAATAAATCATCCAGTGATTTCATCCATTCCAAAATAATGCAAATTAGTTCATCTATAGTAAAAACAAATAAAGTCTCTTATTTTTAGTGCAATATTATAAAACATAAGTAAAGTGCGTGTAAAATACCAGTCCAATCCTGGAAGTTGAGTAACAAATTATTATAGCAGCACAACAGGGTCATTCAGAATCCATCTGCACATATCATCGTAATTCCTGGTTCATCACCCAGCTCTTAATGCAGGGTTATAACCGACAACTAAAGGTCTCCAACTCTTATCTCCAGACAGTGCAGAATACAATCCTCATGAAGAGAAGTATAGAAACAAAAAAAGAAGAATAACAGAGGAGTTAATGTCAGTTGTATAAGTTCTTTTTCAAGACGCTTCTGCTGGTCACCAGTATATTCCTCGTTGCAGCTTCGATGATATATTCCTCCTTCCCACCACATATGCTATAGTTTTTTTTTTTTTCTTCTGACCTGGATCCTGTAACCGTTCGATTAAACCCACTACTTCACATGCATGTCTCAAATGGTAGACTTCTCCTGGAGTTTCTTACTCCTTCTGTTGGGCATGCTTACTTTGCCGTTCTCCTACTGCACCCTCAGTCATGTAATGTTGCACAGTCTCGGCATGTGTTTCCCTTTGCTGCGCTCACCTCCAGTTCAGAGACCTCGATAGATGCACACCAGGGAGGCTGGAGGAGGAGGGGAGGGTAGGAGGCACGTCTTGCGTTCTAAGTTATGCTGCTAATAAGTAGTGTAATATTTAAAAAATGGTTCTAAAACATTTTATTGCAAACACTGCCACTTTTATGCATCAGTCCATGTGTTTCACAGACAAATGCAAATGCATGAACTGTGATATTGAAGGAATACTGCCTCACAGTGTCTAGAATAAAAGACATGTTGTGTTTCCTCACTGCAAAAATACTGCTGAAGTTTTCGTAAACACATGTTATTCCGTGAAAAATGCATTAAACAGTTCTACCACATTTCACATCTCACAGATCACACCTTCGCTGGCTACTAGACTCAAGACAACCTTGACTCTCAGGTCAGGAGGTGAATGTAGAGCCAGATAAACAGAAAGGTTAGAATTCAAACAAAACAATCTCCGTCTTTAGTCTCCACCGGACAAAATGCTGCTGGATTGTAGTGATGTAGGCCCTTTCCCACTTAAAGTGATATGTACAAGAAAGTTAAACCAGTACCTCCAATTTACATGTCTATATATCTATATGTAAAGGGAATTCAGGTGCACACTACCACTGCTGCAACGCAAAAACAAGAACTACAAGTAGCAGCACACTGCTTTATGCACAAAGACTCATTGAAAACAAACATTCAAAACAAGAATAAATGCAAACTGCATTATTGCTTTATTTAGTTTATGAAAATTAGAAGATCTTTGTACATATTTTTGATTATGGATATTTTGGGCCCATCTACCAGTGACAAGGTGGCTTCTATCAGACAGGACCTACACTAAGGGCTGTTTCACAAGAGAGAGAGTCCATTGCGGGAATCACTCTCCATATGTGAGCGTGATCCTCCGTTCTCGCCTAGCAGGAGAGTGCAGCATTATACTGATTTATAATGCTCTGTGCCTCTGCTTGACCTTAATTCTACAGAATCATAGTGACATAAAGCTGTCAGGAGGATCTTGCGGAAGTAAGGTCAAGCAGAGGCAGTATCAAATCTGTATACATCTGTTCATCACACGAGTCACACTGTCCTGGCTGTGTTCCGGAGCTGAGTAAAAATATATCTGCAGAGTGCCCTGCTACAACACCTGAGGGGGAAGAGGTTCCTTCCCCTGAGATGATTATTGCCGAAACCGGGGTCCAAATGGAGCAATTTTCTGATGAGCTGGTTGCGCTCCAGACTGTGTAGGTGATGGCATTGCGATATTGCATTGAGGAAGCCCCAATGAGTGGCAAGACAATCCATACTCCGCAGCGTGGAAAGATCACGTCTCCCGCCATGTATCCTACTCGTCCTGGACTTTGCCTCCTTTCCTTGTCGAACTCCTCAGTCGGCCAGAGCCCTTCAAATGTTTCAACAACTACGGGACTCCCTGTGGTAAGATACCCCTCTGCATCCCAGAAGCAGCGAAACTTCCCAGTGGACTGGAGCCCACCTCTGCTACCCAAGACAGCAAGGCACAGTACTGTCCATAATCATTTGGATCGGAGTTCAAGGATTCGCGGAGTCCCGTGTAGAAAGGTATTTCCCAAAAAAGATGAATAACAACCGTATGTAGGCCAATTGGCCGCTCTTTGTCCCTTGTGTAATAGGAAAATGGATTCTATGGAGCCAGATCCACTGGCTAGTGAGGGATTCCCTGCATTTTGTTTTGTGATAAGTGTCAGATGGGTTGAGATGGGTTGTTGATCATTCTGATGCCTGATTGGAGTCGGGAAGGAATTTTTTTCCCTAAAGTGGGAAAAATTGGCTTCTACCTCACAGGTTTTTTTTGCCTTCCTCTGGATCAACTTGTAGGAAAACAGGAAGAACTGGACGGACGGAGGGATTTTTTCAGCCGTATAAACTATGTTACTATGTAAAATATCTTTAAGGAAAAGTAACTTTCTCGTCAAAATACACTCATTAATAAAAAGAAAAAAGAAAAATAATGCTGCAAAATGGAGTTGCTGGAACTGACTAATACTTTCTGTGTGTGGATGTAATGATGATATATATATAACTGATTACAATATTACAACAAAATAAAAAGCTTATTGGGGAAATCTGTACAACTGTAAGGAGGCTCTAGGACCCTTTTGGGCACCTCTGGCCTGGTTACAAGATGACATGTGGTTGGGCGTAGAGACATACAGGTTCTATATGGTATCCTGTGGCACATTTGACACAGATGTTACAGCTGGGCCTGTAGATCCTGCACACTCATAGGTTACTGAAGCTGGTCCCATAAATGTTTGAGTGGTTATAATTCCGCTAAACAGGCAGGCCAAGGAAGTGTTCTAATCTGGAAGAGAAACCCCTGCCATGGAAGGAACATGTGTGGTGGCAGCATGTTCTGCACATATCACTACTAGGGGTAATCGATTGTTGTATATGATGGCTCCCTAGATTATCACCAGCAGTTGGGGCAGTGTATCACTCCACAGCAGAGGCAAAGGATTACCACAAAGCCTGAATACTGGAACTCAACCATCATGGGGGTCTCAAACAGAGATGCATTTGTCACAAAAGACATAAAGGATCCAGTTCGTAGCAGTCCAGGTTTCTCATTCATGATACCACTACAAATGAAGAGGACGGTGACTGGCAGTTAATGGCAGGACACATAACAGACACAGTGGCACTAAATTGTCTGCCAAATGACTGAAAAACGTGGGAGCTGGTTGTGCTTGCTTCCAACGATCCTCTCTACTGGTGGTCTTTCTGGGCCATCCAGAGCCTGTTCACCATGTGGGTAAGCCTTCACGTGACCTTTGCTCCCAACACCTCCTAACAGGTCAGAATGACCTAGATGGCAGTCAATTCTTTGAATTGACTATCATTCTTCTCTCAGTCCAATGATGCACTCCCTCTAAAAGTCTGTCAAATGTACAAAATGTCTCAGTGTGCCGTATAGGCATGTCTAGCAGTGAACAATCTCTCATCAAGAGGTGTACTACCCAAAAGTAGCCTCTGAGAGCCTCTTTATAAGGCAGCAGGGAAGCACTTTTACCCCCTCTTGTGGCAAAACTAGTGTCTAATCAGACCACATCAGTAATAATTTACATATCTGCTTGAGACATAATCGAATGCTGAGTTTTGCAGCAATATGATGTTTCTCCACTAAAGTGCCCCCTTTAGTAGTATTGTCCTTGTTATTGTGCTGAATAATAATGCCACATATAGTACTCAGGGTAGTAATAATGTCACATTAATTGTCCTTATAGTGTCACCACTAGTAATAAAGCCCCCAATGGGTCCTCAGTATTGTAAACCCCCACATAATAGTAGTTATAATCTTCTCTATTCCCATGCCCAGTAGTTATCATGCCCCAACAATGTCCCTAGTAGTTACAATGCCCCCTATAGTGCTCCAATTAGCTATAACATCGTCTGCAATGGCCCAGAAGCTTTAAGGTCCCCCAGCAGTTATAATGCCTCCATTTGTGCTCCAGTAATCATCCCCCTTTAGTAGCCCATTAGTTATATGTACCACCTATAGTTTTCCCAGTAGTTATAATGCCCCCTATAGTGTCCCCAGTTGTTATGATGCTCCCTATTGTACCCCTGTAGTTATGCCCCCTCTAGCATCCCAGTAGTTATAATGCCCCTTATAATGCCCACAGTAGCTATTATGCCCCTACAGTGTCCCAGTTGTTATTATGCCCCCTATAGTTCCCCCAGAAGTTATAATGCCCTTTATTATGCCCTCAGTAGTTATCATTCCCCTAAAATGGTCCAGTAGTTATCATGCCCCTTATAGTTCCCCCAAATAGTTATAATGCCCCTTATAGTGCCCCCAGTAGTTATCATACCCCTAAAGTGGTCCAGTAGTTATTATGCCACCTATAGTGCCCCAGTAGTTATAATGCATTGGTTCTTAAGCTCCAATTTAACAAGTAAGCTAAAACTCTATAAAGTCGGTCACTACAGACCCGCAAAATTCAGTGTAATTTTATCTAGGCCAGCAGATTTACCTATTGTCCTTCCGTAATTCACCTCTCACCATCTCTGTTTCATTTCAACAGCTGCTGGTACCTAAATCTCAGAGCTAAATCTACTAAAATAACTATTCAGCCCATTTGTCCTACTTACGTTCCCACACCCCAACTCCTACTTTAAATTTGACCCTGTTATTTTCTTCATGACAGCCCACACAGTCTCAATATCGGCACTTGTTAACCTACTTTATAACCACTTCCCGTACACTTCCCTCCAATTGTTCAGCTACTGTACACCTTCACATCTTTTCGGACCATTTTTTTTAATGAATAAAACCCCCTTCTTTAAATTCTTGCTTTTTCCAGTTTAGGACATATTTTGAGTTACTTGTAACTCAAGGTTTATTATTTGAAATACATTTACCCCTTTTCAATGAGCAGTAGTATGTGTACAATAATATAATTGGTCCCCAACTCAACTGCCCTATTAATATTCCCTCCATTGCATAACTGCTCTTCCTCCACCTCAGTGGTCCACTGCCTGATACTCTTCACCACTTCTCATTTTATATATATTTACCTTTTTTCTTTCCCCTATCCCATCTTTATCTCTTCCATTAATTTAAAATATATGTCTTTCTGACGTTCTGGCTCCCATAAACATTCACCAAAAATAATAGATAAACGAATCAGGCATCCCGATATTCAAAAGGACAAAACTAGAAAAAAATCACAAAAATAAAAATAAGAAACAACACACACCAGAAGTCAGGTGGATACACAGCTGATAGTCCTACTGAATAGACTGTTAGAATTTGTATTAGGGCAAGAAAGAAGCAGCTAAGTAAAGAAAAAAGAGTGGCCATCATTACTTTCATAGTCATGAAAATACAGAAAACTCTTTGAATGAGAAGTTGTGTCCAAACTTTTGGTCTGTACTGTATATTGGTGTGTTGTTTCTTATTTTTATTTTTGTGATTTTTTTTTCTAGTTTTGTCCTTTTGAATATCGGGATGCCTGATTCGTTTATCTATTATTTTTTGGTGAATGTTTATGGGAGCCAGAACGTCAGAAAGACATATATTTTGAATTAATGGAAGAGATAAAGATGGGAAAGGGGAAAGAAAAAAGGTAAATATATATAAAATGAGAAGTATAAAATGAATGAAGAGAAAGAAGGAAAGAAGAAAAATTGGGTTAATGAAAAAAGTAAAGAGAAGGGGAGGCCATAGGATGGAAGTAGATGAGTGACCCTGGTCATATGTGATTTTTATGTTCAAAGAACTGATATGAATTTACATGTTTTATTATATGTATTATGGTGTGCTTTTTTCACTTTTTATGTTTGTTATGATTTTTGCACAATTATATAACATCATGAATTAATGTCAGTTTGTATTTGATTTGTTTTTATATTTTTTGCACTGTAATGTTTTTGAATGGTTTTTTGTGTATGAATTTCAGACATTTTATTTAAATATCTTATGTCACAGATATATTTAGGGTCTTTGATCAAATATAGATATGAGATATTTGTCATCTACCGTAACCTCTATATGATATGGCAGCAGTAATGTTTTTATTATATCGTATTTTGTCTCTCCTTCTGTTTATTTTCTTGGCCCCTCTCCCTTCTATAGTTAGTATTTTACTTGTAAAGATTATAGATTTCAGCGTTCAATATTAAGTGAAAGAAATTTAAATCAGATAGTTTGACTCTGCTTCTAGGCAACCATGGAGGCGTATTATTGGTTGGCTGGTGGAGCGCATCGCCTGGATGCACTGCATGCCACGTCATGCGGGGCCGCTGTGAGACTTCCTTGGTGGGCGGGCTGAAACGCATGGCGTGCGTTCCACTCCCTGATGAAGATGGCGATCCTGCATTGACATGGTTTGTATCATCGGGCGATATGCTCTATATACAGTACAGACCTAAAGTTTGGACACACCTTCTCATTCAAAGGGTTTTCTGTATTTTCCTGACTATGAAAATTGTAGATTCACACTGAAGGCATCAAAACTATGAATTAACACATGTGGAATTATATACTTAACAAAAAAGTGTGAAACAACTGAAAATATGTCTTATATTCTAGTTTCTTCAAAGTAGCCACCTTTTTGCTTTGATTACTGCTTTGCACACTCCAGCTCACCCCAAACCATCTCGATTGGGTTCAGATTTGGTGACTGTGGAGGCCAGGTCATCTGGCGTAGAACCCCATCACTTTCCTTCTTGGTCAAATAGCCCTTACACAGCCTGGAGGTGTGTTTGGGGTCACTGTCCTGTTGATAAATAAATGATGGTCCAACTAAACGCAAACCGGATGGAATAGCATGCCGCTGCAAGATGCTGTGGTAGCCATGCTGGTTCAGTATGCCTTCAATTTTGAATAAATACCCAACAGTGTCACCAGCAAAGCACCCCCACACCATCACACCTCCTCCTCCATGCTTCACGGTGGGAACCAGGCATGTAGAGTCCATCCGTTCACCTTTTCTGCGTCGCACAAAGACACGGTGGTTGGAACCAAAGATCTCAAATTTGGACTCATCAGACCAAAGCACAGATTTCCACTGGTCTAATGTCCATTCCTTGTGTTCTTTAGCCCAAACAAGTCTCTTCTGCTTGTTGCCTGTCCTTAGCAGTGGTTTCCTAGCAGCTATTTTACCATGAAGGCCTGCTGCACACAGTCTCCTCTTAACAGTTGTTGTAGAGATGTGTCTGCTGCTTGAACTCTGTGTGGCATTGACCTGCTCTCTAATCTGAACTGCTGTTAACCTGCGATTTCTGAGGCTGGTGACTGGGATGAACTTATCCTCCGCAGCAGAGGTGACTCTTGGTTTTCCTTTCCTGGGGCGGTCCTCATGTCAGCCAGTTTCTTTGTAGCGCTTGATGGTTTTTGCGACTGTACTTGGGAACACTTTCAAAGTTTTCCCATTTATTAAAGTAATGATGGCCACTCGTTTTTCTTTACTTGCTTTTCTCTCTCTTGCTTTTCTCTCTCTTTAGCTGCTTTTTTCTTGCCATAATACAAATTATAACAGTCTATTCAGTAGGACTATCAGCTGTGTATCCACCTGACTTCTGCCCAACACAACTCATGGTCCCAACCCCATTTATAAGGCAAGAAATCCCACTTATTAAACCTGACAGGGCATACCTGTGAAGTAAAACCATATCAGGTGACTACCTCTTGAATCTCATCAAGAGAATGCCAAAAGTAGTAATCAAAGGAAAAGGTGGCTACTTTGAAGAACCTAGAATATAAGACATATTTTCAGTTGTTTCACACTTTTTTGTTAAGTATATAATTCCACATGTGTTAATTCATAGTTTTGATGCCTTCAGTGTGAATCTACAATTTTCATAGCCATGAAAATACAGAAAACTCTTTGAATGAGAAGGTGTGTCCAAACTTTTGGTCTGTACTGTATGAGGCCTATGTTGTGTTTTAGATGTATTTCTTCAGCCTTACAAACTATGTTACTATGTTATGTAAGGGGCATGATTTGTGAATTTTTGAAGAAAATAATCTGACATCTGATTTGATAAATGCCCCCCACTTTTTAAAAGTTGTCTATGTTTAAGAGATTAAAGTGAAATTAGATCTGGATTACGGAACATTTACTAACTGACATGAATAATCTCAAACGATAGATGTCCCCCCATAGTCTTTAAAGGGAGTCTCTCAGATACTTCTGCCCAGTATTGGGCTTAAACACATGTTCAAATATACCCCTATGTATCCAAATGAGCTGTAAAGTGCCCCTAGGGCTTTCCCAAGCCCAACAAGTCTTGCTTTCATCACTACCCTACCCAGTACATCCCATTTGATGTTGATTGACAGCTCCTACATTGCACCATTGCACTTTTCACTGTGTGATGCACTGAAATGTCCCAGCACATGCGTAGAGCATCTCTGACACCATTGCCTACAGAATATTGGGGACTGTGCATGTGCTAGATTTCAGAGGTTTAGGGCTTATTCACATTAATGTATTTTTGGTTCGCATCTGATCCACATTTTTTTTTTTTTTGGATGCAGACCAATTCACATCAAGCTCATGCGTGGCTCTAGGTCCCTCTTGTTGTCATATCACTAATGACATTGAAGGACAACTTTTGGAAGACCATTGGCATAATGTACCCTATGAGAGATGAGTGACTTGGTTCTTTAAACATTCAGAATTCAAACCAAATTATTTAAAACTTCTGATTCTACCATCTTCAAACTTTAAAAGATTTGATTTGGGAGAATCAAGGGGGAGAAAACGAGAGTTGCGTGTAGAATCAATTTGGACCTGAAACGAATCAAGGACCATTTGGTCGAATTGGGCCAATATGGAATTTTAAGAAAACTTTTCATCTCGATCAACTGCTGATTGAGGTTTCATATCTTCTTTTTGCACAACTGATTTCAACAGTATTAATAATTTGTTTAAGGTGTGAATATGTAATTATTGCCCATACTGCAAAAATCCAGAGAAGGTCTACTTCCTGAGCTTGTGCAAATTTAATCTTCAACATTAAAAGACAGAAAAGAAAAAACCTTAAGTTTTAAGCTTCCTCTACGTATGTCTGGTATATGCAACCACAATGATATGAGAGGAGGTAAAGAATTTGTCTCTTGGAGGAGTGGTTTCCATTTATTCAAAATGATTAAAAATGTAAGATCCTCCCTAAAAACAATAAATTAAGAGCCTCGACCAAGGTTCTCATATCACAGTACGTCTTTCCTTTAAGGACAGAACCATGAGCTCCCTGATTGAAATACTCTGCCTCCTCTCAGCTCTTACAGCAACAAGTAAGTTTTCAGAAAGGTAGTAAGACCTGAATTAAAGTCTTTTTTGCTTAATATTTGCTTAATTTTGGGGGATTTATTCATAATATTCTTAACAATAATACAAAATAATCATAATGATACTACTAATAATATGAAATAAAACAATTGATAAAAATAATAGTAATAATTTAAACTAACCTTTGCATTTTTTTAAATGTTTACCCCCTCTAACCTCACTAAGCTTTTACCTCTGTTTCTGTTCATAGTGCTCGATAAGCTATTAAACATCATTCTCAGATGCTGATGATCTCAGAACATTGCATCAGAAAAGGTTTACAGGCAAATAACAGTATAACACGTAATGAATGTCCTGATTCTTTACCATCTCTTTAGGTTACGCTCTTACGTGTACACAGTGTAAATCAAAAGAAGCGACATGCTCTGGTCCCAGCATGACTTGTCCTTCAGGACATCAGTGTGGATCTGAATACACAGAAACCAGTGCTGGTGAGTAGCTCGATTTAAATTCAATCTTTTCTAGTGGTTTGAAGGAGTTTGACTCTTATGTAACTGAAGCTTAAGCGTCTATACAGTTCTGTAACTTTCCAATAGATTTTGTTTTTTAAATCCTAACCATTTTTAAAATCACCATTTGGTGTCAGTGAATACAGGGGATGCAATCCTGTTTATATCCAGGGCTGAAAACCTAGGGTATTCCCATCATAGACAATGGGGGCATATTGCTAGGATATTCCCCCATTGTCTGATAGGTGCGCATCCCACCTCTGGGACCCGCACCTATATCCAGAACGGAGCGAGGAGCGCCATGCCTGGAGAACCCCGGGTTTACCAGGGTCCGTCCACCACCAGGCACAGCTCCCCGCTGCTCCCATAGAAATAAATGGGAGCGCATAAGCATTTCTTATATCAGCCCTTTAGGATGTCACAGTATTTTGTATATTTTGATTTGCATACTATACATTCAACAGGGTGAATAAAAAAAAAAAGTTTGCAGAGAATCATAAATGTCAATTTCCTACTATTCCTTTCACTTATTTCTTTTGAGAGAAAGTCACTTGGACAGAATCCAGTGAGGGGGTGACAATGTATAGACTACAGAATCCTCTGCCTCTCAGGTCTCTTGCTACCACCAACAGGCTTACAGCTCAGTATGTGTAAGGGTTAAATGAGATGAGCGCTTTTTTTCAGATACTGTTAATTATGAAAGAATGTGGCTAGTGTTGGGTGAAGCAAGTTTTGGATCATAGATCCGAAGTCACTTGGGTCAAAACTTAATTTGAATGCTGTAGGAAGATTGGTCTCCATACAGCATTTAAATGTATGGCCTCCATTGGCGAGGTGAAGTGAGTTATCACCAGCGGCGTTTCTAGGGTCTCAAAAGATCAAAAAATCCAGGGTACAAGACCCAATGAATATGGCCCAATACTCCAACCTGACCCTCCCCCAGCACAGCACATTTTACTGTACTGACTATACAGCAGCACATACCTCTCACATCCAGGGCCTCCCAAGTGACGTCTCCTCTGATGTAGATCTTCTCTGTCATCATAATCTCCATTCAGTCTGGACACCTTCACTCAGCCGCCTTGTTTCTGTAGAGTGTGACACAAAGATATCTTACGTAGCTTCCTCTTCCTTTTCTATCATCCCTCAACCTGACATTCCAACAGTATTATCCTGTTGCTTGCTGTGCCCCCCAATACTCCAAAATACTATCCTGAAGAAATAGTCCTGCCATACAGATAGTTCCACCAATAGTAACTCACTTCTAGAGTGCCTTCATTAGTAATACTGCACCCTACAGTGCCCCCAACAGTGATAATGCTCCCCAAGAGTCCCCCCATAAGTAGAAGAGGCCTCCAGTATTAATAATGCCCAAACAGAGCCCCCAGTAGAAATAAAGCCCCCCTATTGTTCCCCCAGTGGTAATAAAGCTCCCTAGAGACACCTCAGTAGAAATAAGGTGGATCTATAAGTCCCTCCTATAGAGCCCCCAGTAGTAATAAGAATGGCTATAATGTACCCTGGATTTAAAATGCCCCCAGTATTTATATTGCCCCTCCTGCTATAATGCTGTCCCCTGCAGTGCCCCCAGTATTTATATTCACCCTCTACTGTTATAATGCTCTCCCTGATGTGCCTCTTGTGTTTATATCACCCTCTACTGTTATAAGGCTCTCCCTGAAGTGCCCCCAGTATTTATATTGCCCTATACTGCTATAATGATCTCCCAGTATTTATATCACCCACTACTGTTATAATGCTTTCCCTGAAGTGCCACCCGTAATTATATCACCCCCTAATGTAATACTGGCCATGAAGTGCTCCCAGTATTTATAATGCCCCCCACAGTGCCCCCTGTAGTTATAGTCCTCCCTTTAGTGTCCTCAGAAATTATAATTCCTCAGCGCCTCCACCATACTTTCCCATGTAATTAACACTATTTCCCTCACTTCACCATAAAGTCCCATGTAAATAACATCACACCATCTCTCTCCAATATACAGTCCCACGTAAATAACATCCCCCTCTATCTACAGCCCCCTCCAAATACAGTCCAATGTAAATAAGATCACTCCCTGCCCAGCCACCTTCAATATACAATACCATGTAAATTCTATCACCCCCTCCCCAGCCTCCTCCAACATGCAATCCCATGTAAATAACATTGCCCCCTAAACATTCAGTCCCATGAAAATATCATAACTCCCTCCCACGGTGGCCTCATATAGCAGACCTCACCACAACTCTCCACAACTTTTTCTCCTCACTGCTGAGCGCCATCCTATCCTGCACTAGTCACATGATGTTGACATCATCGCAGGTCCTTCTCAACCTCCTGCCTTCTGCATTGATCACATGGACTATGATGTCATCACAGGTCCTTCAGCTCTTGCAGTGCATTAGATTCAATTGTATTGCTGTCCTGAGGATAGCAATACAGTTGTGTCTGGCAGGCAGGACATTCAAGGTCTGGGACAAAACATCTGGGGCCCAGGTTCCAAATGTTTTAGCCTAGTAACGCCCCTGGTTATCACGGAAGTCTCGTGGGACTTTGGTGAATAACTTTGGGAGTTGATTTTTGAGCTTTAAAACCATTTTAAAACATTGATCCGAAATCGTCTTTGTTACAGTCTGGTACATCAGTACCAAAGCAGATATCTTTTGAATGGGCTCCGTGTAATACTGAACTTCCCTGAGGTGATGCTGCATGAAAATTGAACACTGATTGCCAGATTTCCCAACTTTTTTTATTACCCTTTTTTTATACCCTTTTTATTTTTCAGTAAGAAATAAAATGTGTCTGTTTTTGTATTTTTAGCTGGAATGAAATCCATATCTTTGGACAGAAAATGCACACCTTCATCTCAATGTGGCTTCAGGGGCGGTGTGGGCCTAAAACAAGGACATATCAGGATGGGCACTTCATGTTGCAACACTGACAACTGCACTCCTAATTTTCCATCATGTAAGTCCTCTTTTTTCTGCATTCTGTGCCAATATTGGGTTAAAATAGTTAAAATAGTAAATACAGGGGGAAATTTATTATGAAAGGCGCTATAGGCGCCAGTTTTACATAACTGGCTCAGTGATAGAAAATAGAGGGTGGTTATTATTGATACACACTCAGATTGGGTCACTGTAACTAGTGGGGTACCACAGGGGTCTGTATTGGGCCCTATTCTCTTCAATGTATTTATTAATGATCTTGTAGAAGGCTTGTACAGTAAAATATCAATTTTTGCAGGTGACACTAAACTGTGTAAAGCAATTAACACAGAAGAGGACAGTACACTGTATATATACTACAGAGGACAGTATACTGGCTATATACTACAGAGGACAGTATACTATATATACATACTACAGAGGACAGTACACTGCTACAGATGGATCTGGATAGACTGGAGGCTTGGGTAGAGAAGTGGCAGATGAGGTTTAACACTGACAAATGTAAGGTTATGCATATGGAAAGGAATAATGCAAGTCACCAGTACATACTGAATGGTAAAGCATTGGGTAACTGACATGGAAAAGGACCTAGGAATTTTAGTAAACAGCAAACTAAGCTGTAGAAACCAGTGTCAGACAGCTGCTGCCAAGGCCAATAAGATAATGGGTTGTATCAAAAGGGGAATATATGCCCATGATGAGAACATAGTCCTGCCACTTTACACATCACTAGTCAGACCACACATGGAGTACTGTGTACAGTTCTGGGCTCCTGTGAACAAGGCAGACATTGCAGAGCTGCAGAGGGTTCAGAGGCGGGCAACTAAAGTAATAACTGGAATGGGTGGACTATAGTACCCAGAAAGATTATCAAAATTAGGCTTATTCACTTTAGAATAAAGACGACTGAGGGGAGATCTAATAACTATGAATAAATATATCAGGGGTCAGTACAGAGATCTCTCCCATCATCTATTTATCCCCAGGACTGTGACTGTGATGAGGGGTAGAGATGAGCGAGCAATAAAATGCTCGGGTGCTCATTATTCGAATAAAATTTTTCCCGATGCTCGGGTGCTTGTTTCGAATAACGAACCCCATTGAAGTCAATGGGAGACTCAAGCATTTTTTGCAGGGGACCAAGGCTCTGCCTAGGGAAGGCTGGGTGAAAACCTAGAAACCTCAGAAAATTATGGAAACCCCATGGAAATGGAAAGGAAACAGCAGGGGCAGCATGCATGGATGCCTCTGAGGCTGCCTAATCGTACCATTATGCAAAATACTGGGCAACAGCCTGGTGGTGACCCTCAAGGCAATTGTGCCCACCCAGACCAAGATGGGCAAGGCACATGTGCTGGCACATGTTAGGAAAGCACCCAACTAAGTGCAAAGAAGGTCCATCACCGCCTGCAGGTGACACCACTGCTCATGCTGGCACTGCTGTGCTATCCCCTGCCCCACGATGCAGGCATAAGCCTGACACATCATGGTGACAGCGTAGTGACACCAACAAGTGACCAAGTTAGATTGAGGTAGCAGTCAAATGTCTGTAGGTGAGCCTCCCAAAAATTTGTTTTGGAGTGTCCGAAGTTGACCCTCCTGTAAAATATTTTTTTTGTTTTTCCTGTTATTAGTTTATGTACAACCCATGGCTGGCACCAGGGGCGTAGCTAGAACTGACTGGGCCCCACAGCAAAATTTTGTATGGTGCCCTCCTTCATGACTATCTTGGCATCCTATATGTGCATATGTAAGGGAGAGTTCACTGGGCAGGGGGCACACACAGTGCAGCATGGGGGGCACAGTACAAGGCAGGGGCACAGGACAGCATAGGGGGCACAGTGCATTATAGGGCGTACAGTACAGGGCAGGAGGCACACACTGTGTAGCATGGGGGACACAGTACAGGGCAGGGAGAAAAATACAGCACAGGGGGTACAGTACCGTGCAGGGGCACACAGTACAGGTCGGGAGGGCAGGCACAGTACAGCATATGGGGCACATGGCAGCATACGGGGCACAGTACAGGGCAAGGAGTACAGTACAGGATAGGAGGCACACTGCAGCATGGGGGGCACAGTACAAAGCAGGGGGCAAGATACAGCATAGGGGGTACAGTACAGTGCAGGGGCACACAGTACAGGCCGGGGGGGGGCGCACAGTACAGCATATGGGGCACATGGCAGCATACGGGGCACAGTACAGGGCAAGGAGTACAGTACAGGATAGGAGGCACACACTGTGTGGCATGGGGGCACAGCACAGGGCAGGGGGAAAAATACAGCATGGGGTACAGGGCAGCATAGAGGGCACAATACAGCACAGGGAGTACAGGGCAGGGGGCACACATAGTGCAGCATAGGGGACATAGTACAAGGCAGGGGGCACACACAGTGCAGTGCAGGGGGCACACAGTGCAGCATAGGGGGCACGGTGCATTATAGGGGGTACAGTACAGGGCAGGAGGCACACACTGTGTAGCATGGGGGGCACAGTACAGGGCAGGGGGCAAAATACAGCATAGGGGGCAGGGGGCACGCATAATACAGCGTACAGGGCACAATGCAGCATAGGGGCTACAGTACAGGGCAGGGGGCACACATAGTGCAGCATAGGGGACACAGTACTGGGCAGGGGGCACACATAGTATAGCATAGGGGGTACAGAACAGGGCAGGGGGCAGAATACAGCATAGGGGACACAGTACAGGGCAGGGGGCACACATAGTTCAGCATAGGGGACACAAGGCAGGGGGCAGAATGCAGCATAGGGGGTGCAGTACAGGGCAGGGGGCACAAACTTACCACTGTTGGTCAGGCTGGCAGTGAGTCTGAAGTTCTGCTGTATTGGCTGGCAGGCAGGCTGCAGCAATTCTCAGATGGCTGAGACAGCGCTGCTCTGGGTTGCTCCTGCTTCCTGGATGTCTGTTACAGCCAGAGCAGGAGGTCAGCTGGCACTACAAGGGAGGTGGAGGGGCAGGTAAGAGAGGCAGCCTGACGGGCAGGCAGGAGTGCAGAGGGTCACATGCAGGGTCCACATGGTGCTTCTGGAAGTCTGGGAGCGGGCCCTGTTTGTGACTGAAGTATTACTTGAAAAGATTGGTGGAGCAGCAGCTTCCTCTCACTGCTCCTCAACCAATCAGATTGCACAGTGCAGCAGAGGAGAGGTAGGAGAATCCCTCTCTCCCCATCCTCTTGTTTCAATGCGCAGAGTTACGATCCCACCCCACCCCTGGAAAGAGAGAGAAATAGAAATATTACCCTGCTGATTTGCCACATCCCTGCTACTGCTCCCGGGCCCCTGCTGAGCTCATGCCCCGAAGCAGTCACTTCCCCTGCTTCCCCTATAGCTATGCCACTGGCTGGCATGGTGGAATATATAGGTTTGCTTCACAGACGGTCCACTGCACCGTTACATTTTCTTCATCATTGCCAATTACTTCTTTTTCACCAACTGTTGTCTGGCAATGATAAAGGGGAAGGTGAATCCACTGCCGAAGAAAAGTGTCATCCTCCTACAAGTCTCCACTTGTTTTCAATAGAAAAGGGGATGTTCTTGCTGTGGCCTTCCTCATAGTGGCCGCTTCTGCGGACGACAGAGGTGGTGTACCTACGGACAGCCTGACCGAACATGATGGCAGACAGGGAGACACTCCCTCATGTAAAATTGCTTTTTGAGTGTCTGTATTTGACGCTACTAAAAAATTTATTGAAGAGAGGGCCTGTAGGTGGCCCTCCGTAAACATTGTTTGTATAGAGCGCCAGTTGGCCCTCAGAAACATTGCCTGTTGGCCCAGCGTTTCTGTGCGAAGAGGAGGAGGAGGGGTTGGAGGAAGAGGCATAGTACATCTGAGAAACCGTGACCGAGGTAGACCCCGCAATCCTCGGTGTGGGCAGTACATGAGCGGCCTCAGGGTTGGACTCGGTCCCAGCCTCCACCAAGTTAACCCAATGTGCCGTCAGTGAGATATAGTGTCCCTGCCCGGCAGCACTTGTCCACGTGTCCGTGGTTAGTTGGACCTTATCACTAACCGCGTTGGTCAGGGCACGGATGATGTTCTCTGACACGTGCTGGTGTAGGGCTGGGACGGCACATCAAGAAAAATAGTGGCGGCTGGGGGCCAAGTACCGAGGGACAGCCACCGCCATCAGGTTGCGGAAAGCAAGTCTATAGGGCAGCATCTCCAGGCTCAACAATTTGGAGATGTGGACGTTTAGCGCTTGTGCATGTGGTTGGCTGGAATTGTATTTGCGCTTGCGCTCAAATGTCTGCTGCAAAGACAGCTGAACACTGCGCTGGGACACATTGGTGGAGGTTGTGGAGGATCGTGGAGGTGATAGGGTGGTTGTAGGGCGGGAGGCGCTTGTGCCGGGGTCCTGGGAGGGGGGTTGACTCGCCGAGCCAGCATGTGACACAGGGGAAGGGGCAGTGGTGTGACCCGCAGGAGGTGAACGGCCTTGGTTCCACTGAGTCGGGTGTTTAGCACTCATATGCCTGCGCATGCTGGTAGTGGTTAGGCTGGTAGTGGTGGCTCCCCTGCTGATCCTGGTGTGGCACAGGTTGCACACCACAGTCCTTCGGTCATCCTCACTTTCTTTAAAAAAACCTCCAGACTTGCGAACATCTAGGCCTCGGCACGGGAGCTTGACTCCATGAAACAGTTGCTGATCTACCTGCTCTGGCCCTGCTTCTCCCTCTTGCCACCCCACTGCCTCTTCCAACCTTTTCTGGTGCTGCACTTGCCTCCCCCTCAGAAGCACTGTCTTGAGTTGGATTACCAACCCAGCTTGGGTCAGTCACCTCATCATCCACCAGCTCTTCCTCCGATTCCTCACTCTGCTCCCCCCTCGGACTTACTGCCCTGACAACAACGTCACTGTCTGACAACCGTGTCTCATCATCATCATCATCATCCGAAACATCTTCACGCACTACTTGCACTAAGTCCACACTCTCATCACCCACAGACTGCGAAAGTTCTAAATTTTGGGCATCGGGACAGAGCAACTGCTCAGGTTGCTGTTGAGCAGTGGTTTGTGTCTCTGGGTAGGGTCCTGAAAAGAGTTCCTGTGAGTATACCTGATCTGAATCCATACTTTCCGTGGGGGGGGGGGGGCAGGCTGGGGGAAGGAGGTTGAGCTGAAGGAGACAAAGGTCTACTACCTTGGCTAGCGTGGGTGGACTGCGTGGAAGACTGGGTGGTTGATAAATTACTGGATGCATTGTCCGCTATCCAGGTCATCACCTGTTCGCACTGTTGTGGTTTCAATAGTGGCCCAGGTACATGACCCAGTAAGTTGCGAGATGAAGCTAGGGAGCGAAACTCTGCTGCGTTCCACTGCTCCCTCATCAGCATGTACAGTGTCACCCTGCCCAGGACCACGGCCTCTGCCCCCTACACTACTTGAATGCCCACTCCCTCGACCCTTAGCCCTTGGGTTCAACATTTTCTATATTCACAAAACTGTCAAGTTAATATCTGAGGCCAAAACTGTATTCAGTAGACAGTAGAATTACTATCTGAGGCAAAAAAATGTAGTCTTTAGACTCCAGCTATTGCACCGCAAACCACTCAATTTTGCACTGGACTGTAGTTTATATAACTGAGAATAAAAATGTATTCTCTAGACTGCGGCTAGTGTATCGCACAACTCACAATTGTTCACTGGACTGTAGTTTATATAACTGAGTGACAAAACGTATTCCCTAGACTGCACTACAGATTCCAGCAAGCCAAGGTACAGCAGCAGCAAAAATGAGTACTGAGAGGACTTTGGGCAATATCATTGGGGTCTGTGTGGACTACGTGCTGTCCCCTTTCTGCCACCAGTGCACAGTGTGCAGCCAAGATGGCGTTAGCTGCACTACAAGTCCCAGCCAGCAGCCAGGAGGAGACCAAAAAAAAACGTGCTTGTAGCCCTTAGAAGGGCTGTTGGGTTCTTTGTGGGTGATTCCTGCCTAAACAACATCTAAATTCAGACCCTAACACTCTCCCTGACAGACAGCAGCTCTATCCCTAATCTCATGCAGACGGCGTATGACGCGAGCAATGCGGGACCAGATTCTTATATTCCCAGGTCATCTGATCTGGCCAGCCAATCCCTGCTATCGACTTGTAGGGGCCCCACGTGATGCTAGGAGTTACCAAAGACTCTCCTGCATGTTGATTGGCTGAAAAAAGGCGGCTAACATGCAGGAAAAGGAAGTTGCCATTTCCTCGAGGATCGCAATATGCTCGTCCGAGTAGCAAGCATATGCGAATACCCTAATGCTCGAACGAGCACCAAGCTCGGACGAGCATGTTCGCTCATCTCTAATGAGGGGACATCCTCTGCGTCTGGAGGAAAGAAGGTTTGTACACAGACATAGAAGAGGATTCTTTACGGTAAGATCAGTGAGACTATGGAACTCTCTGCCTGAGGAGGTGGTGATGATAAGTTCACTAAATGAGTTCAAGAGGGGCCTGGATGTATTTCTGGAGGGTAATAATATTACAGGTTATAGTTACTAGAGAGGGGTCGTTGATCCAGGGAGTAATTCTGAGTCGGGAAGGAATTTTTTCCCTAAAGTGGGGAAAATTGGTTTCTACCTCACAGGGGTTTTTTGCCTTCCTCTGGATCAACTTGCAGGATAACAGGCCGAACTGGATGGACAGATGTCTTTTTTTGGCCTTATACAGTAAACTATGTTACTATGTTACTATGATCTGGGCCAAATATTTTAAGGAGAATCAGGGCTCTTAAAATTGCCCCAAAAGTTTGTGTACCAGTAGAGCAAATCTACACCGGCTATTAGTTAATGTTCATTCAAGTACATTTTACTGGCTGTGTCGGGACGCTTGGTTTACAGCGCCCTATGCACTAACGCGTGTTTCACCCCATGTACCATAAGGGCTTCTTTATCTGACACCAGATTCACACAGTCCTGTACCTTGCTCTGGCGATGCTATCCCCCTGCTCTATTGGCACACTACATGCACTCGTATGCAGCTACTCCTACCTGTAGCTGCTGCAATACTCTGATAGTGCTATTTCTAGGGGGGGGGGGATTTTTGTACACTCCTATTTTAGAACAGATTCATTAATAAAGATTTGTTATTTTATTTTAGCGTTTACACAGGCAGTGATTCATCATTTTTTTCTGAAGCACACCCTTGTATCCAGTAACCGTAATTTTATTCATTTAAACTTTATATGTTACCTTTGTTTTGTACATGAACCCTATGATTTTGTAAAGCGCTGCAGAATGTGGTGGCGCTATATAAATAAATATTATTATTATTATTATTACATAGCGATCAGGAACTAGCCCTTACGCTCTATTTCAATAGTTTCTTAGTAAATCTGATTAACCACTTTCCATGTGTCCTGATGGGAAATAATACAGTAAATTCTGTTATAGGGTTCCATTATGACGGAATATAACGTAATTTTAGAACGGATTGAAAAATGGAACCCTTTAAGAGGACTTTTTTTCCGTCGTGTATAATGGAACAAAACTAAACCATTATTTGTGCCCATAGGCATGTATTAGGACAAAGCAAAACGGAATGGCTCTTACAGGGTTTTGTTTTGTATTCTGTCCTAAATTATGTT
>ONZH01008061.1:0-91921 GCA_900303285.1 Rhinella marina | reverse complement strand
CCTCCTCCTCCTTAACCGCCGTAGAATTGCTCCGTAAATAAGAAAAATTTATATATTTATGGCTCACCTCTTGGGGCTCCACATAATTTTTAACAGGTCTCACCTCTTGGGCCTCCACATAATTTTTAACACGTCTCACCTCTTGGGCCTCCACATAATTTTTAACAGGTCTCACCTCTTGGGCCTCCACAAAATGTTTAACAGGTCTCACCTCTTGGGCCTCCACATAATTTTTAAGAGGTCTCACCTCTTTAGCCTCCACACAATTTTCCATGAGCCTCTGGCCAGCCCACGGCCTCTTCCTGCCTTTTGCGGTCCTACGCATCCCTCAACATCCCCACTGCTTTACCTGCTAGACATGACACTGGGCCAGGTCGGGTCACTGACATCTCAAGCGCCAACAATTTGGGCATTTTAAGGCTTCTGCATGTGTTTGAGTTGTTTTTACATTTTAAAGAAGACATGTCTGACCACATCTCACACACACACAATGACAATTAGGGGTGGGGTCTATTTGCTTTCCCCCTTGCCTATGCCATCTGTGGTTGTCATAGGCAACGTGATTTTAAGGGGTGCAGAATTTTATCTTCTTTTTTGTCTAGTTTGGCTTGGGGTCCATGGCAATGTAGAGAAAAGAAGGTTTCCTTGTATGGTCTCACTTTACAGAGAGGTTAGATTGTCTTTGGAGTGTATTGTTGAGAGGCTGTGATAGTGGCGTAATAGTGCGACTTGGGCGCGTTATATGCACCCAGACATGCTTCCCCTGCTGTCCCAGTTGCATTCCAGCAGTGTTGGCATCCTTTTCTGAGGTTCCAGGGTGGACTTGGTGACCTCCAAGTGGTCGAATTGAGATTTCCAAGTGGCGAGCATTTTTTCCCCATAGACTTTAATGGGATTCGATATCTGGTCGAATAGTCGAATTTCGCGGTCTATTCGAATCGAATTTCGAACTTTCGAATATTTCACTACTCGCTCATCTCTAACTATGTATAAATATATCAGGGGTCAGTACAGAGATCTCTCCCATGATCTATTTATCCTCAGCACTGTGACTGTGACGAGGGGACATCCTCTGCGTCTGGAGGAAAGAAGGTTTGTACACAAACATAGAAGAGGATTCTATACAGTAAGAGCAGTAAGACTATGGAACTCTCTGCCTGAGGAGGTGGTGATGGCGAGTTCACTAAAAGAGTTCAAGAGGGGCCTGAATGTATTTCTGGAGTGTAATAATATTACTAGTTATAGTTACTAGAGATGGGTCGTTGATCCAGGGAGTTATTCTGATTGCCAGATTGGAGTCGGAAGGAAATTTTTTTTCTCCTATAATGAGATAAATTGGCTTTGATTTCATGAGGGTTTGTTTGCCTTCCTCTGGATCAACTTGCAGGATAACAGGCGAACTGGATGGACAGATGTCTTTTTTTCAGCCTTTTAAACTATGCTACTATATTACTATATATATGTTACTATATTATTTTAGGTCTAGTGGCCAGTGTGAAAATTGCAGAATTATATACATTTGTTTAAATATAGTGCCATGGAAAAACTCACCAAAAATTATAAAAAATTATGTTTAACATAAAAACATAATTTAAACAAGTAATTTACTGATGATACATTCCCTTTAACATGTTGATGCCACATACCACATGAGTCAATGCATCAATGAGCCTGAGTTGTTAGGGTGGCAAAGGGGGACCTCCTCAACATTGGGCAGGTGGTTTTAATGTTATAGCTAATCAGTGTATATTCAACATCATAAAACCAGCTATAATAAATCAGTTTTACCCTTTACCATCAACATATATTTGTACTGTATTCAGCCAAAAGAGACTCTACACTGTCTGATAATTTATGACTAACATACTAATATGTACAGTATGGGATTTTTAATCTATCATCCAATAATCCTGAAAGTATGATAATCCAGTATTTGCTTCTAGCACAGAATGGAGTGCTAATTTTGTATTTTAGCAGACTAAAACCAGTAAACAATTTAAACTTTCTTTAGGCTTCCTTACTTTTATATCACTATCCAGTTATCTAGAGCATGGGTCTGCAACCTCTGGCATTTCAGCTGTTGTTAACCCCTTAAGGGCTCTTTTACATGAGCGGATTCAGTCCGAGAAATCCTGAGCGTGTAGGAGAGCCAAGCCCCGTTCTGGACAGAAGAGGCACAGAGCAGTAACATGATTGATAATGCTCTGTGCCTCTCTGTGATCTTTTTACTACAAAATCACAGTGAGATAAAGTTGTCACTGTGATTTTGTAGTAAAAAGGTCACAAAGAAGCACGGAGTATTATCAATCGTTATCAATCGTGCCTCTTCTGTCCAGAACGGGGCTTGGCTCTCCTCCACGCTGCGGATTTCTCGGACTGAATCCTCTTGTGTAAAATAGCTCTAAAGGGAATCTGTCCAGCATTTTAATCAGATGAACCACACCTATGAGTCCATGCAAACAGTGGATAGTGCGGTGAGACAGATTCTCTTTTTTCATTTTTGCATTTTTATTTATTCATTTCCACCTTCTAAGAGCGATAACTTTTAAATTTTCAGTTCACATAGCCATATGAGGGCTTATATTTTGTGGAACAAGTTGTAGTTTTTAATAGTACCATTCAATTTACCATAGCTTGTATTGGAAAATAAGAAAAAAAATTGTGGAGTGATCACTTTTTGATAATTTTTCATTCAATTTTCTTTTGGGGGGGCAACATGACCAAAAACAACAAATTGTCTATTTTTGCTGTTATGCTAATGTGCATGAAAAGTATTTAAATATTTTATTAGGTTTTTTTATGTGTAAATTTGAGAAATTAGGTGATTTGAATTTTTTAATACTTTTGTGTTTTTTTAATTTAAAAAATGTTTTAACTTTTTTCACTGCACAGTTTTCACTGTGGGGCTCCAGTTGGAGGATAGAGGGTGCTCCCTCCCCCTGTCTGATCCCACAGATGCCACTTTCACTATTGACAGCGGCCTCTGAGGGGTTAAATGACTTATATTGGAGTCATCTCCGATCCTAGTGACTGCCAGCAGATGTCTTAAGTATTATACAGTCTGCACCCATTGCATATGGAGTTAGCTCAGAGAGTAAGCCCGCTCCATACAACCATTTAACACATATGATGTACAAGTACAGAATTAAACTAAAACTCCCAGCATGCTGCATCTACTTTTATGGAGTTACTGTAATAACCACAATAAAAGCATTATTCCAACACTAGTCCTATTTAGTTACCACATGAATGTGTCCTGTGTGCTGACCCAGCACATGTACGTATGTCATATAACACTGCTGCTTACTGAATGTCAGGGATTATATGATGTGAAGAATATCACATGACTGATGCCATGTTTAGTTAGGCCATAGATACCATAGATACATTACACAGAACTGATACATGGGCTATACCATTCTTATTCATATAGGGGTCAACTGCCTGATATAAGAAAGGTAAGGATGCAGAATTCTAAATACCTGTATATTAGAACTATAGTATGATTTCCTATTATATAAACAAATTTAAAATAAAAAATAGATTACCCCTTTAAGTAAGGAATAATAAATTAAATTGCTATTACTTGGGAAATGGTTGATTACAATAAAACTTGTTTTTTCACCCTGTACAGTGAGTGACGCCTATTCTCTTTTGTTCAGAAGAACCTTTCTTTGTTTCATGTTTTTACAGGTAGTTGAGCATCTAACACATTTACAGCATGTGAAAAAGCCACATGAAATTGTTTTGATGTTCTTCATCCTATTTTCATGTGTATACATCTTACAACTGCAGACTGATAAGGATCTTACATGAGGCTTGTGCAAAAAGCTGAACATAACAAACCACACGCTAACTTATGGGCATACCAAGATTTGTTGTTACGGTTACTCACATCTTCCAGTATCTTCAAAGTTCATACAGGAAGCAAGAGGGTTTTTTTCACTTTTTCCCCCTCTAATGTCAACCACTTTTCAATGTTCGATATGTACAGTTCTGAAAAACAGTTGCCAGATATTGGAAGCCTCTAAGTTACAGAGAAACTTTCTGCTGTTCTCTCTTATGACAAATGTGGCATTTAAAAAAAAAAAAAGCCGAGCGTGTGGGTCGATCTCCTATGCTGCAGAGACAAAAATGCAAAGCTCTATCCCACCACTATGTAGCAGGGACTTTCTTAAATCATACAGGATATAGGCAAACTTCTCTTTAAATAGCACATTGCAGTTAAAGGTTATGGTTTCCTTCTCCTTGCAGCATAAACCCTTTGCTTTAGGGCCCATTCACATGACCGTATGTTTGCAGGTCCGCAAAAATGCGGACCCGCAATACTACGGGTGCCGCCTGGCGTGTGTTCCGCAATGTTGAAAATGTTGCGGACAAGTATAGGACATGTTTCATTTTTTCTGCGGTATAACTTCCGTAAGAAACAGAATTTTTTTTATACATAGAAACATAGAAGATTGATGGCAGAAAAAGACCACCTGGTCCATCTACTCTGCCCTTTTATTATCCTTTATTGTTATCTTAGGATAGATACATGTTTATCCCAGGCATGTTTAAATCCAGTTACTGTGGATGTATCAACCACCTCTGCTGGAAGTTTGTTCCAAGCTTCTACTACTCTTTCAGTGAAATCATATTTTCTAATGTTGTTCTTGATTTTTCCCCCAACTAACCTCAGATTTTTTTCTCCCATAGAAGTAAATGGGTCCGCATATTATCCGCAAAATTGCGGACAATATGCGGAAATGTGCATACAGTTGTGTGAATGGGCCCTTAACTTAGCACAAACTTTCTTACATGTCAGTTTACATATTACATATTATCTAGCGCATTTTGTGATCTTATGTAAGAAAGTGGTTTAGCATCCTGTTTCCTTATAATGCAAATCATAAATTTGATTTGGAGTCTTCTAAAAAGGCGTAAAGTGACATTCATATTTCAATTTCTGGATATACTTTTAGGCTACTTTCACACTAGTGTTTTTAAATTCCGGTATTGAGTTCCGTCATAGGGGCTCAATACCGGAAAAAAACGCTTCAGTTTTGTACCCATTCATTGTCAATGGGAACAAAACTGAACTGAAGACAACAGAATGCTCCTGAAAGCATTCCGTTCCGTCTTCAGACCGGAGAACAAACCGCAGCATGCTGTGGTTTGCTCTCCGGTCCAGGCATCCGCACCAAGACGAATCCGGAATGATCCCCAATGCAAGTCAATGGGGACGGATCCGTTTGGTGTGGACACACCAGTAATCCGGATCTGTCCTCCAGCAGAGGGCGCTGTGGGGAATCGTCATCACTGTGCGCAGGAGGTGCGTGAAGACGTTCTGCCGGCGTCCCTGGAGTATGTGAGTATGTATGTGTGTATGTATGTATGTCTGTCTGTCTGTATGTCTGTGTTAACATGTGTGGGGCCGGAGCGCTGCTCCGGCTCCACACATGTATCAACGTTAGCACGGATCCGTTGGCACCCTTTAGGTGCCGGATCCGTGCAGGGCCGGCCTTAGGGTAGATGGCGCCCTGTGCGAAACTTTCTCTCGGCGCCCCCCTCCCCGAGTGACAGTACTAACATCATACAGTATAGAGCTATAAATACAGTGCAGAGATATATAGAGTGATATAGGTAGGTAGAGTAAGACAGTATATATATATATGTATTTATAGCTCTCTATACTGTTCTATATCACACTATATATCTCTGCACTGTATTTATAGCTTTCTATATTGAAATGTAACCTAATATAGCGCACATACCTCTTACATCCAGTGACGTCTCCTCTCATGTAGATCTTCTCTTTCCTCATCTTCTCCTTTCAGACCAGACGCCATTTTTCAGCCATTTCTCATCTCTGCAGTTTGACAAAAAAAAATCTTAGTTTACACAGTGTCCTAAAATAACTGCGCCCAGCAAATAGTGTTCCGTAATAGTGTAAACATAACGCTCCCCAGAAATAACTGCGCTGATACTGTGCCAGGGTGCCCCCACAGTAATAGTGCCCCCCACAGTAATAGTGCCCCCCCACAGTAATAGTGCCCCCCACAAGTCCCAACTAATAATTCTCTGCCAGAGTGCACTTGTTAGTAATAGTGCCCCCAACAGTACTAATGTCCCCACTGTGCCCCAGAAGTAATAATGCTTCCAATGTGCCAGTAAGAAGTGCCCCCCAATAATGTGCCAGAAGTTCCCCCCATTGATTCCTCCCCAAAATCATGTGCCAGTAAAAAGTGTCCCACCCCATAGATGCCCCCCAAATAATGTGTGCCCAGTAAGAATGCCCAGTGCCCCATGCCCCCATGTGCCAGTAAAATGCCCCCAAGTGCCCCCGTGCCAGTGTAAAAATGCCCCCCTGTGCCAGTAAAATGCCCCCAGTGCCCCCATGTGCCAGTAAATGCCCCCAGTGCCAGTAAAAATGCCCCAGTGCCAAAGTGCCCAGTGCCCCCCATGCCCCTGTGCCAGTAAAAATGCCCCCCAGTGCCAGTAAATGCCCCCATGTGCCAGTAAGTAAATGCCCCAGTGCCCCCATGTGCCAGTAAAAATGCCCCAGTGCCAGTAAAAATGCCCCCAGTGCCCCCAGTATGTGCCAGTAAAATGCCCCCAGTGCCATAAAATGCCCCAGTGTGCCAGTAAAATGCCCCCAGTGCCCCTGCCCCATGTGCCAGTAAAATGCCCCCAGTGCCCCAGTAAAAATGCCCCAGTGCCCCATGTGCCAGTAAAAATGCCCCCATGTAAAATGCCCCCAGTGCCAGTAAAAATGCCCCCAGTGCCCCCTTGTGCCAGTAAAATGCCCCAGTGCCAGTAAAATGCCCCCATGTGCCAGTAAAATGCCCCAGTGCCCCCATGTGCCAGTAAAAATGCCCCATGCCCCCAGTGCCAGTAAAATGCCCCATGTGCCAGTAAAAATGCCCCCAGTGCCCAGTAAAATGCCCCAGTGCCAGTAAAATGCCCCCTAAAATGCCCAGTGCCAGTAAAAATGCCCCCAGTGCCCCCATGTGCCAGTAAAAATGCCCCCATGCCCCATGTGCCAGTAAAAATGCCCCCCAGTGCCCCATGTGCCAGTAAAAGTGCCCCCAGTGCCCCAGTAAAATGCCCCCCCAGTGCCAGTAAAATGCCCCAGTGCCCCCCTGTGCCAGTAAAATGCCCCAGTGCCAGTAAAAATGCCCCCTAAATGCCCCAGTGCCAGTAAAATCCCAGTGCCCCCATGTGCCAGTAAAAATGCCCCCAGTGCCCCCTTGTGCCAGTAAAAATGCCCCCAGTGCCCCCCTTGTGCCAGTAAAAGTGCCCCCAGGCCCCATGTGCCAGTAAAGTGCACCCCACGCCCCCATGTGCCAGTAAAAATGCCCCCAGTGCCCCTTGTGCCAGTAAAAATGCCCCCAGTGCCCCCCCTTGTGCAGTAAAGTGCCCCAGTGCCCCCCTTGTGCCAGTAAAATGCCCCCAGTGCCCCATGTGCCAGTAAAAATGCCCCCAGTGCCCCCTTGTGCCAGTAAAAATGCCCCCAGTGCCCCCCTTGTGCCAGTAAAAGTGCCCCAGTGCCCCCATGTGCCAGTAAAAGTGCCCCCAGCGCCCCCATTGCCAGTAAAAATGCCCCAGTGCCCCTTGTGCCAGTAAAAATGCCCCCAGTGCCCCCTTGTGCCAGTAAAAGTGCCCCCAGTGCCCCCATGTGGCAGTAAAATGCCCCCATAAAAAAAATAAACACTTACTTACCTCCATGGAGCCGGCAGCGATGCGATGCAGGCCTCTTCCGGCCTGTGTCCCGCGCTGTACGGCTCAGGCGGCGCGATGACGTCATCGCGCCGCCTGAGCTGGCCTCTGATAGGCTGCAGGCCTAGGGCCTGCAGCCTATCAGAGGAACGGGCAGGGGAGACGCCTCTCCCTCTCCTGCCCCGCATCTCCAAAGGCAGACTATGGAGATGAGCGCTTCCACAAGGGAAGCGCTCATCTCCCTCTGCCCCACCGCTGCCCCCAACTGTGCGGCACTTGCAGGGCACGGCCGGGCCATTAAGGGGGCGCTCTGGCAGGGCGCCCCCTTAAGTGGCCGGGAGTGAAGCGCCCTGTGCAACTGCACGGGTCGCACACCCCAAAGGCCGGCCCTGGATCCGTGCTAACGCTAGTGTGAAAGAGGCCTTACCTCTACAAGGAAATTTCTCTTTGAATGGAATGTGATAAATAACAGACCTTGGGTGTTCAGTATGTGTGCATTCACTGTGTGATAGATGGCAGCCACTCTACCCATACAATCAAAAAAAAAAGCAACCGTTTGCTTAACCACTTAAGGACACAACAATTTCATGCCTTAAAGAGAACCTGTCACTATGTAAATGCAATGCAATCTGAAAGTACCATGTTATAGAGCAGGATGAGCTGAGAACATTGATATATAATATCATTGAAAAAGATTTGGCAAAACTTGTAATTTATTAGTTTAAATAGAGATGAGCAAAGTTCGATTCGGCTGCTTCACCGAACTTCGACAAGAAATTCAATTAGTTACAAATTACTTTGTCACAAATTGCTTTTCTTTGTATGGAGCAGGCGCAATAATGGGAGACGGCGATCAAACCATTTCCCATCATTTAACCTTCCAGATGCTGCATTCAGCACTGATTGCGGCATCTGTGACTCACATTCAGCCTTTCAGGGGTTAATCAGGGATTAAAAAAAAAAACAACAACCTTAGGCTCCATTCACACGTCCTATTTTTCTTTCCTGATTCGATCCTGATTTTTTCAGGACCCATTGAAATTAATGGATCCAGATCAGGATCAGGATCGAATCAGGAAAGAAAAACAGGACTTGTGAATGGAGCCTTACTTTATCCATTTGCTTGCAGAGAGGCTGTCTTCACCCATCTTGATTGCAGAAAACCCACCAAAGGCCCTGCGATGAGCATGATCACACTGGGTACATTTGATGACATCATCACTGATGAAGAAAAAAAAAAAACACAATGTAACAGAACTCTCCAAACACAAGTTACGTAGAATAATGCCATAGTAATAGAAAGTATTCTGGTGCTAATGCTACGCTTATTTTGTAAATTTGAGATTCTTGGCAAATACATTTTGTGCAAAATTATTTGGGCCCATCTGCTGGCATCAAGGCAATCTCTATAAGATGGGAACCTAACACTAAATACTACCTGTTATGTTACTACCAGAATATTTTCTATAACTATGACATTATTGTATGTTATTTGTGTTTGCAGAATGCTGTTGCATTGTATTTTTTTTTCTTTGTGTTTCTAGCCATTACAGTGCGCAGTTGCGCATTGGGATGTGTTGACTGATCCCTTTCTTTCTGCATCATCGCTAATGATGATGTCACCAGATGCTTTCAGCGGGATCATGTGGTGACGTCATTACGCTTGCCGCAGGTCCTTTGGCGGGTTTTCTGCAGTCAAGATGAGAGCGGACGGCCTCTCTGCGAGCAAGTGGATGAGATGAGTATTATTTTTTAGGAAAAATTGATTTCTTCCCACGAACCACAAGAAAATTCGGCTTCATGATGAATCAAACTTTTCCTGAAATTCGGATCGAAGACCACTTTGGATACTTCAATTCGCTCAACACTACATTTAAATTTCTGTTCTTTCTGAGTTCAGTAGAGAAGTGGACGGTTTTATCAGTGACTGTCAATTACTAATGAGTGCAAAAAGAACAGAAATTGAAATGTATAAATTACAAGTTTTGCTGAATAGTTTCTCACAGAACTATATGTCAATCTGCTCAGCTCCTCCTGCTCTATAACATGTGGCCTGCAGACTGCATCACATTTTGTGGTGATAGGTTCCCTTTAAGAACACAGTTGCAGACGTTTATCAAGCGTTTTGTGACTGCCCTAACCCCTGAAGACGCCAGAGTTGATGGTGAAACATGTTGGGGGGCAGTTGAGAGGGTTCTTTTAGGCAGGGGTCAATCCCAGTACAGGATATATATATAGTGCAATGAGCACATAGAGATGCAATACGCCAGTGGAAGCTGTAAATAGCGCGCATACAGACTTCCAGGTATAGGAACGCTGTACAATATACAGCGCTCTGTGATTGCAAGCAAATGAGAGCTGTGAAGTAAACAGAGCTTAATATCTTAGAAAGCTGGACACATGGGATATGATCGCTGATAGTTTTAAGATGATCAATAGGTTTTTTTAATATTAAGATAATAAAAGGTAATTTTTAGGGAAAATTGCACATGTCAAGTATGGGCATTAATAGTGGTTGCACTAAATGTAAATAAACAGTTTAAGCGCCCTACATGTGCAAAGGGTTATTGTATGATAATAGTTGGAGACTCTTCACTTCTCTCACCGATTTTTAAAAGTACCAGGGGAAGTGGGTGGGGCTTAGCTAGAAGGGTGTAGCATCCTCCGGCTTGACATATTTACTATTTGACATAAATGATAGTTCAAATCTATTCCAGCTCATACCTGGTGTGGATTTGAACTTCTTGGTAGCAGAGTGTCTGGAAATGCGTCAAATTTATTAAGAGGCCTGTGCCTCTTCATAATAGGTGATTCTCACAGCTTATCCATTATTTCCCTGTAGAATGACCTCTGCATAGGCAACTCAACTAATCACCTTTTCATATTATGTACTTGAAGAAATGCATCAAAACTTTTTAATTATTCTTATAATTATTGAGCAAAATATATTTTCTATGCTGACAATGACATATTTTTTTCCTGCAGAATGTCATAGTTACAGGCCTTGGTATAAACGGAATGTATATCCAATCTCTGTATTGATCTTTGAAGTTTTGATATAGTATTTTGGTCACCCTTACTATATTTAAAGGGAAAATTATATTTTCATATAAAATGATAATCTCCTGCTCCTAAAAATGCAGTTAATTAGGATTATGGGTTCTGTATATTACATTCTATTTTACAGTAAAGATGCCCATACACATAGGAGTAAAGTCAACCAAAACTCACTATTTTTGTGATGCTGCCTGTCTTACTTGTATAGGAGTGTGCTGACTCTCCCTTCACAGATGATTCTGGGAGCAGTAGGATAGCGTGTGGTATGCAGCTAGTAGGTGGTGTGCAGCCAGCCCTTCAAGTGGAGAGTGAACAGAAAAGTGAGTGGAAACCTGTGTCAGCCTCTGAGAGAAAGAAACATTGAACTTTGCAGGCCATTACAAAGGGACAGTACATAGACAAAATGTCAGCACACAATAACACATGTACTAAGGCTGCTCATTTCACTGCGTTTGGTTGGAGAGAAGCTTTAGGCATCCTACCATACTACTGAGACAGACTGGCCATCTATACCCCACAGTTGGGTATTGTAGTACTATATTGAAAATGAGAATTTATTGTGAGAGAGATTTTGCACCTCTTGGCTAAATTAGGATGTTTGAATTAGCTGGAAAGAGGCTCAGAGAGGTAGACATTGTATGTCCTCTGCGAGACAATGTAAAACCCAACTCAACTCTTAAAGTGCACAGGATCCAGACAGCCCAATCTGTACAATGTCATTGAAAAGAAAACTTGGCTTGGCTTTTATTGTTCCATTAAAAAGTAGCAAACACTCTTCTGACGTGTTTCCAGACTATATGGGCCCTTAATCATAGAGACGATGATTAAAGGCCCGTATGGGCACCCTATTTTGGGCCTTCTGAATGCAATGATTTTTTAAATGTTTCCTTAATATCATTCTGAGAGCAATAACTTTTTTTATTTTTCCATCGCCTAGATGCAGGAGGACTTGCATTCTGAATAATTATTTTCAGTGACAGCATTTTTGACTACATATAATTAAATAATAAACTTTCATTAATTCTTTTGTGAGAATTGAAAAAAAAACAGTATTTACAACGTTGTTTTTTGAGTGTTTTTTTTTTAATGTGTGGTCTAAAGGAGGTGTTATACAGGCTGTTATTGCTGGAATGTGAAATAAGTTGCTTGTATAAAACATTGCAATATTGTTGTATTGCAACAAACTGTATTATGCATCTCAGATTCGTAACCTCACAAGCATGTCAGGCTCTCGGATGTGGGTGACAGAAGTAGCCCCTCCCACAGTAAAGCCACTTAGGTGCCCTGACTATTCACCATGATATCTAAGAAGCTAAAACACTGGAATTATCTCTGGCCATTGCAATGAGATGTCAGATTATATGACAGCAGACACCAGCTGTTAACACATAAATGTATGGTACAGTATGTTAAAGCTTCGATTCCTGTGCTACAAACTTACGACACGGTGGGGATTCTCCCTGGTTTTCATTACTTTATGTTGTTGCAGAGTAGGGGGTGAATGTAAACAGTTGATGCTTAAGAAAATCCATGTAATAGAAATAACAGTCAAGAAATTGTTTTGTACATGCATTCTCTACAAGCAATTACTCAAACTGACCAGTTTTGGGAGGTTCTCTTTCTCCTTTCAGAAAGTGCCAGACCTGGTGCAGGGAGTCCCGTAGGCCATGCAACACTCCTTCATAAAAAGGATATCAAATTTAGCTCACTTCCAAGAGAAAGAAAGCTGTCTCTTTAGTGTCACCTAGTGGAGATAGCTACCTTACAGCCAATGTCTGACCTGTAAACAAGCCTTGCATCATTACTAAGGATATCAAGAGGGTTCCAAGAGCATTCACTAAAAGGAATCATATCTGCAGATAACTTTTTCCAGGGTTTTTACCCTCATTAGTACAGAGTAGGGTGCTTGGTTAGCTGGGTGACAGGCCTTTGTCGTTGATCTTGAGGATACTGTTTCTCCATGCAGAGAGTGCTGGAGCTGGTTTAGTGAGTCTTGTAGGTTATGCAAAGTTGCCTTGGAAAAAGCACATGAAGATATAGGGTAGCTACCTTCACTAAGTGGCACTACAGAGACAGCTCTCTTTCTCTTGATAGTGAGGTAGTCTGATCATGAAAGTGACCTGCACAGATACTTTTACAGATAAGCACAAGTGAAAGAAACACAACTTATGTTTGAAGGGGGCCAAATGAGTACATCACATTAATTCAGTAGTTCACAAAACGTCAGTAAATGGACACCATTTACAGTAGTTGCAACTGTTTTCATAGGACTTTGCCTCTCATTGCCATTTGCAAATCGCTAGAACCAGAGAGAAATAAAAAAAGTATTAGTGAGTATTTTTATTTCATGGCCAGTAGTGTAGCTATAGGAGTACAGAAGTAGCAGTATCATCCTGGCCCTGGTGCCTGAAGGGACCTAAAAGACATCAATATTACAAACTGTGCAGGAACTGTATTGTCTCCAACCTGCTTCTGTCACTGGTCTGGTTTATATGGGTTAATCCGTAAGTCCAGTTTTCCTGATTGCTTATTATGCCTAATTGCTTTTTCTGAGCTTGCTAAGCCATAAATGACCTTCTGCACAGCATCCAAATTTAGTCATTTCTACAATTCTGTGCTTTCACACAGATGCTAATTTCCATTTTTCTGTCTAGAATTTGTTCCCTCAAATTCTGACTTGACCCTGATAGAAGACTACATTTTTCCCACTGTACCTTGATTCAAATTGGTTTCTACTACTTTATCTTAAAAATTAACTTGCACAGAACCAGCTAGCCTGAAATCCTTGCCCAAGCAGTACCAAGACTCAAACAAAGAGACAGAAAAAGGGGGTTCAATCTTGTAGAGTTCTGTGAGTTTATAATGCAGAACATTACATGGGTCTTCTTTTTCTATCCTGCAATTTGCGGACCACAAAACACATACGGTCATGTGCATGTAACCTTATACCTAGGATAACCTATCAATTTAGATAATAGGAAAGGTATAAATCACACATGGCTATACTGTTTCTGAATTTGGAAGGATTAATGTTAATCAATACAGTTATGTCTTATAACATCTGTAGCTGATTCATATTTATGATTGGACAAGAGATGAAAATACAAGTGAGAAAAACTGCCGAAACAGAGATTTTAAGAAATCAAAACAAACAAAATATGTAAAATAATACAAAGGTCATTCTGAATAAAACAGTCTGTAGACTTCTGCAATTGACTTGTGTGACTGGATGTAGATGTCACAGAGACACTATTATGCCTACTTATGTTCTGCTAGTTATGTTAGGAAATTTGGGTTTGAATGGCAAGTTCATTGAATGGCGCGTGGAATCATATACCAGGAAATGTGACAGGTTTGTCAGTGATTAAATTGTGGTCTCACTGAATTTTGACGTTTTCTATATGTACTGGGAAAGCTATCCATATGCTCCATTCACTTGATAGAGGCTAAAATCAGGCCTGTGTACAGTTGCTTTAGTTGACTGTATTATCCTATTGCTATACAGTAGCTTCCTCTCAATGTATACCTCTGGTAGAAACTTTAAAACACAGTGTGAATGTAGCAGCAGGGATCATAAGATTATGGTATTGCAGATAATTTTTTTTCTAATCTCAAAAAAACTCCTAAATGAACCCCTAACTGGAGAGGAACACCAAAGTGAGGGGATGTAAAAGAAGGAGTCTATTATGAGGTTTGAATATTTTTCTTTGTCTGGGGTCTGAATTTAAGGTTGTGGTGTCTGGATTTATTTATGGTCTGAGTTCTAAACTTATGTTGTAAATTGTAATTTCATGGTTTTGGTCTGTAATTTCATTTATTTAGGTGTCTGTCTATCTGTTGTCTAAATAAATATGAGGATCAAACTTAGGGTCTGATTTAATTTATTTTGCTATAGAGGCCAGGTATGTGCTGCAGAAGCAAAGGGTCAAATGTGGTGGCAACAAACTGCAGTCATCATGAAAAGTCATCATAGTGGTGTGGATTGGATGGAAAACAAAAGAAAAGGGAATGCTTCCGGTAAGAAAAGAAAACACCCTCTGTTAGTTTCTGGATTAAAAAGGGTTAGGGTTGTAAATACTTCCCAGTGAGGTAATCATTCTGGAGCATCCTTTGTCATTTCCCTTAGAACCATATGAATAAATTGACAATTTGGTGTTACCAGGTCACTTGTCACCAGTATATGTTCCTAAACAGCATGAATAGACAGTTTCAGACTCATCCATTTAACAATGCAAATGGTAGCACCCAGTTGTAAAAGCTTTCCTCCATTTGCAGGAGGAATAACAAAGAAATGGCACAGGTATAGATAATCATTCAGTCTGAAAAAAGAGAAACATTTTTTCACACATTAAAATTTACAAGCAAAAAGAGAAATTAGCTAAAGTAATTCTTGACCAAACATGGGAGCATGCAAAACGACCATAGGCCCTATTACTCCTCATCCTGTTCCAGTGATTTTAAAAAAAGATGTTATGCATAATTGGTAAATACGTAAGATTTATTCTCTTTGGGATGGTACTGCCAGAGAAAGAATGCAGCAAGAACTTGCATACACGTCTTATTAGCTCATTGATCTTTTGGTTTGCATTTGGGGTGGGGCAGTCCAGCCTGTTTGTGTCCTTTGTCTGTGTACAGTAATATTATCTTAATTACTATAACTCACTACTACATGGTCTTCCCCTCATTAAACCCTCCCCTCTCCAATTAATCCTGAATGCTACAGCCAGACTTATCTGTCCAATCACTACACTCCAGTCATTGAACTAGTTGCAGATCTAATATATAAAGCTGAGTGTATTTATGTGTGTGTGTATGTCTGCTAAAGGAATCCGCACCGTCGCAGCTACAATCACGAAATTTGGCACACAGGTACATCAGGTGTCCGGGAAGGTTTTAGAACGGGTTTCAGCTCTCCAGGACGTACCGTTCCTGAGATATTCCCAAAAAATGCTTTAGCCAATAGAAGCCTGTCACATGACCCGGATCAGCCAATAGAAGCTCACAGGCAGTTAGTCTCCACGCACACCAGGTTTCCATAACAACCCAGCCAGTTCACTGCTGTAGATGAGCTTTAAAGGGGCAGAGCGCTGTGGATTACACCAAAAGGGGTATTCCGGTTACTATAACTATAACTTATGTTTTAGACTAATTCATCATCAATCATTACCTAATATAATGTAAATTTCACATATTTACCGTTCAGTAGTAATAAAAGATGTTTTCTTCCACTGCTACCCACTGTGTTTCCTCATAAATTACCATGGCATCGACCTGTAATTCAGGCCACCCTCAAAAGAAGGATTTAAAAGCCCCCCCCTGGTCCCACTAAGTCACACCCCGACTCAGTCAGGCCACGCCTCTTCCACTCCGCATCTGACCAGGATTGAAAAAATTAATGTAAAAATCAATGTCTGTCAGCTGCAGGGGAGGGAGGGAGGGTGAATTTCTCCCTGCAGCTCATGCTCAGACTGCACAGTGCTGCTGTCTGAGAGTGAGCTGTTTAAAAGGACATCCCTGTGTTCATCCAGGCCCTGCGAATGACAGAGGACAGGGAGTATGAAAGCCAGACTATCCAGCCTCCCCCAATGTGAAGCCATGCAACCGGTCCCCATGAAGCCACACCCCTAAACACAAGTCCACGCCCCCTGGTTCCATGAAGACACAGAGGAGAAGCTGTCTGAGCGTGAGCTACTGAAAGAGTGGACATCCCTGTGTCTGTCCAGGCCTTCGCCGGACGGTGGACAGGGAGTCTGAGAGACAGACTGTCCAGCCTAAAACCGGACCTCTGGCCACCCTAGGGGCAGGTTGATGTTAGGGTGGCCAGATGTCCGGCTTTAGGCTGGACAGTCCAGTTTTCTGGCTCCCTGTTCTCCATCCGGCACAGTGCCTGGACGGACGCAGGGATGTCCACCGTTTCAGTGGCTAAAGCTCAGATAGTTTCTTCTCTGTGTCTTCACGGAGCCAGGGGGCGTGGCCTCATGTTTAGTGGTGTGGCTTCATGGAGACCGGGGAAGCTGCCTCACGATTGGGGGAATGGCCGGTGAGGTCCGGCTTTCTGGGGTGAAGACAGTGGCCACCCTAGCTGCTGTGGCGGTCACAGTTAAAGGGGAGGGTGCTGTGGATGTTTCTTTTAAGGGGTGGGCACTGTAGAGGTCACTCTTGATATCTTTTAAAGACACACACAAACATTAAATGAAATAGATGAAATATACCTGGGTGAAGCCAGGTCCTTCAGCTTGTATAATATAGAATTCCCTTTCACCTTTCACCTTTCTCCACCGTGCTGCACATCCCCACGTCTCCTCCTTTAGCTCTTTCTATCACTCTATCCACGCTCTTGATTCCAGACTAACATCCACCATAATCCAAACCTCACATTCCCAGCTCAAAGACTTTTGTCAAGCTGCACCAGTCCTCTGGAATGCAGTACCCTGGACACTTAGGTTATTTCACAATATTCACAGTTTTAAGTTTGTACTATAACACTCAATGAAACTTAAAACGGTGAATATTGTGAAATATTGTGAACATATAATCTGCTACAGGCTTCCTCAAATTGCTTGGTACATTATTAAAAATACACAGTAATTGTTTTTGTTTTCATTTTATAGCCTGGTTTTACTACGCTCCTCATTTTGTCATCTTCAAATAATGTAACTAACAACTAATAATGTAACTAATAATGTAACTAACAAAACAGAATCTCACAGAAATGGAAGACTTTTGCAAGGAAGAATGGATGAAAATCCCTAAAACAAGAATTGAACGACTCTGGCTGGCTACAAAAAGTGATTACAAGCTGTTATACTTGCCAAGGGGTTGTTACTAGGTACTGACCATGCAGGGTGCCCAAAGATTTGCTTCAGGCCCTTTTACTTGTTGTTTTGAAAATGTAAAAGATGAAAATGCAAAAAAATGTTTTGCTTAAAATCCAAAGGGTGTTTGTCATCTTTAACTTTATGCCATTTGGAAATCATTTCATCTTCAAATTGCTTAACTGTTCAAAGTAACAGTAATTCTGACCAAGGGTGCCTATATTTTTCCATGTCAGTGTAAATGAACATAACATCCTTGTGAGGATAGATATACCACATCCATTGTTTCAATCACTGGCCTGTGTATTTACAGTGCAGGAACTCAACTTTTGCACACAGCGTAAGCCTGCATACTACAGGCAATACTGCTTCCTATGAAATACCAAAATAAGTTACACATAAAGCTTACACATCATACTCACTTTAATTTGAATTAGCAGTAACATTTAAATTTCTACCCAAGTATATTTCCACCTTACCCTAAAATTAAGATGTCTAACAAGTACAAATATAAGGCATTTTGTAAGTGAAGACCTACTTTGGAGCTTTGCTCTCCAAATATAAAAAAAATACTTTTATAGTGTTTCCTTAAATTGACACTTCTGACCTATAGGTATAGTAATCTGAATTGTAGATATTATCTGAAGGGCTTCATGATAATAGTAGGTGTAGAAACGGGTTAACAGTATGACAGGTATATTGTTCTCTTGATAAAGCATTGCATTTAGGGGGTTTTCTCTGGTGTCAATGATGGTCTGGCTGAGAAGATAAAGTGAGGTTGTATGCCATGCTAAAAGTTCAGGCAAAGAGAATGTTAAAGTGTCAGGACAGGAAGTAGAATACATGGAGTGACTTAGAAAAATTATATCCAGAAAGCAGTCAACTTTTCCTTAAAAAATTACAGACTATTCGTATATGATAAAAAATTTTAATGACAGTTTCCATTTAATATACTTGATGTGCTGACCTATAATTACATTAGTATTGAACCTCTTAAACAAAGCCTATGGTTACCTTTTTTCAACATTAGGAAGTATTTTCATTTAAGAAGAGCCCCTATAAATACAGGCTTTGTAAAGCTAGAAGAGTTGACAAATACTGGACCTTCCTATACAATATCATTGGTCCTTTTTACCAATACAGATGTGGCAGGAAACAAATTAACACTTGGTGTGTTTATTGTTATTTGTACCGAGGATAATACAATATAAATAGAAATCATTCATTGATGTGTAACTGACATCATAGATTTAATCACAGGAGCTTCACAGATGGGGTTTCTTTACTGTAAAAGCAGTTGGACTATGCAACTATTTACTGTAAGATGTAATGGTTAATGTGCTGGAAAAGCCCAAGAGGGATGTAGATGCCTTTCTTACAAGATATCATTTTTGAGATGGATAGATAGATAGATATTAGATTATAATTTTATTAGGCTATACCACATGTTTTGTACACATTAGTGTATTGTCGGCCAAACCCAACAAGAATGGTGAGTTTGTCCGACAGGTTAATATTAGAGATGAGCGAATCCTAAAAGATTCGGGGATTCGGTATTCGGCCCGAATCCCAGCGCGGGATTCGTGGATTCGGGCCGAATCACGAATCCCATTAAAGTCTATGGGAGACCCGAATCTTTTTGCAGGGGCCAAAGGTTCTGCACAGTCAAGTTTGCCCCAACATGTGAAAACCTCAGAAAATGATGGAAACACCTTGGAAATTCATAGGAAACACCAGGGGCAGCATGTAGGGATGCCTCTGAGGCTCCCTAAGGGCTCATTCAGACGTCCGTTTGGTGTTGTCCGTGTTTTGCGGATCCGCAATTTGTGGATCCGCAAAACACGGACAGTGGCCCATGTGCAGTCCGCAATTTGCGGAACGCACATGATAGAAATGCCTTTTCCTGTCCGTGGATCCGGACAAGAATAGGACATGTTCTATTTTTTTCCGGACCCACGGAACGGAAGTGCGGATGCGGACGGCACACAGTGTGCCATCCGCATCTTTTGCAGCCCCATTGACTGTGAATGGGTCCACACCTGGTCCGCACCCGGTCCGCAAATTGCGGATCGGATGCGGACGATTTTTGCGGATGTGTGAATGAGGCCTAAAGCTGATGCTGCAGGTCCCTACCTTATGTAAATTTAGGTCACATGTCACTGCCAGCCAATCACTGCTGGGGAGGTATAGGGGCTGTTACATCACAGCAGGCGTTCCCACAGGCTTCCCTTTGATGCTGATTGGCTGAAAAAACCGGGCATTTCAAATTGGCAGTGACTCACGAATCTTCACGAATCCGCGCTGCCTCGGGATACCGAGCCAAGCCGAAGCGGGCAAGATTCGTGCGAATCCCGAATCTTGCCACTCCGGCTCGCTCATCACTAGTTAATATGTATTGGTAGGTACTGACTGTCTCCTGACAGATGATGTCTGGGGAGAGATGGATCAGGTGAAATTAATATTTTTGCCCGCTCCTTTTGTTCTCCCTGGAGATAAGCTTGGCTTTTTCCCCTATCCCCACTGAATACACATTACAGCTAAGCCAAACAGATATGTATACGAGGAAGTTACAAGGGAATCATAGAAAAATCATTCATCCAACACCTATTGAATGTCTATAAGCCTATAGAGCTCACTGTTGCTTATTATTCTTGGTGTAAAACATTTTAGGTACAGAAGAGTAACTTTAGAATTATTTCAAGTTCAGTGAAACTTTAGTAAAATGTCTATTAGACAATATCTTCAAAACAAAACATATTTTCAAATTTTAAATAGATTCCTATTAAACCAAGTTATTTTATGCTTAAAATCAATTTGCTGTTAGTTTTCCCTACAAAATATGTCTATAATTTGTATATACATTTGTTTAGATTAAATAGTTGTTTGTCACTCACTACTATGTTTGCCCATATAGGATGCAACTTCAAAATATTTTAAACAGATTTCTATCAGATACAATCTAAGTTGTTTGAAATAATTTTGGTTTGTCTTTTCCTCAACAGAAAAACTTAAAATGTTAACAAAAGAATTTAATATCCCAGCGTTTATATAATGGACCATCTATAATAAAACTATTTGACTTGACCTTTTAGTTGTCTTATTTTTCTCAAGGCTATTTTTCTCATCACAAAGACTTTGGTTTTCTGTAAATTTCAAAAATCAAAATGTCTTACTTTAGTACAAATCTTATTATAACAGAAGCAATTCAATTTTTGTTTGTTTTACATGTTATTTATTTGATGAATTTTCATTTCTTGTTCAAGGTTTAATGTAAACTACTTGTTAATTTCTACTTGAAATATTAATACTTAATTTAGCCTTGATCTAATAAAGCTGTATTTATTAAAAGTTCCTTTGTTAGACTATTACATGGCAATCCTCAGGTCTGCCTGCTACTGCAAGAAAAACTGAATGATGTTACTTTGAACTTTGTGCCATCACATGCATTAACAGAAATTAGCATTACATTAAGTAAAGTTTTCTACAAATGGGGTTTTGGAAACTGTACAGTATGAACAAGAGGAGTCTTCTGAAATTAGAGTGTTTACTGCATACATATATCTAGAATTGAATTGTAATTTTTGTATTCATAGCAAACAGCACTTTGATGGACATTAGTTGAGGCACTGAAAGACACTGTTAGAACCAATGTTGGACTGAGGTCCATTGGATCCACCATAGAAAATCCTTCTTGGGGCTCAACCCCTATATCATGAATAAAGTCTAATAGGTTTTAATTCCAAGAAACAGACCCCAGTGGAAAGTGAATGGCTCCAAAGGAAGCTCCAAATGTTTTTTTCCTGGACCGTTGGGGCTCACTGTCATATGAGAGTCTGGGCCCACCATAGGATCCTCTAGTACTCTAGCAGGCCAGTCCGATGCTGTTTAGAACTGTTGTTTACTTACCGTATATCAGGACATTCATTAATAAGACTTTTTTGTCATAAAGTAAAGTAATATCCTTATTATTATAACAAATGTATAGTATTTTAGAATTATTCTTACATTTGCACTATGGTGGGCTTCATCATTCTATATGGGACATTATATTATTACCACAATATTATATAACACCCTGCCACCAGCATGCTAACACCATAATTAGTAACAAAAAACACTATATGATAGTTTCTCCTTACCTGAAGTTTTTGGTCTCACAGCTTTCACCTGCTTAACCCAAATGTCATCTGTAAAACACTTCATTAACTTTTACCACTTTTATTTACTTTTAACAACTGATAAAAATTTTTATGCTGCACTATAGGAAATGCGCACAAAGAATTGCAGTCTTACTTTCAGTTACCAGTTCACCACAGACATTTACAAGATTAGATATATCAAACTGTGCTTAACTCTTTCACTCTGCCTCACGTTTTATAATATACCTTGTAAATATTTAACTTAATATCTATATTAAAATTATGTGAAATTGAAGGGATTGTCCAGTTTCAAGAAAAAATTAGGCAATGGCAGGCAGTGCAATAAAAAAAAATAAAAGAAGTGTTATATGTTACAATTAGATCAAATTGCACTGCTGCTGTTCCCTGATAGGCTTTTTTTTCTGGTTGCATGTTGACAACATATGACTGAACCTGCACCCAACCACTGCAACCAGTTGTGACAACATCATATGACCAGTTGTCACAACAACAGGCAAATTAGGATTTCTCGCAACTTGTGGGTTATGACATAACCACAACTTTTATTATGTTGCAATGTAGTGCTGCAGTACTGCAATCTTTGCAATGTGTCACATGGCCAAAGTTGCCATGTATCCCTAGAGTAAATAAAATGTCTATATACATTCTATATACATTCCACAGAACTGGACTTCACCTACAGAAGTTGGTTTTGCAAAGTTCTAACAGTGTCGCCTGATACTCAATTACATGACTTACAGCAGGACTGCAATGCACAACAACTGGATGGTTGGTAGAAAGAAACATATAGTGTCTTGTAGAGATGAGCGAATCATGTAAAATTTTATTTGCCGAACATTTGCGGAACTTTTCCTAAGATTCGTATATTCGACGAATAGATTTGTTGAATTTGCGTACAAAATATACGTAATCATATGGCTTTTAGCGAACATTCGCGCACTAATAACGAACGTTCAGGTAAAAAGGTATGCAACCCCTTTGAACTCGTACGCATAAGCGTACAAAGTGCGTACGAAAATGACGGGCTTTGCTGGAGTGGAATGGTGGAGCAGGAGGAATGCTCTGAGTCTGACCCCTGGCTTCATATGGATACTGTATCAGCAGATGACAGCAGATCATCCGGCTGAGACTGAGATGAGTGTGCCATCCATTCCACTACCTCATCCACTTTCTCCTCCACTACAATTTTGCGCCTTGGTGGGTTAGCCTGGTGGAACAACGGCCAAGTATTGCGAATACTACTAGTAGATGCTCCGGCTACAGGTCCTTTGGCACTTCTGCCCTGTGCCACCTTCTCCCTTTTTTTAGAGCTTGAGGTCTGGCTGGAACTGGACCCCTTTTGCTTATCCATTCCAGACATTTTTCAAATCACTCTGTGGCCCTGCAGCTGGTCTTTGTCCCTGTATCTCCCTGTCTCTCCCTATCTCTCCCTGTCTCTCTCTCCCTGCCTGATTAATTACTAGCCCTAACTGGCCCTGCACTTGCCCTGTAGTATCCCTGATATGTGTAATATGGATTCCCAGAGCAATTACACCCCAATTTTCACAAAACAGGTCTCAGAGTCTCAGAACTTCACACACAGTGCTTCTGCTCATCTCAGTAGTCGCAGCAGAAGTGATGCGTCACTGGCTTACCGAGCCTGAGCCAATCAGAGCAAGCCCTGCCCACTAGGTCAGGTGACCGCTTTCTTCCCGGGCTTTTGCACACGATAAACGAACTAACAGTAAAATTTTGCTAATGAATTGAATATGTACGCAACAGCGTATAAAGTAACATATACGTAGCAATAGCGTATAATTTATAGGACAAACTACGTAGCAAATGCGTACAAAGCCGAAGCGAATCACCTAATATTCGGATTCGCTTCGCAGCTAAAAATTTCCAAGATTCGATACGAATCAACGAATCGGCAAATAGATCCGCTCATCTCTAGTGTCTTGCAAAATTATTTACCCCCCCTCATCCCTTAATCTTTTTCCTGTTTTGTTGCAATTTAAGCAATTAATCTGACAAAATAGTTCAAATTGTTACAGTGCTAACATTATTTAAATATAAATAAATAATAAAATTCTAATGTTGTGAGTGCATATGTATTCACTGCCCTTGAAACAAAGTGCCACATAATCTGAAAGGCCCCTGTGTCAACACCGCTAAACAAACATCATAAAGACCATGGAGTTCTGCAGACAGGTCAGAGAAAAAGTTGTGGGGAAGTATAGATCAGGGTTGGGTTATAAAATAAATATCTCACATTTTGAATATCCCACGGGACACCATTAAATCTATTATAACAAAATGGAAATAATATGGCAACTACAAATCTGACAAAAGAAGGCTGTCTTCCAAAACTCACAGACCAGGTAAATGGCATATTAGTCACATTAGATTCAGAAAATACACAAACAATAACAGTGAAGAAGTTCCAAAGAATGACAACGGAGACAACGGAGTGGACCACTATAAGCGGTACACTCGACAGTCAGGCTTTCTGGAAGAATGGCCAGAAAAAAGCCTATATTTAAAGAAAAACAAAACAAAAGAAAACATTGGAACTCGCCAAACAGCATGTACTGTAGCACACTCCCCAAACACATGGCTATGATCCCCATCACCCAAAGAATACCATTCCCACAGGGAACAATTATGCTGGCAGCAACATGCTTTGTGAATGCTTTTCTGCAGGGACTGGAAATATGATCCAGATTGAAGGAAAGTTAGAAGGCGGATAGATGACAGAAACTGAATGATGATTGCCGTGGATGGAAAAGATGGGAGTTCAGCAATGGATTTTATGGGAGATGTAATTGCATACAGGTTGGCAGCAGATGAATGACATCTGAACTTGTATGATTCTTCCAACTGAGTAAAGAACAAATGAAAATATATACTATGAAAATTCTTGCCCACTGATGGTTTCCATATATACATGTGTTGATTCGTGTGATCCTGTAGATTCCTTTGATAATTTTTGGTCTTCTTTTGTTGAATAGCTGACTCCCACTTACTAATTCTTGTTCAAATGTAATCTGTCTCTCTGCTGTCATCAAGGTTCTTACTTTTCCATATACTATCAAGATTTAATCTTCTAACAAACAAATTGTTTTCAATAACACCAAAAGCACCATAGAACAGGCTTTACATGTGTTCTCCCATCTCAAACAACTATCTTCATCATCAACTGGGTATGAAGGAAAAACATGTACTCTGTATCCTATTGGTGTAAGTCCCTTATCCCGATAATGTTCTAAAGCGGCCTTATTCCATCATATCTTGTTAGTCTGGTGCAACGCCGCTATCATCATTAACAAGAGAAAGTGTGTATTAACCACGTTCACCCTGTCCTTAGCACTGAGCATGTCAGGCGCAGTGACAAACATTGCTCCACAAGCTAACATGACACCATCGACCATATTAGAAGTGGGAAAAATATACTCATTTGCCCAAAAGATATGACAGAATAAAAAGTCCAATCCCAAACCTCCAATACTAGATACTAGATAGTAGAAAAGTTTATAAAAATAAAAAATATAAAAATAAGATAAAACATTGTGTATAAGGTGCAAAAGTGCCTTCTGTCTGTGTGGTGTTCAATAACACTTGTCAGTGAATTTGTTTTACTGCAAAAACGTAATTACTATACCAGTGTTATTGAACGTGTTGTATTACTTCAAGATATTATTCAGTTACAGCAGAAGCATTTTACTATGAAAAATGCTTGACTATACCTGTCTTAGTGCATTTTACTGCAAAAACGACATTATTATCACTGTAAATTGTGTGTTTGTAGAAGGTACCATTTAATAATCTATGAACCAAACCTGTGAATTCTCATTTATAGGCATCAAAATAAAATGTCTGGTAAGCGGAAGAGTGCAAAACAAGACCCATGCCTCATCATCCGAGAGTTGGAATGTGAGTAGTAGTGCAAACACCAGTAGCAGCACCATCCAGCCAGTAGTAGTTGTAGGTCAAAGTTCTCCCTGGCTTCTTTATTATTGAGGACAAAAAGGATGTGATTGTGGACAGGATGGCTCACTTCTCTCAGCAAGTCCACAGTGTTTACGTACCAGCAAAGTGGATATGATTTTAAGAAATCCCATCCATATGCTTTGTTTAAAAGTCACAGCATAAGTTGGACTTCAGTGTGATTTTTTTTTTCGTGACTATTTCTTTATCATCAAATCTAATCACAGAGCTCACTCAAAGTCCTTCAAAATTCAGCAGGTAAATAGTCGGACAATTGCCATGTTGGTTAACACACAAACTTTTGACACTACAGTGTGTTTTCATACCCAGTCCTAACTAGCATCAAAAAGTAGGGTAGGAGGTCTAAAGTGTGCATAATAATCGAGTCTATTTTCGTGACATATTCCCCCCCTCCTCCCCCACAGTTTACCAGGAATAAGCATGGCTCTTTATTTACATGTACATGAACAATAGGATGACAACGAACGCTAGGAATCTCTTGGGACCCCCCCTCCATCTCATGTCAGTAGAATAGGTTCTTCACCCAACAACACCTGTTCCTGAAACCATGTGGTCAAGGAGAAACATTTGTGTAAGGCTTTTCGTATGTGCAATGGCAATATGTTAATAAAGCTTTCCCTGAAAGAAATGTTGTACTTTCTTTTCCTTCTGCTGCGACGTCTCCACCCAATCCATTCTCATAATATAGGAGAGTTTCTCCAGGAAGAGCTTGAAGGGAGGTGGCGCGGGATTAAGCCAGATCTGTAGAATAGCCTTTGCCCCAGCAGCTGCTACAAAGTGTAATAATTTTCTGCATCCTGGGGTACAGGTATATTTATCCTTATCCAGATATCCAAATATAGCCCAAACTCCCTGATTTTTGGGCAATCCCACAGACTGCATCCAAAGTTCCACATTTAACAGTTAGAAGAATCATATATGCCCATATTTAGTCCCCTTCATGGGGTTAAATAAGATCTATGACAGATTTTCAGGACCATCTCAACATAGCGTGCAGAAGGCAAATATTTGTATGATAGTTCTAACGCCCAAAGAATCGTGGATGGGTTGGCTTGTGGTACTTCAAGTTTCCATTTAGTAATAGGAGCCTTTGACCCAGCGTAATCGAGTGGGACATGTAGGAATTTATAATTAATGGTTATTTGTCTTTTGGCCTCATTAGAGCCCCAGAACCACTTTCTAAGGTATGGATTCCATTCAGTGTCTGGTATGGAAGAAAGTGTTTTTGTGATATAGCTCTTTGCCTGTAAGTAGGGGAAGAAGGGAAAAACCACACTTGGAAATTCCCTCTGTAGCTCTTCAATGGATTTGACCGACTTGGTTTGTATGTTAATAATTTTGTCTATGTTGGTTATGCCTTGCGAGTGCCAACGTTTAAAAACAGGATTTGAGGAACCATTTTGAAAAGAAGGATTCAGTAGCAGTGTAAGATGTGTAGAGTAGGAAGGGTGTAATGATGACAACCTCTAGATTTACACCATTCCCGCCATGTTGACATAAGAAGAGGGTTATCTTTCACCATTTGCGGAAGTTCCTCATAGGGTATATGTAATAGATTCTGTAGGCCTATTCGTGGTGAGAAGTATTGGTCTATAGTCAGTGGGGTGTAGTGTGAGGAAAAACGAAGCCAATCTCGCACCACTTTCATTAGGATCGCAATATTATACAGCCTAATGTTTGGGAAGTTAAGGCCTCCATTCAGTTTCGGTTGTTGTAGGAGATGCCATGCTATTCTAGGGCATTTTCCATTCCAAACAAATCGTCTATAAAGATAGTTTATGCGTTTTTCAACTTTTGGTCTGAGGTATATAGGCAACATTTATAATATATAGAGGAGTCTTGGAAATTCTGTCATTTTTAATAGGTTAGCTCTACCCACATAAGACAGTGCAAAATGTTTCCATGTCTGTAAGGTGGTCTCCAAAGAGGAGAGGTAAGGTCGCACGTTGTGGTTATATAACTGGGATGGATTTTTTGATATGACAACCCCCAGGTATTTTATGGTGTTATCCTTCCATGTAAAAGGGAAGTTTTTGGTCCATAACGGTCTCCTTGGTCCGTTTAAGAGTAATGCCTCTGTTTTCTCCCAGTTAATAGTGTATCCAGAAAGGGAGCCTATTTCTTTTATGTCAGCCAACAGGGTCCCGAGTGAGTCCCTGGGATTAGAAATCATTAACAGGACATCATCCACAAATGCAGCAGCCCTCATCTCTCCACCTACCAATCTCACCCCACTGAAGCTATGCGTAGATTGTAGGTGGTGTAAGATTGGAGATAGAGGGCATCCCTGTCTTGTGCCCCTAAAGAGGTCCAAACACCTGGACACTTTCCCATTGATAGTTATTGAAGTGTCAACATCAGTATACATATTCACTATGAATTGTCTGAATACGGATCCAAAACCTCTAGTTACTAGGGAGGTGCGAAGATAAGGCCATGATACCGTATCAAATGCTTTCTCCATGTCTAAACTAAGGAGAAGCATCTGTGGCTGTAAAGGATCTTGGGCCACCACCGTAGTCGCTATTGCTCGTCGCACATTACTAACTGTGTGTCTCCCCTTGGAAAAACCTGATTGGGTGGGATGTATCAGGGATGGGAGAAAAGACTGCATTCTGTTGGCTATGATTTTTGCTAACAGCTTATAATCTTGGTTCAGTAAGGAGATCGGTCTATATGACTGTGGTTAATCAGGGTTTTTGTTTGGTTTGGGAAATACAATCACCCTGGATTCCGTAAAACGATCCACCTCTGCCCCCTCTTTGTATATTTGGGTATATAAGGTTGCTAAGGTGGGGATTATTTCTGGCGATAGTAATTTATAGAATTCCACAGATAGACCATCTGGGCCTGGGGTTTTGTGGTTTGGGGTAATTACTAATGGCTTGCCTCATTTCCTCTTCCGTGATATCAGCATCAAGGAATGTTCGTTGATCCTCAGATAAGGAGGGCATACATAGAGAGTCTAAAATAATTGAAGAAGACCTCTGTGATTTCATCTGTCATGGAGTATATGCAACCTGTTTCCGGGCATATAATTCTGGCTATGGGTTTAATACTTTTATAGGGTTTAGTGAGTGAGGAAAGTAGCGTTCCCGCCCTGTTTCCCCATCTAAAGTATTTGTTTTGAGAGCATCTAGTAAGCCAATGTGCCTGTCCTTGTACAAAGTTGTCTAAAATAGTTTTGGCATCTATGAATGCCTGTCTAGTGTGTACTGTGTGGATCTCTGCATGAGTGTGTTGCGCTTGTAAAAAGTTAGTGTGTCAGAGTTAGCCTTGGCTCTTTTTTCTTTAGCGTCACATAGGCTATAATGTGTCCACGCATGACTTCTTTGGAGGTTGCCCATAGGAGTGGGATGTCATGTAGATGAACATCATTATCATCTAAATAATTAGCCCAATGAATTTTAAGGTAATCTCTAAAGTCCTCTGATTCAAAAAGATACACAGGGAACCTCCACAGGCGGGACCGCGTCTGCGATTGTAAGGCATGTATCTTGATCGTGACCGGGGTGTGATCTGAAATCGCTATGGGATGTATGGTGATGTCTATCAAATTGTCTAATAGAGTGATAGAGGTCAAGATGAGATCAATGCGTGAAAAGGAGTCATGTACCTCAGAGTAATAGCTGTATTCTCTAGGGTCATTATGGATTGTTCTCCACATGTCGCAGAGGTGTGACTGGTCCATAATGTGTAATACTGCCCGAGAGGCCGGAGAGTGTTGTGTTCTATCGTGTGACCTGTCTCGTTGTAGGTCTAAAGCGGTGTTAAAGTCTCTAGCCAATATCAGTTTGTGATTCCCTCGACATCAGTTTTGCAATGGAAGTGAAGAAGGCTGAGTCTAGGGAGTTCGGTGCATAAATGTTCAAAAGGGTATATGGTACTTGTTCTATAAGGACATCTAAGAGAAGGTAACGGCCTACCGGGTCTGTCAGTGTGTCCTGTATTTCATATCGTAATCCCTGTTTGAATAACGTTGCCACCCCTCTTGGTTTGGTAGTATAGGAAGCTGTGAGACAGTCAGCAAGCCAGCAGGCTTTAAGAGTGGACCGGGAGGACGCCTTCCTGTGCGTCTCCTGGAGAAATATAATATCTGGTTGGAATCGCTTAAGATGTGTCAGTATCTTTCGTCTTTTGGTCGGGGTATTTAACCCAGCTACATTCCAGGTAATTATTTTTAGGTGTGGTGAGGTGGTGTAGGTGGACCTAGTGTCCTCAGGTGTGGTACTCATCTGGCAATGGTGGTACACGGTAGTCATCTAAAAGCCCAATCATCGGAAGATCCACTCCCACCCGTCCCAGCAAGCAGGCAAGAGCGGCCCCACATAGCAGAGGGGGGGTCCCAGATCCCAAGCGCCATTAGTTTTAACCTGAAACATAAAACCAAATTTGTAATAAACAAGATAGAGCATCAATCAACACCAAGTGACATCCACATGGAATAACATTTCAGAACAATGTACTTAGGAAGAGATAAGAGAAAGAGAAACAACAAAACCACGTGAGGGTCGTAGTTCGCCCCCCCAAAAGTTCAAAAATAATCAGCCGGCGTCCCATTGGCCATAGAACCTCCTGGCTTCCACTGGATCATCAAAGAGGTGGCTGCGGCCGTCATGTCGCACTCTCAGTTTGGCCGGATATAGAAGTTGAAAACGTATGTTCTGATCATGCAGGTAGTTGCAGATGCCCACGAACGCTTTATGCTTCTGTGCCACCATAGCTGAGAAGTCCTGGAATAGAAGAATTTTCTGTCCGTCTATCACGAGCTGCCTTTGGTTATGATACGCACGTAGAATCTTTTCTTTTGTGGCCCAGTGTACATATTTGGCAATGGCCGGTCTGGGGCGGCCCCCCCTTTGATCTCTGGCTGGTCCCAAGCGATGGGCCCTCTCTACTATGATAGGATCAGCTTGTAGGCTTGAGGGATCTTGATCGCCAAGAAGGATGTCAGAGCGTCCCCCGTGCTTGATTCCGGGATCCCAACAAAACGCAAATTATTTCGCCGGTCTCTATTTTCTAGGTCTTCCAGTTTTTCTCTCAGCATAGCTTCTGTGGTTTCTCGTTGTCGCAGGGAGGCCATAACCGTTTCTATGTTTGTTTCTCCGACTACCATTCTATTCTCCAGCTCGGTAATCTTTTGCGCATTAAAGGTAATTTGAGCCAAATCCGAGTTGATGGAGGCGTGTAGGACATCTAATCGTTTATCAAAGAGTGGTAGCAGTAGTCTCGATACCTCTTGTGCCACCGCCGTCGCTTGTATGGCGTCCGGAGGTGAAGAAGGCGGTGGGCTATGCAAAGGGGAAAGGTTTAGCGGTGTGATGTTGCTCGACAACAGTTCTTGCCAGAATTGCGGTGAATCTGGAGCTGGCTCGTCCAATCGAGCATTGGTGGACGCCTGCTTGTTCCTCATTGTGGCTTTGTTTTGGGATTTGGACATTTGAGATTTGTGTGTTGTAAAAGTTGATGACGTTTTGCGCAGTTGTCTCTGTTTTTGTGGTCCCATAAGAAATTTGTCCATTCCCGTATTTAGATTAAGAGGAGTTGTGCGTTAATGGTGAGGGGGGCTCATTCAAAGCCAGTTAGTTAAATTAGGAGGACGAACTGTGCCCTGTTTAGGACATTCGGAGCATATGTTCACCATTTGGTAGCAAGAAATGGAGATTTCAATATAGTATATTAGGAAGCATGTGGTAGGTCTGCTCCCTCTTTCACCTCCTCTCCTTCTCCCCACTCTCACAAAATGGTGTCAGCAGTAAAATGGCTGCCGTTTCCTGCTTCTCTGTCACTGCCCTCAGAAGCCAAGGCTGTTGTCTTTAGAAGGTATATGAGGCTGGGACAGTTGGATGCTGTGTGCTGTGCTTTCAGAGGTTCCTTTAACTACTTTTCCCCTTTATAATATCTGCCACTGGGGTAATTCCCTGGGTGTAAGTATATAATGGACCCCAGGGAAGTTAGGATGGGGTTGGGGGAGGTTGACCTCCTGTTTCCTTTTATTAGCCCCCTTGGTACCTGTTTCTCTGCAAAGAGGAGGCAAAGGCTGTGTTCTTTCAGTGGGGAGAGGCTGGAGGCTCCGTTCCTGGCGTGGTGGTGCCGGATGACTGCTGCCACCCGCGATCCTCCTGAGGTAGCCGCACCACCGCTTCTGGGGCTGAGTCACGTGGTCTCCGCGCAGGCAGCACTGGAGCGGGCCTGTAAGTCTCAGCCCCGTCTCTAATACAAATGCGGTCTCACCGCTGGCTTCCGGGGCACTGTGGGGGTTTGTAGCTAAGAGCCCCGATGTCACCGGTGGATGGCTCCCGATCCTCCGCTGTAAGTGTTGGTGCGGAGGAGCCGTTCTAAGACGCGGCCATCCTGGATGCTCCGCCCCTGGAAGTCCCCAGCGTGAATTTTTAATTGGTAGCATTATTTTGGGTGGATTTTGCTGCTGCAGATTTACATGTGGATGTTCTCTTTTTTATTTAGGGCTTAACACAAATGAACATTGCACAAAACTGTATTGTGCACTGCAATACATCAATATTGTATACAATCAATACTAATCATAGGGGTTGGCACTTCAGGTCCCCACAAATCATCATCATGAAAGGAGCTCCAAGTCATGCACTGGTCGGGCCACGAAGTATACAATTGATTTATGTATGCTTTTAAACAAGGTGTTATCTTGGGAGTATAACCATTAACAACTTCCCGACCACCCATTGACTATAAACTATAAGGGTACGTCGAAACGCACGTTGGGGTCGCATCCACCACTGACCATAATTGCAAATGGGTAAGTTTGAATATTGGTATTAGTTTTTTACACTCTGCTCTGGACACAGTTATTACAATTTATTCCTAGCAGTATTTGTATCTACGTTGTTTACAGGGTACTATCCTGGTGGATGTAGTCCAGACCATACATTATAATATATACACCTTTCCAATATTCATTTGAAAATTATGTGGTCTCTGGAGGATGCTTTTTCTGCCACCTGTCCTTGCATCATGTAATTTTTATTATTATTATTTTTTTTTAATGTTATTTGTATACACAATAAAGCTTTATTATATGTTATGGGCACAGCTTTGGGCTTGTGTCTTCTTTGTAGGTTGTTTGCATTTTTCGAGCTGGTACCTTGGTTACCATAATAGATATGGGTAGTGTTCAAGCACAGTGTACTGTACACCCGTGACTTAGGTGTTATGAGTGCTTGGCCTGCTTAGTAATTTTTGTTTAGCCTTTATCATGAGATAAAAGTTACCAATTGTGAGAAAGAAAGTTTGTACCTAAAGTACCATTTTCTTGTTAAAAAAAATGTAATTTATCCTTTTCACAGCCAAGGGTTATAAATTCTATGAAATGCCTGTTGGGTCAAAGTACTCGCTACACCCCTTAAAAATTCCCTGGTGGTGTGAATAGGTTCAGTAGAATGGAACATTTCACACCTTTGTCTGGCTTAGGCTACTTTCACACTAGCGTTTTAAAATTCCGGTAGTGAGTTCCGTCATAGGGGCTCAATACCGGAATAAAACGCTTCAGTTTTGTCCCCATTCATTGTCAATGGGGACAAAACTGAACTGAAGACAACGGAATGCTCCTGAAAGCATTCCGTTCCGTCTTCAGACCGGAGAACAAACCGCAGCATGCTGCGGTTTGCTCTCCGGTCCAGGCATCCGCACCAAGACGGATCCGGAATGACCCCCAATGCAAGTCAATGGGGGTGGATCCGTCTGGTGTGACCATAATGGTAACCGGATCCGCCCTCCATTGACTTTCAATGGAGTCCATTACGGATCCGGCTACACATAGACACATACAGACATACACATACACATAAACATAAACATACACACACATATAGACATACAAACACACATACATACTTACATGCACCCCGGCAGGTCTTCGGAGCGTCAGAGGGACAGGACGGCGCGCACAGATGATGATTGCACCAGGCGCCCAGCAGAGGGCGCTGTGGGGAATCGTGACCTGTGTGAGCCGTCCTGTCCCTCTGACGCTCTGAAGACCTGCCGGGGTGCATGTAAGTATGTATGTGTGTTTGTTTGTCTATATGTGTGTGTATGTTTATGTTTATGTGTATGTATGTACTGTGTGACATGTGTGGGGCCGGAGCGCGGTTCCGGCTCCACACATGTCACTGCGGCAGGTCTGATCCGGCAACACCCTTCACCTGCCGGATCAGGCCTGCCGCCAGTGTGAAAGTAGCCTTATGCATGTGACCTGTGAGGGTGTGGCAGTTGTAGAGAAAGTGGAGCCTCTAGGTGAAACAGCAATGCCCCTGTTGCTCCTAGAGGCTCATGTGCATATATTAAAACTTCATTTTTTTCTCACCGCAGGCACTTATGAACATGGGACCAACCAGGGGCGTAGCTAAAGGCTCATGGGCCCTGGTGCAAGAGTTTAGCTTGGGCCCCCCCTTCCCTCAGCGCTGGTGCACCTAGCTTTTCTGCTAGCCAAGTCAAAAATTGAACCCCCCTCCCCATGCCAAATTCTCACCCTAACCCTTTCCTTCCTAACATTACGTATATCACTACAGAACATACAGGGTAAGGCTACATTCACACAACAGTTGCTTTTGCGGCTCAGATGCAGACCCATTCACTTCAATGGGTTAGCAAAAAATGCGGACAGCACACCGTGTGTTATCCACAACCGTATGTCCGTTCCGTAGCCCCACAAAAAAATAGAACATACACTATTTTGTCTGTTTTGGGGACAAGGATAGGAATTGTTACAGCGGATCCCCCCAGAAAACGGATGCCATACGGAACATCATCCTTTTTTTTGCGGATCCACAATTTGCAGACCGCAAAACACAACATTCGTTTGAATGTAGCCTAATACAGTGCCCCATACCTCTTACATCCAGTGACGTCTCCTCTGATGTAGATCTTCTCTTTCCTCATCTTCTCCTTTCAGACCAGACGCCATTTTTCAGCCATTTCTCATCTCTGCAGTTTGACAGAAAAAAATCTTAGTTTACTACTTTTCCATCATCCTCCTATCTTCTGGACAAATCATCCTACCACCCCCAGTACTGTACCACTAGTACCACACAGATAGTGCCCTTCAATAACTATTGGCACACAGTGTCCTAAAATAACTGTGCCCAGCAAATAGTGTCCCTGACAGTAATAGTGTAAACATAACTTCCCCCAGAAATAACTGTGCTATGCTGATACTGTGCCAGGGTACCCCCCACAGTAATAGTGCCCCACACAGTAATAGTGCTCCCAAAGTCCCAACTAATAATTCTCTGCCAGAGTGCACTTGTTAGTAATAGTGCCCCCAACAGTACTAATGTCCCCACTGTGCCCCAGAAGTAATAATGTTTCCATAGTGCCCATACTAGTAATCATGTTCCCCAGAGAACCCAAGTAGTAATAATTCTCCTTATAATGTGAGAGTTTAAAAATGCCCCTTCATGTGTGCAAGTGCAAAAAAAAAACCCTTTAATGCCCCCAGTTAAGCTAATGTCCCCATAGTGCCCCCATAATGTGCCAGTATAAAATAGCCCTAAATAGTGCCCCCCGTAGATGCCCCCATAGTACCAGTATAAAATGTCCCAGTATAAAATGCCCCTACACAGAGACCCCCATATAAAATACCCCTAGATGCCCCCATAGTGCCCCCCAATAATGTGACAGTAAGAAGAGCCCCCATAGTGCCCCAATAATGTGCCAGTAAGAAGTGCCCCAATAATGTGCCAGAAGTGCCCCCAAAATTCCCCCCCAACAATGTGCCAGTAAAAAGTGTCCCACCTCCATAGATGCCCCCCAAATCATGTGCCAATAAGAAATGCCCTAAGTGCCCCCATGTGCCAGTAAGAAATGCCCCCAGTGCCCCATGTGCCAAGAAATGCCCCCAGTGCCCCCATGTGCCAAGAAATGTGCCTCTGGGCACCGCTGCGACCCCTATAGCTACGCCACTGGGACCAACACAGATACCTTCAGCTGCCAAGCACATACTGTATGCAACAGATTCATAGCCACTTTCATAGGTACAAATCCGCTGAAAGATGCCTTTTACCAAGCACCTTCTGACTATACCCTGAATGTAGCCTACAACAATTAATCCTACATGGAGTGAACATGGATTGATTGTTGACCGTCATATTGCATTGAGGACTTTGTCTCATAGTAAATTCAGTAGATTAAACCAACTTTGCTTCAGTTAGGTTATATTCAGACATATGCAAATATATTAATGAAATGGCTCACCTGTTCTTCCTATGGACAAAACAAGGGTGTACTATCAATGGCTCATCCAAGCCGGTGTGGCCGCATGTTGGTAATGCTAGAGCAGGCATCCCCAAACTGCGGCCCTCCAGCTGTTGTAAAACTACAACCAGGGCCGGCCTTAGGCTAGATGGCGCCCTGTGCGAAACTTTCTCTCGGCGCCCCCCCCCCCCCCGAGTGACAGTACTAACGTCATACAGTATAGAGCTATAAATAGAGTGTAGAGATATATAGAGTGATATAGGTAGGTAGAGTAGGACAGTATATATATATGTATGTATTTATAGCTCTCTATACTGTCCTATATCACACTATATATCTCTGCACTGTATTTATAGCTTTCTATATTGAAATGTAGCCTAATATAGCGCACATACCTCTTACATCCAGTGACGTCTCCTCTGATGTAGATCTTCTCTTTCCTCATCTTCTCCTTTCAGACCAGACGCCATTTTTCAGCCATTTCTCATGTCTGCAGTTAGACAGAAAAAAAATCTTAGTTTACACAGTGTCCTAAAAAAAAACTGCGCCCAGCAAATAGTGTTCCGTAATAGTGCGCCCAGTAATATAGTAAACATAACGCCCCCCAGAAATAACTGCGCTGATACTGTGCCAGGGTGCCCCCACAGTAATAGTGCCCCCCACAGTAATAGTGCCCCCAAAGTCCCAACTAATAATTCTCTGCCAGAGTGCACTTGTTAGTAATAGTGCCCCCAACAGTACTAATGTCCCCACTGTGCCCCAGAAGTAATAATGTTTCCAATGTGCCAGTAAGAAGTGCCCCCCATTGATTCCCCCCCAAAATCATGTGCCAGTAAAAAGTGTCCCACCCCCATAGATGCCCCCCAAATTATGTACCAGTAAGAAATGCCTCAGTGCCCCCATGTGCCAGTAAGAAATGCCCCAGTGCCAGTAAAAATGCCCCAGTGCCCCCATGTGCCAGTAAAATGCTCCCATGTGCCAATAAAAATGCCCCCAGTGCCAGTAAAATGCCCCCAGTGCCAGTAAAAATGCCCACAATACCCCCATGTGCCAGTAAAATGCCACTATGTGCCAGTAAAAATGCCCCCAGTGCCCCTTGTGCCAGTAAAAAATGCCCTCAGTGCCAGTAAAATGCCCCCAGTGCCCCCATGTGCCAGTAAAATGCCCCCATTTGCCAGTAAAATGCCCCCATGTGCCCCATTTGCCAGTAAAAATGCCCCCAATGCCAGTAAAATGCCCCCATGTGCCAGTAAGAAATGCCCCAGTGCCCCCATGTGCCAGTAAAAATGCCCCCAGTGCCAGTAAAATGCCCCCAGTGCCCCCATTGTGCCAGTAAAATGCTCCCATGTGCCAATAAAAATGCCCCCAGTGCCCCCTTGTGCCAGTAAAAATACCCCCAGTGCCAGTAAAATGCCCCCATGTGCCAGTAAAAAATGCCCACAATACCCCTATGTGCCAGTAAATGCCACTATGTGCCAGTAAAAATGCCCCAATTGCCCCTTGTGCCAGTAAAAATGCCCCCAGTGCCAGTAAAATGCCCCAGTGCCCCATTTGCCAGTAAAAATGCCCCCAGTGCCAGTAAAATGCTCCCATGTGCCAATAAAAATGCCCCCAGTGCCCCCTTGTGCCAGTAAAATGCCCCCAGTGCTCCCATGTGCCAGTAAAAATGCCCCCAGTGCCAGTAAAATGCTCCCATGTGCCAATAAAAATGCCCCCAGTGCCCCCTTGTGCCAGTAAAAATGCCCCCAGTGCCCCCTTGTGCCAGTAAAATGCCCCCAGTGCCCCCATGTGCCAGTAAAAATGCCCCCAGTGCCCCCTTGTGCCAGTAAAATGCCCCCAGTGCTCCCATGTGCCAGTAAAAATGCCCCCAGTGCCAGTAAAATGCTCCCATGTGCCAATAAAAATGCCCCCAGTGCCCCCTTGTGCCAGTAAAAATGCCCCCAGTGCCCCTTGTGCCAGTAAAAATGCCCCCAGTGCCCCCTTGTGCCAGTAAAAATGCCCCCAGTGCCCCCTTGTGCCAGTAAAAATTCCCCCAGTGCCAGTAAAATGCCCCCAGTGCCCCCATGTGCCAGTAAAATGCCCCCATGTGCCAATAAAATGCCCCCAGTGCCCCCTTGTGCCAGTAAAAATGCCCCCAGTACCCCCATGTGCCAGTAAAAATGCCCCCAGTGCCCCCTTGTGCCAGTAAAAATGCCCCCAGTGCCCCCTTGTGCCAGTAAAAATGCCCCCCAGTGCCCCCCATGTGCCAATAAAAATGCCCCCATAAAAAAATAAACACTTACTTACCTCCAGCAGCGATGCGATGCAGGCCTCTTCCGGCCTGTGTCCAGCGCTGTACGGCTCGGGCGGCGCGATGACGTCATCGCGTCGCCTGAGCTGGCCTCTGATAGGCTGCAGGCCTAGGGCCTGCAGCCTATCAGAGGAACGGGCAGGGGAGACGCCTCTCCCTCCCCTGCCCCGCATCTCCAAAGGCAGACTATGGAGATGAGCGCTTCCACAATGGAAGCGCTCATCTCCCTCTGCCCCACCGCCGCACTTGCAGGGCACGGCCGGGCCATTAAGGGGGCGCTCTGGCAGGGCGCCCCCTTAACTGGCCGGGAGTGAAGCGCCCTGTGCAACCGCACAGGTCGCACACCCCTAAGGCCGGCCCTGACTACAACTCCCACCATGCCCTGCTGTAGGCTGATAGCTGTAGGCCGTCCGGGCATGCTGGGAGTTGTAGTTTTGCAACATCTGGAGGGCCGCAGTTTGGGGATGCCTGTGCTAGAGGCAACCACGTGGTAGAACACTAGAAATATAAGACTGATTATCTATTGAACTATACAACATACTTATTAAGCCTCATTCACATGTCCGTGTTCAAATCCATGAGCAGGTAGTCAGTGATGCATCCGTGAAGCTGTCCGTGATAGATCCGTGTTGGGTCCGTGTGTCCGTTTTTTGCTGTCCTTGTTGTATCCGTGTTTCACTGACAATGAACAGCTGAAAAATAATTTTCAAAGCATCTCTTCTTAATGATCCGTGAACCACAGATGCAACACAGATGACATCCGTGAGGGATCTGTGGTTTTCATGGACTCATTGACTATAATGGGTGTGAGGGATACGGAAACATGGAACCACGAACCGTGATGAAACACTGATGTCTGAACAGACACATTAAAATGAATGGGGACATTTGCTGTCCGTGAAGAACACATACAGCACACGTCCGTGAAACACTGACGTGTGAATGAGGCTTTAGATGTGATGAATTCAGTATAAGGAGCAAATCAAGTAGATGTTTCTGGAATCAATTTATTATAATCATCCAGTCATGATATTTTAAAACAACAATAATAATAATATAGTTGTTCTGGCTGTGCAGGTCTGTTTGCTGATGTGCCTCAGGTTGGCTCTGCAGTGGAAAAAAAACATTATACGGTATCATGTAGCAAACTAAACTGGTTGCTGCAACTACAGTAGGCATGAATTACCAGAACTGCACCACATTTCGAGACTAACGAGACAAATTTAAGGACAGCTGGCCCACAGTAACAAAGCGAAAGAGAAGAATAAAATTTTGGTGAAGGCACGGAATTGTACGACATTTGGAGGACAAGACAATTTTTACAGACAGCTGTTAAGAAGTACTTCTGTCTGCTGATTCAAATTTTCATGAAGGCATGGAAATGCGCCACATTTGTAGAACAAGACAAGTTTTACAGACAGCAGGCCAGAAGTATAAATGCCATAGAGAAGAATAAAATTTGGGTAAAGTTGTGGAACTGCACCACATTTGGAAAACGATGAGACACGTTTTACAGACAGCTGGCCAGAAGTAATAATGCCTGCATTAAATTTAGGAGAAGGCATGGAACTGTGCCTCATTAGGAGAACCACTAACCATGTTTTATGGACAGCTGGCCAGATGTACGAATGCCTTAAAGAGAATAAAATTTGGGTAAAGATGCAGAACTGTGCCACACTTGCAAAAAGACTAGACACGTTTTATGGACAGCTGGCAAGTAGTACTACTTTCTGCTGAATTACATTTTGGTGAAGGCATGGAACTGCACCACATTTGGAGAATGACAAGACAATTTTATGGACAGCTGGCAAGAAGTACTACTGCTTGCTGAAATAAATTTAAGTGAAGGTGTGGCACTGCGCTACAATTACTCATGGAGGTCCAAATATTGATTTTTCTCACAAGTCATCAATAGGGAGATGATCTTCAGTATTTTCCATTGCACGTGGTTTTTTTTTTTTGCCTCTTTTCAGGAAAAAAAGAGGGCAGCGAAAACAGATGATGCAAGTGAAATGCTTATCTGAGACCATAAGGAGGAGGAGCAGAAGGAATCCCCTGACTGGTATATTGATGCAATATAATGGGTTAACTCGTATATTAACACTACACTAAAATGCGTTGAATTAAGCTGGTTTACTAACAGCAGTATAAGGCCTCTTTCATACGACAGTATATTTTGCGGGCTCCGATCCGCATTTTTGCTGATAAAATGCGGACCCATTCATTTCTATGGGTCCGCAAGAAATACTGACAGCACACTGTTTGCTGTCCGCATCCATATGTCCGTTCTGTAGCCCCGCAAAAAAAATAGAACATGTCCTATTATTGCAAAAAAAACGGGTGCCATACGGACGAGCAATTTGCGGACCGCAAAACACAATGTTCGTGTGAAAGAAGCCTAATACATTGAACCAGGGGCAGACTGGGCACTATTTTCCTATTACAGGGGGATCCCCAGGAGTGGGAGTTCTGTCACCTCTGATTTGCCTGTTTTAGTTTTGGTTTCTATTTTTTTCTCACAAAGTGGCATGTGCGGAAAGTAAACTTGTTTAAAACAGGGTACCTGGCCTGTGGAGGAGTACTGTGCGGAGATCAGGATGTGGTGTTTTGCTTTTGGCTGGAATGACCCTACTTTAAGGTGCCAGTTCCGCCAGGGCCTGTCTAAAACTTTTAAAGACTTAATAGTTAGCTATCCTATCCCCAATACCCATTACAAGACCATGACACTAGTGGTTTGTTTGGATTACCGGCTTATGGAATGTAGTAGGGACTGTTTGGTTGTGCAGCTTCCCAGGTCTCCTCCTGATATGGTTCCCGCATCCCATACACTTCTTCCTGGCATTTTTGCTGATAAAATGCGGACCCATTCATTTCTATGGGTCAGCAAGAAATACTGACAGCACACTGTTTGCTGTCCGCATCCATATGTCCGTTCTGTAGCCCCGCAAAAAAAATAGAACATGTCCTATTATTGCAAAAAAAACGGGTGCCATACGGACGAGCAATTTGCGGACCGCAAAACACAATGTTCGTGTGAAAGAAGCCTAATACATTGAACCAGGGGCAGACTGGGCACTATTTTCCTATTACAGGGGGATCCCCAGGAGTGGGAGTTCTGTCACCTCTGATTTGCCTGTTTTAGTTTTGGTTTCTATTTTTTTCTCACAAAGTGGCATGTGCGGAAAGTAAACTTGTTTAAAACAGGGTACCTGGCCTGTGGAGGAGTACTGTGCGGAGATCAGGATGTGGTGTTTTGCTTTTGGCTGGAATGACCCTACTTTAAGGTGCCAGTTCCGCCAGGGCCTGTCTGAAACTTTTAAAGACTTAATAGTTAGCTATCCTATCCCCAATACCCATTACAAGACCATGACACTAGTGGTTTGTTTGGATTACCGGCTTATGGAATGTAGTAGGGACTGTTTGGTTGTGCAGCTTCCCAGGTCTCCTCCTGATATGGTTCCCGCATCCCATACACTTCTTCCTGGCATTTTTGCTGATAAAATGCGGACCCATTCATTTCTATGGCTCAGCAAGAAATACTGACAGCACACTGTTTGCTGTCCGCATCCATATGTCCGTTCTGTAGCCCCGCAAAAAAAAATAGAACATGTCCTATTATTGCAAAAAAAACGGGTGCCATACGGACGAGCAATTTGCGGACCGCAAAACACAATGTTCGTGTGAAAGAAGCCTAATACATTGAACCAGGGGCAGACTGGGCACTATTTTCCTATTACAGGGGGATCCCCAGGAGTGGGAGTTCTGTCACCTCTGATTTGCCTGTTTTAGTTTTGGTTTCTATTTTTTTCTCACAAAGTGGCATGTGCGGAAAGTAAACTTGTTTAAAACAGGGTACCTGGCCTGTGGAGGAGTACTGTGCGGAGATCAGGATGTGGTGTTTTGCTTTTGGCTGGAATGACCCTACTTTAAGGTGCCAGTTCCGCCAGGGCCTGTCTGAAACTTTTAAAGACTTAATAGTTAGCTATCCTATCCCCAATACCCTTTACAAGACCATGACACTAGTGGTTTGTTTGGATTACCGGCTTATGGAATGTAGTAGGGACTGTTTGGTTGTGCAGCTTCCCAGGTCTCCTCCTGATATGGTTCCCGCATCCCATACACTTCTTCCTGACAAGGAAGAACCCATGCAGCTTGGTGCAACCTCTCTCTCTATGGGACAGCGAACCCTCAGAAGATGTCAGGGGCTCTTTTTTTATGGTGGTGCTGCCGACCATTGGGTTAAGTCATGTTCCAAGTGCCCAAGGGAGATGGTGATGGATTTAAGAGAGGTTGGGAAACGATTAATGGGAAAAAAGGTACTTTGCGATGTCTCAAAGAGAATTATGTTACCTATTTGTCTGAAATTTGGGAGTAAAAAGTTAACTGGGGAGGCTTTTGTCGATTGGTGAACCACAGCAAATTTTATTTGCAAAAGATTTGCATTATCTTTAGGTCTCCCCTTATCCTCCTTACCTGTTCTGGTTCATGTATCGGCCATTGAATACACTATTCTGGAAAAGGATCATATTAAATTCTGTACTCCTGAGGTCACCATGTCTGTGGGGGCCCTCCACTGAAATTTGTTCTGTTAGTTATGAAGGAATTACCTATTGATGTCCTGTTACGTATTCCTTGGCTTCAAGCGCACCTTGTTATTAATTCAAAACACTGAAGAAATGTTTTGTTGAAGCTCCCATTCCTACTCAAGCATATCAGAATAGACCTTTCTTTGTGGAGGTCAATGCTTTTTAGGTAGGAGTGGGAGCAGTTTTGTCTTAGTGTACGTATATGTTTACTTGAAACCTTGTTTGTATGTCTCCAGAAAATTTTCCTCCGCAGAAGCTACTTATGATATAGGCAACCTTGAGCTTCTGGCCATTAAGTGGGACAATGAGGAATGGCGCCATTTTATTGAGGGAACTAGATAACAGGTAGTGGTTCTCACGGACCACAAAAATCTGACATTTGTGGAGTCTGCCAAAAGACTCTACTCTAGACAAGCATATTGGGCTTTGTTTTTTACACGTTTAGATTTTGTTGTCACTTATAGGCTGGGTTCCAAGAATATCCATGTGGATGACTGGTCCAGAAGCTTCTGTGCCACCCAAGCACGAGGTCAGTTTTTACCCGCAGACATTGTCGTTTCGGACACCTGGGTATTGAGGGCACTAAGAGGCTGGTTGCTAGATACTATTGGTGGCCTAAAATGACTAAGGATATTCAGACTTATGTTTCGGCCTGTAAGACCTGTGCCAGGTCCAAAGCCCTCAGATCTCGTTGATCATGAAGAGGAATGACACATCTAATAGTAAAAAATGTTTATTGGTTACACTTGAACAGAAGAACAGTTTAGTTTAGCAGCCCCTTTACCACAGCCCAGCAGTGTGCCACAATACTACTGCTCCAGAAGGTCAGGTATCCTTCAGGAGGGTTGATAGCTTTAACTACTCTACCTTTAACCACTTGTGCCACTGTAGGTTTCAGGGAGGCTACCTCCTATCAGAGTTGCCCCAGCTTCATGTATTCATTAGCCCTGGTTCTCATGACCACTAGACCCCTATGGTCAGGAACTTACCTAGCTATGTTCCAGCACCGACTGCTTCTGCACCCAGCAGTCACCACCCTGATCTGTGCAGTCGTGCTGTGGGAGATCTGGAATGGCATATGTATCAGGTACATAGCTGTTCCAGGTGGAATGGCATGCCAACCAGCCATGCTCTGGTTGGCAGGCCTATCAGTGAGTCTGGACGCAAGGCCAATTAGGTCCCTGGCTCAGGGGATTTAAGTCAGACACTTACTGCTTGTCAGTGGCTGCAGTTCTTTGATTCTTGACTCCAGTTTGTTCTTATTGCTTAGAACAGAACTGCATTTTTGTTGGGCCTTCCAGTGTACTGACAATGGCTGCGTAGTTGCCATCTGTCCCTGATTTTCAGAGACAGTCCTGGCAAATTAGTGCTGTCCGGGGCCAAAAAAGGGGGCTAACACAAACCCTATCCATAAGTGGGTGTTTCCAGGTGGGTTTGGAGTGTTCGTAGGGGCGGGGCTTATATGCCTCAATTTTACCAACTGAAATGTGGGCAGTTGTTTCAGAATTTACACCTTGTCTACTGATTAGGTTTCTACTGATTCTCCTGGCTTTGACTCCACCTACCTTTCCTGAGTAATTCTTCCTGACTCACAGATATACATGCCCCCACTACTTCTAGAATACATTTCAAGTCCAAGTACCTAAATAGGAATAATGCCTCTTTAGGAGTACCAGTCTACTTTAACTTATGCAGCTGTTAGTCAGGAACAAAATGTAACTTGAACAAGACATAGATACCACAGTTCTTTAGACAATATCATCTCAGTTACTTGCTACTACTTTGTACCACGTGCAGACTCACTACCGATTCACTAACGATGGTTAAGTCAACTGTAGGTTCTCACAGGACGCTTCCTCAGTCAAGTACTTTCACCGATGCAGGCACAACTCAACTTGCTTTAGACTCACAAACTTTCCAGTTTTTTTCTAGTGTCATCTCTGAGGGCCTACTGCACTCTCTGATTTCTGTCTGGTCTTTCATTATCTAGCTGTCTCAATGACAGCATTTACAGATCTCTACCACAGCTGGCGTGATGCTAATTAAAGATTTGTCCCATGAATAATAATCTAGTTTTCAAACCAGCACCTCAATCTGAATACTTTTGTAATTACATGTAATTAAAAATTTTGTATACACACTGGGTTATTCAATAAAACGTATCTTTATAGCGTCACCTGCTGCTTGTTCTTTTTCTTATTTCTTTGTCCATCTGACTGAGAAGGCCGCACATGCTCAGTTTCATGCTTCAACTGCCTCCTGAGCTGTGATAGGGAGAGCATGGACATGCCCCCTTGAGCTGCCAGCTTAAAGGGGTTGTCCAACTTATATTTATTGATGACATATCGATCAGCTGTTTGAAGAGGAAGCGCGCGCCGTGCCAGCGCTGCCTCCTCTTCATTGTTTACCTGCTTTCCGTAACATCTGCAGCAGTGAGCAGGTGTAATTACACCCAAGCCATTCCATTGATTTCAATAGGATGGATCGCTCCTATACAAGTGTATGGGAACGAGCCGTCCCATTGGAATGAATGGGATGGTTAGGTGTAATTACACCCGCTCACCGCTGCGGATGTTTTATGGCAAGCAGGTAAACAATGAAGAGGAGGCAGCACTGGCACGTCGTGCGCTTCCTCTTCAAACAGCTGATCGGCGGGGGTGTCGGGTGTCAGACCCCCGCCGATCTCATATTGATGACCTATCCTGAGGATAGGTCATCAATAAATATAACTTGGACAACCCCTTTAATATAAATCTAGCAGAGCAATGAATGGGGAGATCTCTGGATCCATGTGAGGTACAGGGCTGGTTCTAGATTTGTTAGAGTCATGTACTAAATGATCTATGATTTTCATTTATTTACATTAATCATGGGATGACCCTTTTAAGTGGCTGACTCAGGCCTAAACCTCTGTACACACTCACAGCAAGTCTCTCTAGTTACCATGCACCTCACTGTACACACGCTCACTAAGGCTAGTTGCACACTAGCCTCAGCAATCTGGCAGGTTGGTTCAGGAGGTTTGTAAGGCTCCGTCCGGCCCCCTTTACTATAATGGGGACCAGTGGAGACCTGCATTTCGGCAAGTATGCTGAGAATCTGCCAGAGGAAAAACGCTGCACGTTCAGAACAACACTGCATGTCTGCTGGACCTTCCAGTTCCTGATGCTGATGCCTAATCCCCATCAACAAATGCTGGGCTCAAAGCCTAGAACTCTGCCCCATTTTCTGTAATGTCAGTGTACCACACTTGGACAATGACAATAGTTATTGCTGATGACAACAGTTCACCAACTCTTATCCTATGTGCTTTGATTCCATGGGGTACAGAACAATTGTACAAAACAACAGGAGATGGGGTACTGCCGATGACAATGACTCAATTAGGCTTGAAGAAGACACCAGTTCAGTGCAGCAACCAGTCAATTTTAATGGCGAATACTAAAAGCTGTTGTACTTTGTAAGGCTCTGTCAGGCTAGTGTTATTGGCTGTCCATCAGATTGAATTTGTTTTGTATTTTATAAAGCGATCACATGTAATAATTATACCTCTTTCCTACGAACCATACGGATTGTGTCCAGATCTGTTCAGGGAAAAACTGATGGTTTTGCACGCAGTGAGTTTTTGTCTGCAATTGTGTTCAGTAGTTCAGTTTTTTTCACATGGATACTATCAGTTTTTATGCGTTTTTCATGCGTGTGAAAAAAACTGAAGAATTACAAACATCTCCTAGAAACCATCAGTGAAAAACGCTTTGCATGCGGACTGCATCTCCATTTTTTCACGGAAGCACCATTCACTTCCATGGGACCAGGGCTGTGTGAAAAACGCAGAATATAGAACATGCTGCGATTTTCACGTAACGTAGAGATGATGTGTGAAAAACAACGCTCATGTACAGAGACCCATAGAAATGAATGGGTCAGGATTCAGTGCGGGTGCAATGAGTTCAATTCACGCCATGCACCCATAAAGAAAACTCGCTTGTGTGAAAGGGGCCTTACGATACATAACGTAAGTACAATGTGACTACCAAAAAAATATATGATTGACATTCATCTATACCATTCTATTGTTGATGTTCTAAATTGCAGTCATATATCTGTCCCATGTGTAACAATATTCCTGCATTAAAAAAACACACAACCTTTAGAAACAAGTTTGAGAAGTTTAAGGGTGACCATATACAAATCAGTTTCAGAAAGCCAAATCAGGAGCCTTTGTTAATACCATCCAACATTTATTTCATCTTCTAAATAAAAATAAACGGTACAGTAGTAGATCACCCATAAACTATGCGTTTTGTACTCCTTCCTGAGTCCTTGTTCATGGCATAGTACTTAATACATGTACATACTATTTAAAAGCAAAATTGGTTACATCCATGTGGCAGACCCCACCTTCTTTGTGGTACATAGAGAAAAACTGGTCTGGATCTGTCATTAAAGGAACACACGAGGAATCAAATAAAACGGATATTTTGGTGTAGCTAAAGCACAAGCAATGTGAACAGAGGCGTATGAAGAACACATAAGGCATCAGAGTGGATGCCATAGTGTAGCTGAAGCATGAAGCAATGTGACCAGGGGCGAAATGGATGTTATAGTGTGATTGAAGCACAAACAATGTGAACAGAGGCATATGGAACTGGATCCGTCATTACAATAAAAAACACAAGGTATTAGATAAAAATAAATGTTGTAGTGTGGCTGAAGTACTGACAATGTGTACAGGAGCACATGGATTTGGATCTGTCACTACAATAGAGGGACACATGAGGCATTAAATAAAATAGATATTATAGTTTGGTTGAAGCAAGAGCAGTGTGAACAGGGCCATAGGAATCTTGATCTATCATTGCAATAAAGAAACATATGAGGCATCAGATAAAATGAATGTTGTAGTGTGGCTGGAACACCATCAGTGTTAACAGGGGCATATGGAGACATAGATGAAAAGACTTTTTAATATAAAAGTAATACATTTGTTATAATTTAGACCCATGGGAAATCTACTATCCAGACATAAAACCCAGAAGGCTTCTCGACTAAACGTCTTATTATGATTACCCTCTCAGGGGTTTATACACCCTTTCTATTCCACAGAACCTAAAACCTCCCAAAGATCCATCACGATTTTCTATAAAGTGCTTTGCAACACCTGATGCCGCATTTCTCCTCTTTGCAAAGTTGGCAACATGCTCGTCTGTACGAACTTTAAATTTTTTTGTGATACATCACATGTACGATTTATTGCAAAAAGTACAGTATATTTTGTAAACCACATGGTCTGTGTTTAAGTTCATGAAGTCTCCAATTTGATATTGCTTGCTGTTTTTCCTTGTTTTTGCCAAACATTTCACATTATTGTCCAGAAGATTTCAGCCTGGTGCAAAACTGGCAATTGCTTGTTAATGAATGTTGTACAGTCCCTACAAGTAGTATTCAACCCCCTGCAGATTTAGCTGGTTTGATAAGATGCAAATAAGTTAGAGCCTTCAAACTTCAAACAAGAGCAGGATTTATTAACAGATGCATAAATCTTACAAACCAAAAAGTTATGTTGCTCAGTTAAATTTTAATAAATTTTAAACATAAAAGTGTGGGTCAATTATTATTCAACCCCTCAAACCACCAGAATTCTGTTTGGTTCCCCTAAAGTATTAAGAAGTAGTTCAGGCACAAAGAACAATGAGCTTCACATGTTTGGATTAATTATCTGTTTTTCCAGCCTTTTCTGACTATTTAAGACCCTCCCCAAACTTGTGAACAGCACTCATACATGGTCAACATGGGAAAGACAAAGGAGCATTCCAAGGCCATCAGAGACAAGATCGTGGAGGGTCACAAGGCTGGCAAGGGGTACAAAACCCTTTCCAAGGAGTTGGGTCTACCTGTCTCCACTGTTGGGAGCATCATCCGGAAGTGGAAGGCTTATGGAACTACTGTTAGCCTTCCACGGCCTGGACAGCCTTTGAAAGTTTCCTCCCGTGCCGAGGCCAGGCTTGTCCGAAGAGTCAAGGCTAACCCGAGGACAACAAGGAAGGAGCTCTGGGAAGATCTCATGGCAGTGGGGACATTGGTTTCAGTCAATACCATAAGTAACGTACTCCACCACAATGGTCTCCGTTCCAGACGAGCCCATAAGGTACCTTTTACTTTCAAAGCGTCATGTCAAGGCTCGTTTACAGTTTGCTCATGATCACTTGGAGGACTCTGAGACAGACTGGTTCAAGGTTCTCTGGTCTGATGAGACCAAGATCGAGATCTTTGGTGCCAACCACACACGTGACGTTTGGAGACTGGATGGCACTGCATACGACCCCAAGAATACCATCCCTACAGTCAAGCATGGTGGTGGCAGCATCATGCTGTGGGGCTGCTTCTCAGCCAAGGGGCCTGGCATCTGGTCCGCATCCATGGGAAGATGGATAGCACGGCCCTACCTGGAGATTTTGGCCAAGAACCTCCGCTCCTCCATCAAGGATCTTAAGATGGGTCGTCATTTCATCTTCCAACAAGACAACGACCCAAAGCACACAGCCAAGAAAACCAAGGCCTGGTTCAAGAGGGAAAAAATCAAGGTGTTGCAGTGGCCTAGTCAGTCTCCTGATCTTAACCCAATTGAAAACTTGTGGAAGGAGCTCAAGATTAAAGTCCACATGAGACACCCAAAGAACCTAGATAACTTGGAGAAGATCTGCATGGAGGAGTGGGCCAAGATAACTCCAGAGACCTGTGCCGGCCTGATCAGGTCTTATAAAAGACGATTATTAGCTGTAATTGCAAACAAGGGTTATTCCACAAAATATTAAACCTAGGGGTTGAATAATAATTGACCCACACTTTTATGTTTAAAATTTATTAAAATTTAACTGAGCAACATAACTTTTTGGTTTGTAAGATTTATGCATCTGTTAATAAATCCTGCTCTTGTTTGAAGTTTGAAGGATCTAACTTATTTGCATCTTATCAAACCAGCTAAATCTGCAGGGGGTTGAATACTACTTGTAGGCACTGTATATCTGGACTTCTCCAAAGCATTTGACACTGTACCACATAAAAGGTTAGTATATAAAATGAGAATGCTTGGAGAAAATGTGTGTAAGTGGGTAAGTAACTGGCTCAGTTATAGAAAACAGAGGGTGATTATTATCAGTACACACTCAGATTGGGTCACCGTCACTAGAGGGGTATCACAGGGGTCAGTATTGGACCCTATTCTCTTTCATATATTTATTAATGATCTTGTAGAAGGATCACACAGTAAAATATCAATTTTTGCAGATGACACTAAACTGTGTAAAGTAAGTAACACAGAAGAGGACAGTACACTGCTACAGAAGGATCTGGATAGATTGGAGACTTGGACAGAGAAGTGGTAGATGAGGTTTAACACTAGGTTATGCACATAAGAAGGAATAATGCAAGTCACCAGTACATACTAAATGGAAAAACACTGGGTAATACTGACATGGAAAAGGACTTAGGAATTTTAGTGAACAGCAAACTAAGCTGTAGAAACCAGTGTCAGACAGCTGCTGCCAAGGCCAATGAGATAATGGGTTGCATCAAAAGGGGCATAGATTCCTGTGATGAGAACATAGTCCTGCCAATTTACAATTCACTAGTCAGACCATACATGGAGTACTGTGTACAGTTCTGGGCTCCTGTGAACACGGCAGACATAGCAGAGCTGCAGAGGGTTCAGAGGAGGACAACTAAAGAAATAACTGGAATGGGTGGACTACAGTACCCTGAAAGATTATCAAAATTAGAGTTATTGAGAGTTATTAGGTAGTCTCTAGCCTGGATACAAGATGATGTACAGTTTGACATGGAGGCATACTGGTTTGCGGCTCATTTGCCCACATATGTTGTAGCTGGACCCGTGGATCCTGTAGTTTGCTGAAGTTAGCCTCCCAGCTGGTCCCATAAATGCTTTACTGGTGATAAATCTGGTGACTGGACAAGTGAAGGAAGTGTTGCAATCTGGCAGAGACATTCCTGGTAAGTCCTTGCTGGGTGTGGGTGATCATTATCCTGCTGAAAATGCCATTTGGAAGCCCTGCCATGAGAAATAACATGTGGCCGCATGTCCTGCACATATAACTGAGCTATTAAGTGTCCCTTGTGTCACTACTAGGAGTCTCTGACTGTCATATGTGATGGCTCCCCAGATCATCACACCAGCAGTTGGGGCAGTATGTGGCTCCACAACAACGACATGATTGAAGTGCTCACTACAAGGTCTCCATACTGGATTCTGACTGTTGTCGGATCCCAAACAGTACCTGGATTAGTCGCTAAAGAAGCTTCCAATCTATAGCAGTCAAGGTTTCTAATTCATGACACCACTATAGACAAAGAAGATGGTGGCAGTCTGTCAATGGCATGACATGTAATGGGCACCATGACACCAAATTTCCTCCTGCTGGAAATGGTCTGAGCAGAGATAGGAGTGTGTAATGAAATTGCAACCTGTGTCTGAATGGTGGACAATGAATCTGTGGGAGCTGCTAGTGCTGGTCGCTGGATCATCCTCTCTGCAGGTGATCTGTCTGGACCATCCAGAGCTTGTTTGCTGTGTGTGTGTCCTCACGTAACCACCACTCAGGACACACAACCTAGCTGTTAGGAGAACAGACTAGATGGTGGCCAATTTGTGTAAACAACCATCTGCTTCTCTTAGTAAAACAATGCTCCCCCTCTCAAAGTCTATCAACTGGGCAAAAAATCTTCGAGTGCATCATAGGAAGCCTGTCTAGCAGTCAATGATCTCTCACCATGAGGTAGACTACCCAAAGGTAGCTTCTGAGGACCTTTTTATAGGGCAGCTCAGGGAAGCACTTTCACACTCCTTTGTTGCAAGTGTCTAATCAGACCACACCTGTAATCATTTACATATCACCCTGAGACATAACGGCATGCCGACCTATGCAGCAATCTGACTATTTTATCAGTGTGAGTTATTTTTTTCGTCAGTAAGAGTACAATAACTCAACAAAATCTAAATGCCTTTAGGCAGTTGTTTGATGGTAAGATACCATGAATCCAAGAAACCTCATAACATCAAGACAAAGAAAATACATAATCTTAAGACACCTGTTCAAATCTTGAGACAACCTTTGAGAACAATTTGATTTTTTTAAGGTGAAGCTTTGGAACACCTGCACTCACTGTCTGTACGCCTCGTGACATTCTCCTTGAATGTGGGTCAATATGTGGTATATATTGTAAGATCTAGTGGTAGATGTTCAGGGATAAGAAAGAAGAATATAGGTGTCTGATAGACACTAAGACGTTATTGTCTTAAAGTGAAGCTCTACATTATATTCGATATAAGTAAAATATACAATTTTTACAATGTCTCATTACCTTTTCTGCTTTCCTTGCTTTTCTGTATCCATTAGCAATGTCCCATGAAAGTTTAATCCTTTCAATTCCGGAGGTTTTTTTTTCGTATTGCGCTCCCTGCCTTCACATAGCCATAACTTTTTTATTTTTTATTTTGCAGAAAAAACGCAATTCTGCCACAGTTTTACGGGTTTTTTTTATTTACGACATTCTATGTGCATTAAAACTGACCATTTAATTCCATTCTACAGTCAGTACAAATCCGGCGGTATCTAATATGTATAGTTTTTCTTGCGTTTTGATAGTAATAAAATAATTATAAAGTTGGAATTTTTTATGTGTACGGAGCTGTGTTTTTTTTATTCCTTTAATGCTTTTATTTTTATTTTGGGGAAAGGGGGGGGTGATTTGAATTTTTATGTTTTTTTTAATTTTAAAAACTTTATTTATTTAATTATTTTACACTTTTTTTTATAGTTCCCATAGAGTCTATGGTGATTTCACTAGTTTCATATGGAGCCCTATTACAGGCAAGGGCTCCATAGGAAATACTATGCAGCAGCCTCCTGCCATTCACTATGACAGGGGCTGCTGCATAGACGCTCTGGCTCCTCCGAACGCCACACAGGGGCGGGAAGGGGTTAAAGGGTTTATCCAATCCCTATAATAACCTCCAGAATATGTGGGCCCCTCTAGAGCATATTTACCTGCTTTCCGGCACCGGTGTCCCTCCAGATCCCTGCACGGCCGGCGCTGCATCTCCCCATCGGGCAGATCAAAACATCTAGCAATGGGGGGAGGGGGGTATCAGCAAATAGCAGTTTGCTACTGTGACCAGCCTCCCTAGCTGCAGCCTCCCATTGTGGAGAGATGCAGCGGCGGTCGTGCAGGCTTCCATAGGGACCCGGGTGCCGGGGAGCAGATAAGTATGCTCTAGAGCAGGGGCCTGGCATTCTGGGGGTCATTATAGAGATTGGATAAGCCCTTTAATCCAATGGCTGCCATTTACTAAAAATGTTTATTTATTCAGGTCAATGTTCAGAAGTATAACTGTCACGCTCGAGTGTGTGTGTGTGGGGGGGGATTCCACACCAAGCGCACCTCCTAGGGAACCCCTGACTCCAGTCCTGGCTAACTACAAGTATGAACAGGCCTTGAAGATAGGCGAGTTCATACGCTGGATACCTGGGACCCTAACTGTCCCTGAAGGACCCTGAAGCCAGTGACTGGAATGAGAGCAACTGTTCCTCCACCAACCTGGACGAACAGTAGTCTCCCCTCAGGCCCAAACACCAAAACACAGGAAAGGAATACACAAATAAATGAAAGGGAAAGAGAACACTTAACTTTCCTGAAGCTAATGGCAGCAACGGGATCTCCACAGAGAGTCACACACCAGCAGGCCACAGATACCAAAGAAAGTATAAACCGCAAGAGATGGTGGGAGAAACAACACTAAATAGGAAAGGCTTAATAGAAAAGACACCTACACCTGAAGGGGGAGTGTGTGGTGAAAGCCAGCAACCACAAAACAAAGGAGAATCTGTCAGATTAACCCACGTGTTGCCAATCTGACAGACCTCCTGCTACCTGTCGCAGGAATGTCCGTGACAGTACCCCCCTTCTACGGGTGGCCTCGGACACCCAGGACCAACTTTATCCGGATGAGACCGGTGAAAAGCTTTTACCAAACAACTGGCATTCACGTCAGATGCCGGTACCCTTGTCTTCTCCTCTGGTCCATAACCCTTCCAGTGAACAAGATACTGAAGAGATCTACGGAGAACTCGAAAGTCAATAATCTTGGCGAAGATCAGGGTAAAGAGCAGATATCACCACCCCTTCTGACAAAATAGGACTCGGATCTTCAAAATCACCACCTCCAGGAAAACTACATGACAAGGCATCTGCCTTGACATTCTTAATCCCAGGACGATACGGGACAATGAAATTGAATCTGGTGAAGAACAAAGACCATCTGGCCTGCCTCGGGTTTAGTCATTTAGCCGACTCAAGGTAAGCCAGATTTTTGTGATCAGTGAATACCGTGATAGGGTGAATCGTCCCTTGCAACCAATGACGCCATTCCTCAAAAGCCAACTTAATGGCCATTAACTCTCTATTACCCACATCATAATTTCTCTCCGCAGCAGAGAGTTTTTTCGAGAAAAAGGCTCATGGGCGCCATTTACAGTGCCTTGCGAAAGTATTCGGCCCCCTGAAACTTTTCAACCTTTTGCCACATTTCAGGCTTCAAACAAAAAGATATAACATTTTAAATTTTTGGTGAAGAATCAACAACAAGTGGGTCACAATTGTGAAGTGGAACAAAATTTATTGGATCATTTAAACTTTTTTTGTAATAATAAAACTGAAAAGTGGGGCCTGCAAAATGATTCGGCCCCCTTGCATTAAAACTTTGTTGCGCCACCTTTTGCTGCGATTACAGCTGCAAGTCGCTTGGGGTATATCTCTATCAGTTTTGCACATCTAGAGACTGAAATTCTTGCCCATTCTTCCTTGCAAAACAGCTCGAGCTCTTTGAGGTTGGATGGAGAGCATTTGTGAACAGCAGTTTTCAGCTCTTTCCACATATTCTCAATTGGATTCAGGTCTGGACTTTGACTTGGCCATTCTAAGACCTGGATATGTTTATTTTTGAACCATTCCATTGTAGATTTTGCTTTATGTTTGAGATCATTGTCTTGTTGGAAGATTAAACTCCGTCCTAGTCTCAGGTCTTTTGCAGACTCCAACAGGTTTTCATCCAGAATGGTCCTGTATTTGGCTCCATCCATCTTCCCATCAATTTTAACCATCTTCCCTGTCCCTGTTGAGGGACAGGCCCAAACCATGATGCTGCCACCACCATGTTTGACAGTGGGGATGGTGTGTTCAGGGTGATGAGCTGTGTTGCTTTTACGCCAAACATATCTTTTTCCATTGTTTCCAAAAACATCGATTTTGGTTTCATCTGACCAGAGCACCTTCTTCCACATGTTTGGTGTGTCTCCCAGGTGGCTTGTGGCAAACTGTGAACAAGACTTTTTATGGATATCTTTGAGAAATGGCTTTCTTCTTGCCACTCTTCCATAAAGGCCAGATTTGTGAAGTGTTTGACTGATTGTTGTCCTATGGACAGACTCTCCCAACTCAGCTGTAGATCTCAGCAGTTCATCCAGAGTGATCATGGGCCTCTTGGCTGCATCTCTGATCAGTCTTCTCCTTGTTTGAGATGAAAGTTTAGAGGGACGGCCAGGTCTTGGTAGATTTGCAGTGGTCTGATACTCCTTCCATTCCATTTACTCTGGGACTGAAAGGGTTAAACTTCTCCACAACAGTATCACGGACCTGCCTGGTGTGTTCCTTGGTCTTCATGATGCTATCTGTGCTTTAAACAAAACCCTGAGACTATCACAGAGCAGGTGCATTTATACGGACACTTGATTACACACAGGTGGATTCTATTTATCTTCATCAGTCATTTAGGACAACATTGGATCATTCAGAGATCCTCAATGAACTTCTGGAGTGAGTTTTCTGAACTGAAAGTAAATGGGCCGAATAATTTTGCACGCCCAACTTTTCAGTTTTATTATTACAAAAAAAAGTTTAAATGATCCAATAAATTTTGTTCCACTTCACAATTGTGACCGACTTGTTGTTGATTCTTCACCAAAACTTTAAAGTGTTATATCTTTTTGTTTGAAGCCTGAAATGTGGCAAAAGGTTGAAAAGTTCCAGGGGGCCGAATACTTTCGCAAGGCACTGTACCTGGTGACGGATCCTGTGACAAAACTGCTCCTACCCCCACCTCGGATGCGTCAACCTCCACAATGAAAGGTTGTGACACATTTGGCTGCACCAATATAGGGGCAGAAGAAAAGCATTCCTTCACAGCGGAAAAGGCTTGCAATGCTGCATCAGACCACACTGAGACATCCGTCCCTTTCCTAGTCATGTCAGTTAAGGGTTTAGTTCTTGATAAATTTTCACTAATAGTTAGTGAACCCCAAAAACCGCATAAGAGCCTTCAAATTTTCAGGTCGATCCCAGTCCAAAACTTTCTCTGGATCCATACAAAAACCTGAAGATGACAGCAGTTATCCTAAGAATTGCACCTCTTGTACAGCAAAAACACATTTCTCTAATTTGGCGTACAATTTGTTGTCTCTTAAGATCTGCAACACCTGTCTAACGTGATCCTGATGTGTCACTATATCTGGAGAATAAATTAGTATGTCATCCAAATACACGGCTACAAACCTCCCCACAAGATGATGAAAAATGTCATTAACAAAATGCTGGAAGATAGCAGGAGCATTGGTCAACCCAAAAGGCATGACCAGGTTCTCAAAGTGGCCCTCAGGAGTATTAAAAGCCGTCTTCCATTCATCCCCTTCCTTGATCCTGACCAGATTATATGCCCCCCTTAAGTCCAACTTGGAGAACACCTTGGCATCCACAATCTGGTTAAACAAATCAGGATCAAAGGAAGGGGGTAAGGATCACGGACAGTAATTCGATTGAGTTCACGGAAATCCAGACATGGCCTAAGAGTTCCGTCCTTTTTCTTTACAAAGAAAAACCCTGCTGCCACTGGAGATTTGGAAGGTCTTATGTGTCCTTTAGCCAAACTCTCAGCAATATATTCTTTCATGGCCGTTTTCTCATGTCCAGAAAGGTTATACAGCCTAGATTTGGGCAATTTTGCTCCGGGGATAAGATTGATAGGACAATCGTATTCCCGATGTGGGCGTAAATCCTGGCATCCACCTTCAGAAAATACATCAGAGAAATCAGATATAAAAGAGGGTAGTGTCTTAGTGGATACAGCAGAAAAAGATGTATTAAGACAATTGTCAACCAGGGGCGTAGCTATAGGGGGTGCAGAGGTAGCAGTCGCTACTGGGCCCAGGAGCCTGAGGGGGCCCAAAGACCCTTGTGTCGCATAAGAAGACACACAAAGCACTGGGGGAAGGGGGCCCAAGCTGAACTCTTGCACCAGGGCTCATGAGCCTTTAGCTACGCCCCTGTTGTCAATGCAATAATCACCCCAATCCAGAATCTGTCTAGTATGCCAATCGATGGTTGGATTGTGTTTGCTTAACCACGGTAAACCCAGTACCACCTGAGACAAACACTTCTGATTGCCTGACTGGAGTCGGGAAGGAATTTTTTCCCCTAAAGTGAGGAAAATTGGCTTCTACCTCACAGGGTTTTTTGCCTTCCCCTGGATCAACTTGTAGGAAAACAGGCTGAACTGGATGGACAGATGTCTTTTTTCGGCCTTACAAACTATGTTACTATGTTACTATGTTACTAGGTGCAGAATCAATAGCAAACACAGAAATCTTCTTCTCCAGTGCAGAGACAATCCATGCATACAGACAAACTGATCATCGATCAAGTTCACCCCTGCCCTGCTGCCGATAAACACCTCAATTCTCACAACCTTTGACTCTAGCGCCACCTCGGCAGTCAGGAGAAAACGGGTACTACAGGATTAAGACAAATGCACATTTTCTGTCTCACCACCCACCCCTCCAAGAGTGAGATGGGAATTTAATGCCCCCTTTCCTTTTTTCTCTTTTAGAGACTGAATGCGACATGCGTTGATAAAGTGTCCTTTCTGTCCGCAGAAAAAAACACACTCCCTTTTTGGCGGTTTATAATGTCACGCTCCGGTGTGGGGGGGAAGATTCCACACCAAGTGCAGGAGGAAGAGTGGGGAAAGGAAATGAGATTAGGCCTGGAAACTAGTGAAGGCAGATGGACACCTCTTAGGAAACCCCTGACTCCAGCCCTGGCTAACTACAAGTATGAACAGGCCTTGAAGATAGGCGAGTTCATACGCTGGATACCTGGGACCCTAACTGTCCCTGAAGGACCCTGAAGCCAGTGACTGGAATGAGAGCAACTGTTCCTCCACCAACCTGGACGAACAGTAGTCTCCCCTCAGGCCCAAACACCAAAACACAGGGAAGGAATACACAAATAAACGAAAGGGAAAGAGGACACTTAACTTTCCTGAAGCTAATGGCAGCCACGGGATCTCCACAGAGAGTCACACACCAGCAGGCCACAGATACCAAAGAAAGTATAAACCACAAGGGATGGTGGGAGAAACAACACTAAATAGGAAAGGCTTAATAGAAAAGACACCTACACCTGAAAGGGGAGGGTGTGGTGAAAGCCAGCAACCACAAAACAAAGGAGAATCTGTCAGATTAACCCACGTGTTGCCAATCTGACAGACCTCCTGCTACCTATCACAGGAACGTCCGTGACAATAACAAGCACCCTTTTTTATTATTATTAAGGGGCAGGACTCATTTAGGCATTTTTTCTGCCTGCTGAACCATCTCAGCATGTCTTTTAAGCTTATATTACACTGGCAGATCACACAGGCGATTGTCAGGAAGGAAGCATTCCTTCCCGGTAATCACCAGCTCGCTAGTGGAGGAGACCGCTGCAATTACATGCAGTGATCTTCTCCTCAGTATGGGGAGGAGCGATCACTAATGCCATCACTCTTCCCCATACTGAATCATTGTTTGCAGGAGGCAGATCGTGATTACACACCACGATCTGCTATCAGCAAACAATGATTTTTAAAGCTGCTGAAAGATTCCAATTACACGATGAACAAGCGTGGCAGTATTACACTGGCAGATCATCGCTAACGAGCACTACTACGAACGCTCATTTTCTAGACTTCTGTTCTAGTGTTAGGTTTAGGGACAAGACAAATCAAACAACATGAGACATTTGCAAAAACAAACAATGCAACAGCACTCTGCAAACACAAATAATAAAGTAAATACAATAGTGCCATACTCACTATAGAAAATGTACTAATGCTAATTCTACATTATAAATGTGAGATTCTTGGCAAATACACATTGTACAAAATAATTTAATTATTTTATTATAATTTTATTATAATTATTTAATTATTTAATTAAGTAAAGTAATCTCTTTAGGACAGGAACCTACACTAAATACTACCTTTGCTGGTGCCATACTGGCCTCCATTAAATCCAGGGAATACAGGTTCCACACGCATGCTTAGCCCACACTACATTATACTTCTTTTGGTGCCACATTGGCTTAAAATTCAGGGAATGCAGGTTCCACATGCATGCTAAGCCCACTCTGTATTTTACCTCTCCTGCTGCCGAATGTCCTCCTATAAGAAGAGATTTATACTTGCACTAATTAAAATCAGCCCTTGGGACAGACAGGTTAATTAGGAGTGCATAACCAATGGAGTCAGTCACACCTCCAATGCAGACTGCAAAGAAAAAAATGGGGGTTAGTCAGCACATCCCAGTGCGCAGGTGCACATCACCATGGCTGAAAGCGCCGAAAGTTGCAGATCCCTGTTCATAGTCCCTAATTTGTCATGTCTTCATTTTAGAATTCTGGCTTCAAAAAGTCGTAAAATATGTCTTTTGCTACTTTTTGCAGTCGCTCAAAAATTTAGCGACTTTTTGCACTCACTCAAAAATGTTGCTTCTTTTTTGCATTTTACATGACTAATTTGGGTGGAAAAGTGGGTGTGGTTAGCTATGTTAACGAGCTTCACACCAGATTTATTATTATAATTTTTTTTAAAATTCACGACAAAAAGTCGCAATCTCACTCCAGGAGGAGGATGGAGTAGGAAAACTGGATTAGCTTTTCTAGACAAAAGTAGTAGGTTTAAGGATAAGACAGATTTATCAAACAATATGAAACATTTGATAAATGTGTCATAAAATATACCATTGCAGCCTCAAGCAAACTGACTTCAAATATAAATTCAAATTATAAATTCCCCCATTACCTGTAACTGTATGTTGTGCTGGGATTCCATATTATTATGATGCAGTTGTGGCACCCAAAGTCCATTAGGTTAGGAGCAGGGCTCCATACACAGGAGGTAGGGGCAACTCACAAAATGGGTGGAGTGCTGTAAAAAAAAGTGGCAGGTTTCTGTATAAAAGGGGGAATGTCCATGCCTGGAAAATTTCTAGTGCCGCACTTTGCATGCCACACTAAATATTCTCTTGCAAGCCAACTTTCAAATGTTGGTAAGTACACACATAGTCATAGAGGCAGGCAAACACATAGGTTTCAATCATGAATCGTAGAACTCAGTTTTCAATATCTGCAAAACATCAGTTGATATACAGTCATGGCCAAAAGTTTTGAGAATGATACAAATATTAATTTTTACAAAGTCTACTGCTTCAGTTTTTATAATGGCAATTTGCATATACTCCAGAATGTTATAAAGAGTGATCAGCTTAACAGCAATTACTTGCAAAGTCAATATTTGCCTAGAAAATGAACTTTATCCCCCAAAACACATTTCAACATCATTGCAGCCCTGCCTTAAAAGGACCAGCTAACATCGTTTCAGTGATTGCTCCTGGGTGTTGATGAGGACAGGGCTGGAGATCAATCTGTCATGATTAAGTAAGAATGACAACACTGGACACTTTAAAAGGAGGCTGGTGCTTGGCATCATTGTTTCTCTTCTGTTAACCATGGTTATCTCTAAAGAAACACGTGCAGTCATCATTGCACTGCACAAAAATGGCCTAACAGGGAAGAGTATCGCAGCTAGAAAGATTGCATCTCAGTCAACAATCTATCGCATCATCAAGAACTTCAAGGAGAGAGGTTCCATTGTTGCCAAAAAGGCTCCAGGGCGCCCAAGAAAGACCAGCAAGCGCCAGGACCGTCTCTTAAAAGTGTTTCAGCTGCGGGATCGGGCTACCAGCAGTGCAGAGCTTGCTCAGGAATGGCAGCAGGCAGGTGTGAGTGCATCTGCACGCACTGTGAGGCGGAGACTCTTGGAGCAAGGCCTGGTCTCAAGGAGGGCAGCAAAGAAGCCACTTCTCTCCAGAAAAAAACATCAGGGACAGACTGATATTCTGCAAAAGGTACAGGGAGTGGACTGCTGAGGACTGGGGTAAAGTCATTTTCTCTGATGAATCCCCTTTTCGATTGTTTGGGACATCTGGAAAACAGCTTATTCGGAAAAGACGAGGTGAGCGCTACCACCAGTCTTGTCTCATGCCAACTGTAAAGCATCCTGAAACCATTCATGTGTGGGGTTGCTTCTCAGCCAAGGGAATTGGCTCTCTCACAGTCTTGCCTAAAAACACAGCCATGAATAAAGAATGGTACCAGAATGTCCTCCGAAAGCAACTTCTCCCAACTGTCCAAGAGCAGTTTGGCGATCAACAATGCCTTTTCCAGCATGATGGAGCACCTTGCCATAAAGCAAAGGTGATAACTAAATGGTTCAGGGAACAAAACATAGAGATTTTGGGTCCATGGCCTGGAAACTCCCCAGATCTTAATCCCATTGAGAACTTGTGGTCAATCATCAAGAGACGGGTGGACAAACAAAAACCTACAAATTCTGACAAAATGCAAGCATTGATTGTGCAAGAATGGACTGCTATCAGTCAGGATTTGGTCCAGAAGTTGATTGAGAGCATTCCAGGGAGAATTGCAGAGGTCCTGAAGAAGAAGGGTCAACACTGCAAATATTGACTTGCTGCATTAACTCATTCTAACTGTCAATATAAGCTTTTGTTACTCATAATATGATTGCAATTATATTTCTGTATGTGATAAAAACATCTGACAAACACACATAAAAACCAGAGGGCAGCAGAGGTTCACACCATCAGACTCTTCCATCCATTCCCCCTGAGAGTTGCAGTTGTCTATCGTCCCCCAGGCTCCCCCCACTAATTCCTAGATCACTTTACAGCTTGGCTTCCTCACTTCCTATCTTCTGAATCACCAACTCTTATTATGGGTGATTCTATTATCTCCATTGATGATCCTATCTCCCCATCAGCCTCTCACTTTTTTTCTTTAACCTCCTCTCTTGGCCTATCACAACTTACTTCATCTGCCACACATGAACAGGGCTATACATTTGATCTAGTCTTCTTCTGTCACTGCTCAGTTTTAAACTTTAAAATAATATTCCAGAAAAATACCACCTAAAACGTAGCCTTTATTACATTATATTTAAAAAAAGAAAGAGAAAAAAATGACTGGTAATATCAAAGGTATAAAATTAAGAACAAAGGATACCCTATCCGTGAGAGACAGAGTTGAGCGAACGTGCTCGTAACGAGCACTGTACTGCTCGGATCCCCTGCGCTCGCATGGGCGCAGCCATCCGGATCCGTCCTCCTCACCCGACAGATCCGGATGCCTGCGCCAATGTGAGCGCAGGGGATCCGAGCAGTACAGTGCTCGTTACGAGCACGTTCCCTCAACTCTAGTGAGAGATAATTGGGCGACTATAGGGTAGGGGATGAACAGATTGATGGATGATTCTCTCCCTATTACTTACCCTATATAGTCAAGCCCTACCCAAGACGGAATAGCTGCCCTGACAGGGGCGATCCCGTGCCAGGAACCTCCTACTGACCCTGGTAGGCCCTGGCACAGAAAACACCACCACCACTTAAATATCACCCACCAGTGAAAAAAGATATCAAAATAACAAACAAAAATCCAAAAATTACTGGTCAAACAAACTCCAAGATATCAAAAGTCGACAAATGTCAACTAAATGATTAGTCCCTACAGTATTGGGAGTAGAAAAGTCCCTAAGCATTTCGCCTCTCAATTGCAGCTCATCAGGGGACCAAACGAGAAACAATTTAAATGACCAGAAAAATCCTGTAATGATAACATGTCTGCGGTCAGAACGTTATCAGACCAACGGAATACATATGGAGGTTCACTATTCATCAATAAATAATATAATGCATTCACCTAAAGATAGCATAAAGGTACACATCAGATAAAACAAGATAGAACACCCCATTCATTACCAGTTATTATCAGGGTTGTACATAAATGTATCTATTGTCTTCACAATTAGTTGCAGAGAAATAACGTTGCAATACAATCGCGGACAAACATGAATCGACAATAAGAACTAAAAATCTGTTACTTCCATTACCCGCCCACTTTGAGAAATGCAAACACTCCATTGCTCAGTTACGCTTCCAGGTAATAGAGCTAATCAGAAGACCTAGGAGAGGAGGTGATATTAAAAAACTATTACTACGGAGATAAGCATACTGGATTCATACTCTGGGTACATTACACCCTAGAGGCTTGAAACGTGAATATGAGGTCATGCACTTATGATTGTGTATATTGATATTTGGTTTATGTTTTCTTCTGCAGATTCCCACACACCGTTGATATATTTTCCCAGATAGAGGACCACATGGTATAGTGATTTCTGTGTATTTGTATTTGTTTTTTGTTTGTTGTTTTGATCTCCATTGCAAGTTGACACACCTGGACTAATTAGTCTAGGTGTTTACATGTTAACTGCTGTTTGCTCCTGATACCGCCCTTGTGGGTCTGTTATAAATAGTCTGTTTTACCTGTAATACTTTACCTGTTGATAAAGGCAACTAGCCGAAACGCGTCCTGGTATATCCTGTATGACATGATCCAATAAATAGACGCAGATTGCAATTTGAAGTCACGACTGCTGGGGATTTCTTGATATTATATACTTGGAGACTGCTCCTTTTCCCACGTGCAGCGTGCACTAGAGCGAAGTGCCGACTGGTGTATTTACCGACTAGTCTGTGCCAGTCACTTCACTGGTTGCCCATCCACCACAGAATACAGTTCAAACTTCTCACCCTCACCCACAAAGCCCTCCACAGTGCAGCACCTCCATACATCTCCTCCCTCATCTCCGTCTACCACCCTACTTGTGCTCTCCGTTCTGTTAGCGACCTAAAATTAATATCCTCCATAATTTGTACCTTTCACTCCCGTCTTCAAGACTTTTCTAGAGCTGCACCTACTCTTTAGAATACTCTGCCCCAGAACATTACGTCAATTCACAACTTCCCTACCTTCAGACAGGCTTATCAAGCTTCCTAAAATGACCTTTCCCCAACTATACCTCTCCCCCACCAACTCCTCTGACTTGAACTCGATCCTCTAACAGTCCCAAACCCGAAGGAGATCGGCCAGCACCACTCCACTTTCAGTACAATTATGGCTTGAATCCTACTTATCACAATCAACTACCTTATGTGTTACCCCCAATTCCTCATAGATTGTAAGCTCTTGCGAGTAGGGCCCTCACTCCTAGTCTTTCAGTTGTATATTAGCTAGTTACTTTTGTTTTTTACATGAACCTTATGATTTTGTAAAGCGCTGAGGAATATGGTGGTGCTATATAAATAAATTTTATTATTATTTATTATTCCAAACCCATCTCTAAAGAGTTTGGACTCCACAAACCAGACAGATTGTGTACAAATGGAGGAAATTCAAGATTAATATTCCCTTCCCAAGGAGTGGTCAACCAACAAAGATCACACAACAGTAAGGTGTGTAAGGCTAGGGCTACACGCTGACAGTTGTCGCGCGACACAGGATCCCTGAGTAGTGGGGATCCCATAGAAATTAATAGGGTCGCCGCGGCAATCACATTAAATTCAAAGCGAACCTGTTGAGATTCACTTCAGGTTCACTGAATTTTTTCAAAAAGTTCAGTTTGAACCCAATTCCCCTGAAAATTGGTATATAACACCCTCTAGTCTCTTAGGAAAATATATTGTCTCTTTTCCTTCATTTTTTATGAAATTATTCTCTCCCCCCTCCTAAAGCTCTTGAATGCAATGACAGTAATAGTAACTTATGTATGAGTAACACTGACATATATAACTATTGTTAAATGCATGTTTGACGACATTAACAAACAGCGCATTTAAAAACACACCAATCTGCCACATGTATTATGCTTTTCATACTCCGAAGCTTCCAAAAGTTGTCCCTTATTGGGGGCAGATTGTGTTTTAACACACACGGTATTATGGGATTAAGATAATAAAAATGGCTTGTTGGGGTACCAAGTTTCCAAAAATTATGCCTTGACAGGGTCAGAACGCCTGCCCATATGTCACGCACAAGTGTTAATTGTCAGAAGAAAAAGTAGCTGGTTGTGAACAAGCCTAGAAAAATTCTCTGATTTAATTGGGAGCAGCAGCAGCAGTGCAGTGTGGATGTGGAAAGAGTAGGGTAAAAAAAGTCGCATGGCCGCAATGATAGTCGCAGCAGAAGCAGCACAGCATGGAACATATACGGCAGTAGGTCAGCTGTCTATGGGTAGTAGTAGTAATAGAAATAGTGGTAGTAGTGGCAGATGTGTAGCTTTAATAGTGGTAGCAGTAGGGGATTAGCAGCGAAGAGCAGTAATAAAGGCGGCAGCAGCATGATGGAGGCAGCAGCAGCCGTACAGAAGATGATGGTAGGCAGACAGCAGTAGTGGCATGATGAGGCAGGAGCAGCAGCAGCCATAAAAAAACATTATGTTAGGCAGGCCACAGCAGCAGCAGGATGGCAACAGCAGCATGATGGAGGCAGAATGCTAGGCAGGCAGACAGCAACAGTGTCAAGATGGGGCACCGCTAGCAAGGCCAGATCTATTCATCAGCCTCAGCTGGAGTAGTGTGAAAATCCTCCCCAATCAAGGCTTGGTTATTTTTGACAAAATTGATATGTTGGACACTGGCAGATGACTACTACTTGGTCCATTTGGGTGTCGCCACGCACTGAAAACCCTCTCCGAGATGACACTAGAGGCTGGGCAAGAAAGAAGACAGAGAGCATGCTGTACCAGTTCGGCCACTGTTCCAGTCTGCCTGCCCATAAATCCATGGGGTCAGAGACTGGCCAGAGTGTAGGTAGGCCTGAACATGGGCAGTGAGGCTGGAGCTCTCGGCTTGCTGATGGTCCTCAGCCTGGCGTGGCACGTGGAAAAACTGCTCCATCATGTTGAGGAACTGACTGCTGCTTCACTGAGATGAATGAGTGTCCTGGCTGGTGCCATCATCATCATCGTCCTCATGTTCCTCTACCGCAAACTCCTCCTCCTCTTGCAGTGGAAGCTCCTTATCCTTCTCCAGATATGAGGGGGATTGTTCATGCCGCAGTTGTCCCTGCTAACAAAATTTGTGGCCTCTTTGAAGAGCTTCAGTACTGGACAGGCATCTGCCCAGGGGCGTTGCTAGGGTCAGTAAAAATGTCCCTCATAGTGGCCCCATTAATTATGTTGCCCATATTGGCCCCCAGCATTTTCTTTTGACTACCAAAAAAACCCATACCTAATCCACTTTCATGTGTAGCCACAATCGCTCCTCACTGGCATGATTGTGTGATGTCATCACGCTGGTAGTGCAAGTCCTGCTGCATCCAATGACGAGTTAGTGTCCCCGCGCATTGGATGAGGTGAGTATTTTTAAAATTATTTTAACTCCTGAGTCACTCCTGAAATGTCATTTATCCCCACTTTACCTGTTTTTATTGGCCGTTACACAGGCCCACTCCTGTCTAAACGGTCATTAAAAATGGTCCCATTGATTTCACGTCCTATTTTTTGTCAGCCGCTATTCACTGGCCATTAAGAAAGAAAAACAGCCGTGTGAATAGCCACATAGACTGCAACTGGTTATAGAAATGGCTGTGTGATAGACTTTACTTAACTTCTATGGTGTGTATCCTAAATAACATCACTCCCCTTCCTTCAGCCCCTCCAATATACAGTCCAATGTAAATAACATCACTCGCCTCCCTCAGCCCCTCCAACATACAGTCCCATGTAAATAACATCACTCCCCTCCCTTCAGAAAGTCCAACATACAGTCCCATTTAAAAAAACATCACTCCCCTCCCTTCAGCCCCTCAAATATACAGTGTCATGTAAATAACATCACTCCCCTCCCTTCAGGAACTTCAACATACAATCCCGTGTAAATAACAAAACTCCCCTCTCTTCAGCCCCTTCAATGTACAGCCCCATGTAAATAACATCACTCCCCTCTCTTCAGCCCTTTCAATGTACAGTCCGATGTAAATACCATTACTCCTCTGCCTTCAGCCCCTTCACAATACAGTCTGATCCCTCCACATGTAAATAACACCCCTCTCTTCAGCCCTAACATACTGTACAGTCCCATGTAAATAACATCACTCCCTCAACCAAGCAGGGAGGCGGTGTGAGAGAGGAGAACTATAACTCCCAGCATTTCTTTGCTTCTAACACTGAATCTATCCCTTCACTTACCTCTCCTCATGTCACAGAGATCATCACAGGGTCTTCTCCATTAGTTCTCCTCTTCATAGCTAAGCTCGCCCCCTCCTGCACTGATCACATGATGGTGACATCATTGCAGGTTCTTCACCAATGAGCTCTGCCTCGAGCACAGATCACCTGACTGTGATGTCATCACAGGTCATTCAGGTCCTGCAGTGCGACCTGGTCAGTTGCCCTGGAGTTTGAAAAAGTACAGAGGAGAGCGGCTAAACTCATAAAGGGCCTGGAAGATCACAGTTATGAGCAAAGATTAAATAAACTGAATTTGTTTAGCCTTGAAAAAAGACGTCTAAGGGGGGACATGATTAACCTGTACAAATATATATCAAGCCATACAACAAATATCAAGGGAAGCTATTCTGTGTTAAACCCCCTCAAAAAACTAGGCCACTCCCTACAACTGGAGAAAAAAAGATTTAGTCATAAGAGGCGACAAGTATCCTTTACAGTAAGGTCTGACTGTGAATCTTTGGAATAGCCTGTCGCAGGAGCTGGTCGCAGGGTTTAGATTACTTTTTAATTCAAAATAAAATTGAGGCTTATGACAATGTATAGAAATCTTGTTCTACTCACCCTTTCCCTTGGCCCAACCCCTTTTTAAAAGGAAGATGGACATTGATCCAGGGATCGATATAGCAGGATTACAGGTTGGACTTGATGGACTTTTGTCTTTTTCCAACCTTAACAACTATGTACCTATGTAACTATGTAGTCACCCATGTTTTTTCATTCAATTGTACAGTCATATGTGTCCAGCAGGCAGTATATTCAGCGCCTGGGACAAAAAATCCAGGGCCTAGGCCACGAATTTTTTAACCTTATGACGCCCATGCATCTGCCACTGCCTGACCTTGAAGCAACACATGCTCGATAACGTTGAGGCGGTCTGGTGCATGAAAAATTTGTTCACAGCTTTCTGCTGCTCTTACAGACGCTCAAACATGTGCAAAGTTGAATTCCAATGACTTGGAATGTTGCAGATTAAGCAGTGTAGAGGCAGGCCGTTCTGTTGCTGCAAGTCCAGGAGAGCATTCCTTATCACATAAGAATGACTGAAATGTGACAACAGTCTCCTGGACATTGCCAGCACCTTGCGCAAGCCACTGCACTTATTTAAAAAGCATTGCATGAATAAGCTGATGATGTACCCCATGCAGGGAGCATGTGTTATTTCCCCCAGGTTCAGGGCGACCACGATGTTGTGCCCATTATCGCTAACCACCTTTCCCAGTTTAAGTTGGTGAGGTGACAGCCAGTGGGATGTTTGCTGCACGATGTACTTCAACAACTGCTCTCCTGTGTGGCTACTCTTACCCAGGCCGATCAGGTCCAACACTGCATGGCAACAATTGACTTCACATAAGTTATAGGAAGAAGTGGAGTGGGAGTGACGCTGTGCCCTTCTGTTTTTGGGGAGGGGAGTTTGTACTTAGTGGAGGAGGTGCAGGAGGCGGATAAGTGCCTGGTGTGAGAGCCAGTCTAATGAAAACTTGGGGGGATGTGGTCAAAAGGACCTGGCCTCGTTGCCAGGGTGCTGCTTCACTGATGCTGCAAAAAACAATAATATTGACCCTTCTCAACATTGGGTCAGTGCCGTAACAGCTGCTTCCGGTGTCTACTGTGGTGTGAACCTTGCCGCACAGTGATAATTGCAGGGAGTAGCCCATGTGATCCGCCACTTCAGAGGCAGGAATGGCTTTTTGAATGAAATAATGGTGGCCAGGTATCTTTCAGCGAGGCTGAGCGCTTGCCATCAGTTCCCTAAAGGCAGCAGACTCTACTAAATGGTAATGCACTCCCATTCATTTCTATGGAGCCATCAGAAATAGCCGAGCCATCGCATGTGTGCTGCTCCCTACTTCACTTTGCCAGCTCAGTTTACAAGATACTGTAGTGGGACCAGCACCTATCAAACAATGGGGGCATAACCGAGTAATATGTCCCCATTGTCTGAGATTAGAATACCCCTTTAAGCTTGAGCACTAGCTGATTGCAGGGCGTATATACTTGTTTCCTGGCCACGCATTCCGTTATTGATGGCTGACAATGGAGCAGAAGAGGAGGAGTCTGAGAAGGAGAGGCAGAAATGGATGATGTGAAAGACACCATACTGCCCGTGGATGTGGCCTGGCTGCTGCAACGCGGACCGGAAAAGGAAGGGAACTCCTATTGCAGTAGATGGCAGCCATCTTTGCTTGGCCATGGATGGAGTGATGCTGCTTCATGTGGTTCAGTAGAGATGTGGTGTCTATGTTTGTGTTTGCCTACCCATTTCTTATTTTTTTCTGGAAGAGTTTGCACAGGGCAATGCTTCTGTTTTTCAGTAGTGTGGAGAAAAACTGCCAGACGGGAGACAAACTTGGCTTAGCTCTGGCACGTTTTGGGCCTAACTCACCCACAGTGTCAGCGGCATCACCAGATCCCAAAGCAGATATGGCTCTATCTGTTCTTTGGGAGGTACATGGCCTCTGCTCTTTATTGCTGACTCCATCACCTTCCTCCCCTCATGTTGCCTCTTCCTCAGTCCTCTTATCAGGCTCCCAGGTCCTGTCCAACACACAATTCCCCATTTCACTTTGATAGTGAAGGTCTAAAAGCATGGCAATCTAGTAGACATCATTTTGTTTGATGCTAACGATACGCATGAAGGCACGTAAGCAACCAAGCCACTTGCCATGCTTGCCAGCATGTCCTAGGACCCAGTTCTTTGAGGCTCTGCCCCCACTAAGATAATTGGCTATGGCCAGTGTCATCATCATCATTATCATCAGCCTTGTCCTCTTTCACCACCAACTGCTCCTCCTACTGTTTCTTAACCAGTTGTAGCTCCTCATCCTCCTTCACTTCCTTTTTGTCCATGGGGGTCCTTAGCAGCTACAGGGTGGCAAGATGTGAAAAATGTTCTTCTACTACCATTCCTTGTTGCATTAGTGTGAGCATTTTTTCTAATATAAATATCAGGGGGGTGTCATCATTGATGCTGCATTTATCCCTACTCACAAATGCGGTGGTCTGTTTGAAAGGCCTGAGTAAAAGACACATGTCCCTGATTAGCTGCCACTGTCTGAGCTCAAAATAACTAAATTAAAAAAAACGCCCAAGAATATACACAGAGTAATTCCAGCAAGTTGGAATTTAGCAGATGAAGCGGTGTAAAGACAGACTGTTCTGTCATTGTAAGTTAAGGAGACCATTCTTTACCACATAAGAATGGCTGAAATATGAAAGTCTCCTGGACATAGCCATCACCTTCTGCAAGCCACAATATATTTTTAAAATGAGTTGCATCACTAAATTTATCACATCCGCCATGCAGAGAGCATGTATCATTTCCCTCAAATGTAGGGCAGCTGTTCCTGCCATTGTTGCTGACCACCTTGCCCACCAGCCTGAGGTTTGCTTTTTGATGCACACCATTAGTTCCCTAAAGGCAGAAGCCAGAATCCACTAAGTGGTACAGCAGGAACTGCATCTCCAGTAACTTGGCCAGCAGCATCTTTCACACAAGCAGATTGCTAGGCATATGTAGTTGTCTTCCTGCTACAGATTCTGTTATGGATTACTGATGATGAAAAGAGTACGAGGAGGAGTAGAATTCTGAGCGGAAGAAGCAGCAATTGATAATGAAAATTACAAGGACACTGTACTGCTTGTGAATGTGACCTGGCTGCTACAAAGAACACCATGAGAAGGAGGACAGTCTTGTTCTGATTGTTGGCCAGTTCTATTTTCCCACTAGATCTAGTGATGCTGCATGTGTTGCAATGGAGCCATGGTGTCTATATTTGAGGGCCCATTCAGCAAACATGGCAGTGGTTTTGTCTGCAGAAACTGTGGAGAAAAATTGCCATACAGGAGATCCCACATAGAGCTATTAGCATCCGAGCTTGTCCTAGGTCTAGCACATTTTGACACTGCACAAATAGTATCAGTGACATTACCAGTTCCCAAGCTGAGCACAATAGAAGCAAATCTGGTATGGCAGTTCTTTTTTTTGGATGTCTTGGCTGTATTTCATATCTGCTCTCAGGGGCGTAGCTAAAGGCTCATGGGCCCTGGTGCAAGAGTTCAGCTTGGGCCCCCCTTCCCTTAGTGCTCTGTGTGTCTTCTTATGTGGCACAAGGGTCTTTGGGCCCCCTCAGGCTCCTGGGTCCGGTAGCGACTGCTACCTCTGCACCCCCTATAGCTACGCCCCTGTCTGCTCTTTATTGATGATGTGGCTACTACAACCTCCTTCTCATCACCCGCTCCCAGGTCCTGTCCAATAACATTCATTATCATAATCACCCTACCTGCCACTTTTAGCAGTCTGTGATCATAGGCTTCTTGCCCTCCCTCTGTATTTGCCCCTGTCACCAAGTCTAATAGTGCCCCTATTGCCATCACCATGGGTACAAATGCCACTGCTACTCATACTACCACTATACCAACACTGCTATACATTTCAATCATTATGCCTCCCACCTCCACCTGAACCTCCTCCTCATGGACGTTCAAACTCTGACTATTCTTACACAACTCACCAACAGAAAGACTATCTTGAGTAGCACATGTTGGCTTTTCTTAGCAATAAAGACAGAGGAGGTAGGATTGAGCGATATACCGGTGTCCACAGTATAGTAAAGAAGAACTCCCGCAAAAAAAATGTATTCCATGTCCTGCTAGAAATGTACATGATGTAATCTGTAGTGAATGCCATTTTCTTACCAGTGTCTGTATTTTTGACTTATATAATCCTGAAGTTTCTTATCTGTGTCATGTGACTAGGATTTAGACCCACCAACTAACACAGATCCTTATGTGGGACAGGAAGTCTAATTATCTATGCATTCCTAGGAATGAATAGAGCAGTGACTGGCTTCCTGTCCTGGGTCAGTTGGAGGTCAGGGAGTTGGTCACATGACCCAGCTACAAGAAGAGAGGTTATTACTCACAATTACATTCTCTGATAAGAAGATGACATTCACTATAGATTATAACATGCACCTTTCTAACATGTCAGAGAATTTTTTGCGGGAGTTCTTCTTTAAGGTATTAGGTATTAAGAAACAGCAATATGGCTATTATTGCTGTATTTTTAGTGATGTCGTAGGGGCAGTCCCACATCACAGTGCTGACTGCCTCTCATACGTCTGGCGCACATTACAGCTGGCACAGTGGAGAAGGAGAGAGTCCCTCCCTCCCCACTGTGATTTGGCTGCCGCTGCACCACCAATGAGAAGTGAAGAGAGGAGGAGGGTGGCTGCTGCGCCACCAATGAATTTAATTAACTTCTTAATACAAATACAGAAGCAATGCCAAGCTTTCCAGAGTCAATCAAAAGGAATCAGTATAGCCAAAGCAACGGAATCGGCATACATATGTCTTCCATATATCCCTGTTGAGTATTAAAGCGGGGGCACCAAATAGTGAAAGAACCTCCAAAACAAATATGTTGTTGCTTATTTATTATACTCACAAGCATAAATAGGTTAAAAGCATATAACAAAAGCTCTCCCAGTAAGCGTCTCTGCCTCATGCAATCACCCTACCCGGGTTTCGCCTTCGCTTCATCAGGGACTGTATCTTAACCAATTACCAAATACTCTTTTATACTCCCTCCCATTAAAGGGAAAGTAGCACAAGTTCTCAGACGCCTACTGTTTACATCTTCTATACATTTTACATGGTGTAGAAGGAAGTGTGGGTACAGCCTATAATATATGTATATACCCCTATGTATATACATATATGGGTGGCCCCAAATTGAGGGTCTGTGGCCCCACGGTGTCATAGGCCTGTAGCCCTGGTGGATGTGTATATCCACCAGGTGCTCTATCTATATGTATATATATAGATATGTGTGCATGTGCCCCCAGTAGCATGCACCTATATCTATATACATATATATATATATATCCTATATATATATGTATATATATTACCCCTTTATACATATATAATAATGCCCTGCTTATGACATATATAATAATGCCCTGCTTATGCCCCATGTTTATATAATGACCCCCTTATAGATATACTGACCCATAATGTCCTCCAGAAGTATATAGATACATATACATGATCCCCAGTTATGTACATGGCTCAACTTGAAGAGCACAGCGCGATCGGGTTATTTAAACCCGGTCGCGCTCGCTCCCGTGCTCCCGCGCTGCCGGCGAGCGAGCGCGCCGGCAGCATGTGCACGAGTGCCGGCGCGGTGCTATGACGTCACCGCGCCGGCACTCGTGCACATGCTGCCGGCGCGCTCGCTCGCCGGCAGGGCGGGAGCACGGGAGCGCTCTTCAAGTTGAGCCGTGCAGCCCTATGAGAATCATCCCCTGAAGACAACGAGCAACATAACAAGCGGGAATCAACCCCTACAAAACGAGAGGTTGGGGAGGGCTGCTATAAGTGTGCGTGTGTATTGTTTAGTAAGTGACGTGGTTGGAGTTAAACGGGATTGTGTAGTGTAGTTAGGGATTATTGTACTGTATTGCTAATAATAAATATTGTTATTATTTATAATACAGTGTGCAGTGTTTATTGTTTTATAACGTGTACTTTGAGTCCCTTCTAGGTCGTGTGAAAGGCAGTAGGTATGTACATAGATATAAATAGGTGGAACTAGCGGAAGCGGGTGTACGCCTATTTATGAATATTAATTATTGGTACATCCCAAAATACCAATAATTAATATCCCCTTTGTGGCTGTATTTAGCAACGACAAAGAGGAGTCGCTTATTCTGTGAATTAGCCAGGCAATAGGGACGCGGACAGTGGTTTCTGTGCGTCAAAGGGACTGGTAATTCGGACAGGTAACGCGATTCCTCAGTCCTAGCTGAATACAGTACAATTTCTTTCGCAAAAGAACCTAGATCTTTTGTGTAGTGTTTAACGTTTTGTCTATTCCATTTACACGACCCGGGACGAGTCAGATTACACGGGACCAGAGGAGGAAGACCCATACGATCGCCGAGAGAGGCTCATCGCCGGTGGTGCGGAACCAAAGAAGTCCAGCTGGTCGGGAGAAGGCGTTCCGGAGTCTACAGGACCTCCTCCAAGCAGCTCAAGTGGGACAACTAAAGGCAGCACCATAGAAGATGGCGATCTCCAAAAACGTGAGTAAAGTCAGTGCAGACTTCCCCACACTGATACACCTAGCTAAGAAGAGCACTTTCAATCCCATCCTCCCCACCTCATACACCTCCACAGAAATGTTGTGGTCTGATTTGTTGGCACAGACTTGTAGTTATGACAAGCTCTGTGTCAACAAACGGATGGTATTGAACAAGGATTCGAGGCGACTCCACATGCTAGCCAAACTTGTGTATACATTTGAGGATAGCATTTGGAAGCCGGAGCATGTCGCGCGGGTTTCTTGGTCAGCGGAGACGTTTCCTCCGATCATTCACTGCCAGTGCTGCGCCAGTAATTTACAGCAGGTTTCTGCATTGCAGGCGCAGCTGTAGGTGAATGTGCAGTCTGCTGCTGACCGAGATACACGGATGGCGGAAATAGAGTCACAGTTGGTAGAGGTGCAGAGGCAAAAGGAGGAACTTGAAGTTCAGTTGACTCAATCTTATGCTGAGATCAGGGTCTTCAAGGAGCAGGCTGCCTCTACTGACATGACTCTAGCCAAACTGAATGATGAGGTTGCTGCAAGGTCTCGTTTGATGACCGGCATGCAACAAGTCATCAGTAATTTTTCTAAGTTGATGCCGGCCCTTTCTTTTTCTGTAAAGTCAGGGCCAGACTCTCCAAAAATTTTGCCCTGTCCAGGGCAAAAAGGGGGGAGAGATATCTGTAACAGGCCAAATATAACAAAATTTGAGCCTGTTCAGATAGGAAAAAAGAGTCCAACAATTTTTTGTAATAGAAATACTGTGAGAAGTGTGTCCCTAAGAATGGAACAGTATAGGAGAAGGGAGCACGACTGCAGTGTGGACAGACCTAAGCCATGCAGGGCGGACATCAGGTGTTTTGCATGTACTGGCTTAGGTCATATAGCGAAACACTGCAGGACAGGTAAGAATAGGACACAAAGACAAATTAGGTGTTTTAGGTGTGGGAACGAAGGACACATTGCAAGGAATTGCCCTTGTGCAAGTCATTGCAATGTGTCCAGTAAGACAATCCCGGTAACAAACTGTACAGTTGGGACTAGTCAGATTGGCCATAAAGCAGTCACCACTCAGCGGATGCCTCATCAGGTGCTGAGGGGTCAAAATGGCCAATATAGGCTAGAGAATGTTTGATACCCCTGTGCTATTTGTTACATCGTTCGTTCCCTGTGTATGTCCGTGTCCTGTGTTACCTGTTTGTATGTTTCAATGTTGATGGCGGTAGTCCTGGTTTACATGTGTGTTCAGCTTTGCTGATTTTTGTAATTTGCATCCCCTGCTATGAGTCCGGTAGCATCTGTTTTTGGTTCATTCTGGTGTCTACTGTGGGTAGAGCAGTGCTATACTGTGGACTGAGGAAGGTGTTGGTTTGCGAGCAGGTAACATCGGTACAAGGTGCAGTGTGATGATTACTCTGGGCAGCCAGGGCCTCAGATCGAGACAGGTAGCACTGTTCTGCTCAGGGTTTTCAGTGGGGCTGTGTTATGCTCTGATCGGGGCAGGGAGTGGGTTGCGGACAGGCAATATGGGCACACGGATCAGTGTGACGTTGCACTGTGCAATCACTTTCTAGTCCAGACAGGCGGCATAGCTCTGACTGAGATTGGACGCTGGGTGGTCGACGACAGAGTGTGGCCTGTGTTGTTGTGTTGTGGAGTCCTGTAGAGCCAAGGCAAGATTCTTGCCACGGATATTGCTGACCTCCACAACACAGGATAACAGGGGGAAGTCAAACTGGAAACACATGAGTAGGACAGGGATGCCGTGTCATCATGAAAAAAAAAAAAGATGGTGCTTCGTCCACGGCTCCCCTCAGTGATCCTAACCTATTAGGGTGGCCATCCTTATCTGTTGGTTCAGAGGGATGTGCAGCAGAGGATGGGGTCCTCTGAAGGTTTGGTGTTCTTACACCAGTGTTAGGATAACGAGGAGTCCTGTTGGATGAAGGTCAGCCCAATACCTTTTCTCATCACATGGGTCAAGGGTATTGGTGATGGAAGTATGCAACTAAATGCACCATGAGGGGAGAAATCCCTCAGGAGCGCTGGGTACTTTCTTCTAGCCTAGGAATAATACCATAGGACGATAAGGAAGTACCGAGAGGATGACAAGGAAGGAACTGGATGCCCCCCCCCCCCCCGACACTTTCGTTTGGCTCCAGAGGATCCTGCTCCAAGCAACTCTTGTTAGATGCTCCGAGATCTTCAAGAGTCTACAAGAACGAAGACGCGATCCGGCTGGAGCGTTACTGGACTAAGAACACGGATGTGGTATGGTGGGAGAAACTGTCCGGCAAAGGTCACATCGTGTCTTCCTAAACTTTTGATACACCGGTGGTGGTTCTTCTGGCTCTGATTTGGACAATCGCCCCAGAACCCGGTAGAACATCAAGAAGATTTCCGGAGAAGATGGCTCAGGACATAATTCCTGTGAAGTCCTGGAGCCAGGGACTACATTTGATCCTATGAGGGTTCAGGATGTAGGACCATCACTATCCTGAAACCCCATAGTAGTGTATGTTTGAGACAGTATATGCATTTGATGTATATTATTTGCTATTTGGGAAGGGATGGGTCTACATGTGGTTTTCTGTGTGTGTGTGGGGAAAAGAATAGGGCTCATTAGGGACAGGTCCTTTCTTTACAATATTTGCCACTCCAACCCTATGAATGGTACAGTTCATAAGGGATGGACTGAATGACAGTCAGTGCGGTGTTCTTTCCCGTAGTTAGAATTTAGGTGCTATGACATCACCTCACACTCCAGAAAGTCTGACCTGCCTTGTAAAGACCTGCGTATCTGTCCAAGAAAGAACTTCCTCAAAGACAGATTCTACAAGCAAGATGAAAAGAGGTGTCAGGAGAAAAGTGACAAAGGAGGCCAGTCCACCTGTGCTACGTGGATCGGCCTAGAAGATGAAGAGTGAAGCTGTCCCAGAGTCTAATCGACAAAGAGAAGGCAGTGGGAGCAGCTGATACTGGAAGACCGACACTACATGAAGATCGCGAGTAGAGCCATCCCAGAGTCCAATCAACAAAAGACGACAGTGGGAAGAGCTGAGGCTTAAAGACCATCACTACCCAGATGTGAGGGTGAAGCCATCCCTGAAATCAGACCAATTGAAGAAGACTGTGGGAGTAGCGGAAGGTTCGAGACAGTGGTGTGCCATCCCAGAAGTCAGAACAACTAAAGACGACTGAGGGAGACGCCGGTGCATGATACCGAGAGAAGACGAGGATAGTTTGATCTGTGGACGGAGACGTCGGGTTACGGTGAAGGGCAGGGAAGAGGTCGCGTAACCACGAGGGGTGATGTCTCAGTACCTAAGGACCGAATCATTCTTCAGTCCATCCTGAACTGGTATCCGTTGTGTGGGGGGGAGGAGGCAAATGTATCCCCACACTTCCGTCCCATTTTAATTTGTCGTGTTCTCGACAACAGGGGGATTGTAGAAGGAAGTGTGGGTACAGCCTATAATATATGTATATACCCCTATGTATATACATATATGGGTGGCCCCAAATTGAGGGTCTGTGGCCCCACGGTGTCATAGGCCTGTAGCCCTGGTGGATGTGTATATCCACCAGGTGCTCTATCTATATGTATATATATAGATATGTGTGCATGTGCCCCCAGTAGCATGCACCTATATCTATATATATATATATATATATATATATATATATATATATATATCCTATATATATATGTATATATATTACCCCTTTATACATATATAATAATGCCCTGCTTATGACATATATAATAATGCCCTGCTTATGCCCCATGTTTATATAATGACCCCCTTATAGATATACTGACCCATAATGTCCTCCAGAAGTATACAGATACATATACATGATCCCCAGTTATGTACATGTATCTATATACATGTCACAGCCAGGGTGCCCCCCCCCCCATAGCCCCCAGCAGAGGGACAAAGGCCATCTGCTGGGGATAGCTAGAGACATGGGACTGGACTAATTAGTCCAGTCCCAGGTACTTCAAAGGGACAGAAGATCGATATGATCTTCTGTCCCTTCTGTTAATTATCCTCAGCGCTGCTGGGGGCAATTAACAGGACAGGGAAACAATAGGTTTCCCTGTCTCTGTCCGGCGCGTACCTCCGGCGCTTGTAATCACAAGCGCCGGAGATACAAAGTGCTCCCCAGGCGGAGGATCAAAGAGATCCTCCACCCGGGAAACAGCACGGGCCGGCGCGGTGACGTCATAGCACCGCACCGGCACTCGTGCACATGCTGCCGGCGCGCTCGCTCGCCGGCAGCGCGGGAGCACGGGAGCGAGCGCGATCGGGTTTAAATAACCCGATCGCGCTGCGCTCTTCAAGTTGAGCCGTGCAGCCCTATGAGAATCATCCCCTGAAGACAACGAGCAACATAACAAGCGGGAATCAACCCCTACAAAACGAGAGGTTGGGGAGGGCTGCTATAAGTGTGCGTGTGTATTGTTTAGTAAGTGACGTGGTTGGAGTTAAACGGGATTGTGTAGTTAGGGATTATTGTACTGTATTGCTAATAATAAATATTGTTATTATTTATAATACAGTGTGCAGTGTTTATTGTTTTATAACGTGTACTTTGAGTCCCTTCTAGGTTGTGTGAAAGGCAGTAGGTATGTACATAGATAAGCGGGTGTACGCCTATTTATGAATATTAACCCCTTAACGCCGAATGACGGCTTATCCCGTCATGGGCAGGAGCCGCTTGCCGCCCCATGACGGGATAAGCCGTCATGGCATTAAACTGTCACCATGTCTGATGACATGGTGACAGTGCTGAGACCCCGGCTGTTACTTACAGCCAGGGGTCTCAGCTAACCAGCCCGGGACCAATGGGGGGGTCCCGGGCTAGCGATCGCTGTGATTGGCTAGTCTGTTCAGACTAGCCAATCGCAGCGATCGTGCTGCAATAAACTGTAAAATAAAAAAAATAAAAAAAAATTTGCAATATACTATATATCCCCCCCCCACCCCACTGTTTACTTTGATGGCCGTTTGGGTGGGTGGGGGGGGGATATATAGCTGGCGGGCGGGCGGGCGATGTGCGGGCGGCTGCGGCGAGAGTGCCGCCCGCAATTTCAGGATGGCCGAGCGTTATCAAGCAGAGTATCAGCATACAGCTGATACTCTGCTTGAAACTGCTGACATCGGTGCTGGCACCGATGTCAGCAGTTTAACCCCTTCCATGCCGCGGTCCGTAGGGACCGCTGTATGGAAGGGGTTAACAGGGAGGGAGCTCCCTCCCTCTCCCATCGAGCGCTGGCAGCGCCGATGGTGTGGCCAGATGAGAGGGAGGAAGCTCCCTCTCCCTTCCATCGGGACGCTGCTCTGCTGTGGCAGCGTCCCGATGGTTACCATGGCAACCAGACGCTTTCAGAAGCTCCTGCTAAAGGTAGGAGCCTGACAAGGTTTAGCAACAGTGAAAATGCACTGCAGTACACTATACAGTGTACTGTAGTGTATTATAGAACAATCAGACCCACTGGATCTTCAAGAACCAAGTGGGTCTGAGTCTAAGAAAGTGTAAAAAAATTAAAAAAAAAGTGTAAAAAAAAGTGTTAAAAAAAATCCCTTTTTCCCCCCAAAACTCAAATTTGAAATTAGTAAAAAAAGATAAAAAATACCCCAAGCATGTTAGGTATCGCCACGTTCGTAACAACCTGCTCTACAAAAATATCACATGTCCCAACCCCTCAGGTGAACACCGTAAAAAAATAAAAATAAAAACAGGTTCAAAAAAGCTATTTTTGTCACTTTACATCACAAAAAGTGTAATAGCAAGCGATCAAAAAGGCATATGCCCCTCAAAATAGTACCAATCTAACCGTCACCTCTTCCCACAAAAAATTAGCCCCTACCTGAGACAATCGCCCAAAAAATAAAAAAACTACAGCTCTCACAATAGAGACACTAAAACATGGATTTTTTTGTTTCAAAAATGAAATTATTGTGTAAAACTTAAATAAATTTAAAAACTATACATGTTAGGTATCGCCACGTCCGTAACAACCTGCTCTACAAAAATATCACATTAGTTAACCCCTCAGGTGAACACAGTAAAAAAAATAAAATAAAAACAGGGTCAAAAAAGCCAATTTTTGTCACTTTACATGACAAAAAGTGTAATACCAAGCGATCAAAAAGGCGTATGCCCCCCAAAATAGTACCAATCTAACCGTCACCTCTTCCCGCAAAAAATGAGCCCCTACCTGAGACAATTGCCCAAAAAATAAAAAAACTACAGCTCTCACAATGGAGACACTAAAACATGGATTTTTTTTGTTTCAAAAATGATATTATTGTGTAAAACTTAAATAAAAATAAAAAACTATACATGTTAGGTACTGCCACGTTCGTAACAACCTGCTCTACAAAAATATCACATTAGTTAACCCTCAGGTGAACACAGTAAAAAAAAAAAAAAAAACAGCCAGAACAGCCATTTTTGTTTACCTTGCCTAACAAAAGTGTAATATAAAGTGATTAAAAATCATATGTTCCCCAAAATAGTATCAATAACACTGTCACCTTATCCCTTAGTTTCCAAAATATGGGCACTTTTTGGTTGTTTCTACTGTAGGGGTGCATCGGGGGGGCTTCAAATGGGACATGGTGTCTCAAAACCAGTCCAGCAAAATCCGCCCTCCAAAAACCATCTGGCGCACCTTTCCTTCTGCGCTTGGCCATGCGCCCATACAGTAGTTTACAATCACATGCGGGGTGTTTCTTTAAATCGCAGAATCAGGGTAATAATTTTTGAGGTTTTTTTGCTATTAACCCTTGATTTGTTACAGGAAAAAATGGATTAAAATGGAAAATCTGCAAAAAAAGTGACATTTTGAAATGTCATCTCCATTTTCCTTTAATTCTTGTGGAATACATAAAGGGTTAACACAGTTTGTAAAATTAGTTTTGAAAACCTTGAGGGGTGTAGTTTCTAAAATGGGGTCATTTATGGTGGTTTCTATTATGTTAGCCCCACAAAGTGACTTCAGAACTGAACTGGTGCTTAAAAAAATGGTTTTGGAAAATTTCTAAAAAAATTTAAGAATTGATTCTAAAATTCTAAGCCTTCTAACATCCCCAAAAAATAAAATTACATCTACAAAATGATGGCAACATAAAGTAGACATATGGGACATGTAAAGTAATAACTATTTTGTGAGGGATCACTATCTGCCTTAATAGCAGAGAAATTCAAAGTTTGAAAATTACAAATTTTTCCAAATTTTCTGTAAATTTAGGATTTTTTTATAAATAAAGGTGATTTATATTGACTCAAATTTACCACTGTCGTGGAGTACAATGTGTCACGAAAAAACAATCTTGGAATCAGTCGAATCGGTGAAAGAATCCCAAAGTTATGAATTGATAAAGTGATACATGGCAGATTTTAAAAATGTGGCTTCGGCATTAAGTGTAAAAGTAGCTTCGGCCTTAAGGGGTTAATTATTGGTACATCCCAAAATACCAATAATTAATATCCCCTTTTACACATGGTCATACCATCATAAAAATAATCTAAAACATCCCTCAAATAAAAATATCAAATCTCATTTAAAACAGACAGTATTCATAATGCTCACACCAACCCTGTTCACACACTGCGTTTTTTCGGAGAATACAGGTCTTAGTTAGCCACACATTAATTTGTGTAAATAATTTCTAAATGCCACTAACTCTCTTCTCCCTCCCTTCCCACAAGTATCACACCATTGTCAGTTAACCTCTCCCATGCCTCAAAACTACATAACACAGATCTACGAGACATTATCATTTCAAACTTCCCGGTCCATCTCTTGTTCGGACCACGTGATTGGAAAGAACCAATAGAATCCTAATATTGGATTCATTCACAGATTCCTCCGATCACGTGGGCCGAAACAACCAATTAGCTTTTACTACACCTCCCATTCAAACTTTTGATCCATGATTTCTATTGAATTGAAGTGTTTCTCTACTATAATTGCCGGGTAACTTGAATCTTTCTTCTCACATACAAAATTCTATTATTTTCAGTCCTTCTCATCTTTGTTCATTCCCTATTATAGCGGCGTTTGTTAATATCTCTCTACCTTCTATCAGTACTTAAAGTCCGAATAAACTCCGCACTTATTTTTCCTTCATACACAACTACTAAGGTCCTTTAACCCTTATATATCCTTTATTAATCTTCAGAACCATCTATCACAGACACATTACCGTCCTTCTAGCAGGCAGGGTTTGAGGTCAAACTCAATATTAAGACCATTGGGCTGAAGGGTATTTAATTTATAAATCCACTCTACTTCTCGCTTGTTGATCTTAGCTACTGGATCCCCCCCCTCTCCAGTTTTGATGTACTTTCTCGATTCCAATAAATCTCAAATCTTTCGGATCTTTTTTATGTTCCTTCAGAAAATGTGCAGAGACACTGTGTGTCTAATCCTTTTCGTATATATTTCTTATGTGTTCCTGCACTCTTGTCTTTAATTTCCTCAGGGTTCGACCTACATATTGGAAGCCACACGGGCACTCCAACATGTAGATGACCCCCGAGTGCTCACAAGATATTTCCCCATTAATTTTGAACACCATCTTATTTTTAGCAACTATCTCTTGCATATACAATTTCCTCTCCTTTCTGTCCCGATTTTTACAGGGTAAACAAAACCCACACCATATGAATTTACAGCTTTTTTTCTTCTCTATTTTAACAGGAATGTAACTGTGTTCCAGATAGTTCCTCAAATTTGGCTCTTTCCTAAAAATCATACTTGGTTTTTCAGGGATAACTATTCCTAATACAGGATCATATTTTAATGTTACCCAATTTTTCTTTAATGCATTTTTTATAATTCCTACACTAGCATTGAAATCAGTAAGAAACGAAAACCTAAATTGTTCTCCCTCATTATGTTCTGCCTTCTTGTCCTTTTTTATTACAGTTTTTTCCACCTTTTCATCATAGCCCTTCTCTATAAACCTTTTTTGAATAATTTTGCTCTGTTCCCTATATACTTCTAAATCAGTGCAATTGCGATGTATTCTTTGTACTTGTCCTTTTGGGACATTTGTCAACCAAGGACTATAATGGCAACTGTCCAATTCAATATAAGAATTGACATCTGTCTTTTTGAAAAAGGTCTTAAGTTTTTAATTTTCCTTTTTCTATATATAGAGTTAAATCCAAAAAATCCACAGAGCTTTGGCTCATATTGCTGGTGAACTGTAGATTCCATTTATTTTTATTTATGTTGGAAATAAAATCTTCTAAACCTTCTCGACTGCTCTGCCACATTAGCAGGCAGTCGTCTATGTAGAGTTCCCATAAGGTTAGTTTACCCCCTTCTTGTTCTTTATCTAATATTGGTTGTATTAGGGCTGGGCGATTAATCGAATTAATTCGATTAATTCGCCAATTGAAAGCCTCACAATTTTATTTTTTAGGAAAATCGTGAACTCGATTTTCCTAAAATGGCGCCCGCCAGATAAAATTAAAAAAATCTCTCACCTGTCCTGCGCCGCGTCTCCGCTCCGGTGTCCGGCGCTCCTCTTCTTCTCCGGGGCCGCGCTGCACTGTCCTGACCACGTACAGCGTCAGGACGTAGTGCTTGCACTCTGACCTGACGCTGCACGAAGTCAGGTGACAGTGCAGCGCCGGGAGAAGAAGACTGAGGAGCGCCGGACCTGGAGAGGAGCCGCGGCGCAGGACAGGTAAGGGATTTATTTTATTCTTATAGTGGCCTAGTGGGCTGTTCTGAGGGCTGAAGGGGGCACTACTGTGGGCTAATCTGAGGTTTCAAGGGGGCACTACTGTGGGCTGTTCTGAGGTCTGAAGGGGCACTACTGTGGGCTAATCTGAGGTCTCAAGGGGGCACTACTGTGGGCTAATCTGAGGTCTCAAGGGGGCACTACTGTGGGCTAATCTGAGGTCTCAAGGGGGCACTACTGTGGGCTGATCTGAGGTCTGAAGGGGGCACTATTGTGGGCTGATCTGAGGTCTGATGGGGGCACTGTGGGCTGATCTGAAGTGTGATGGGGGCACTGTGGGCTGATCTGAGGTCTGATGGGAGCACTGTGGGCTGATCTGAGGTCTGATGGGGGCACACTGGGCTGATGTGGGGTCTGATAGGGCACAATGGGCTGATGTGGGGTCTGATGGGGCACATCGGGCTGATGTGGGGTCTGATGGGGCACAATGGGCTGATGTGGGGTCTGATGGGGCACAATGGGCTGATCTGAGGTCTGATGGGGGCACAGTGGGCTGATCTGAGGTCTGATGGGGGCACAGTAGGCTTTTTTATTTTTTTTTATATTTTTAATAACATAAGAAAATCGAGATTTAAATCGTGAATCGTCCAAAATTAAACAAAAAAAAAAAAAAAATCGAGATTTTTTTTGGGGGGCCATATCGCCCAGCTCTAGGTTGTATGTTGACTTGCTCCCACATTGACATAAAAATATTTACGAAACTGGGGGAAATTCCGCCCCCATCGCAGTCCCAGTCTGTTACAGATAGGAGGAGCCCCCAAACCAAAAGTAATTGTGACCAAGACAAAAGTCGAGGCATTTAAGGATAAATCTCTTCTGGTTATCCATAATATCTGGGTCATTGTTTAGTTCTAATTCAAGTGCTTCTATTCCTAATTTCTTGGTAATAACTGTATAAAAAGATGTAACGTCAACTGTGGCCAACCATATATCATCTTCTATAGATCCCATCTTAGAAATGATCTCAATTACATTCCCTGTATCCTTAAGGTAAAAAGGGGCTCTCACCACATATTTCTGAAGAAAAAAATCTATATATTTAGTTAGCCTGCAGGTCAGGGAATTAATCCCTGACACAATTGGCTTTCCAGGGGGGTCTATTGCATTTTTGTGGATTTTTGGAAGCTGGTAGATAACTGGAATAACTGGATGTTTTATTCTCAAAAATTCATACTCTTTTTTATCTAAAATCTCTTGACTATAGCCTTCATTCAACACAATATCTAATTCAGCTTTATATTCTGACGTGGGGTCTTTTTTATCAACCGGTATGTTTCAACATTGGACAATAATCTCACCATTTCTTTATCATATTTATCCTTGTCCAACACTACTACCCTGTGGATTTTTTGGATTTAACTCTATATATAGAAAAAGGAAAATGAAAAATTTAGACCTTTTTCAAAAAGACGGATGACAATGCTTATATTGAATTGGACAGTTGCCATTATAGTCCTTGGTTGACAAATGTCCCAAAAGGAAAATTACAAAGAAAACATCACAATTGCACTGATTTAGAAGTATATATGGAAAAAAGCAAAATTATTCAAAAAAGGTTTATAGAGAAGGGCTATGATGAAAACAACTTATTAAAAATAAGTAATGAGGTGGAAAAAACTGTAATAAAAAAAAAGGCAGAACATAATAAGGGAGAACAATTTAGGTTTTCGTTTCTTACTGATTTCAATGCTAGTGTAGGAATGATAAAAAATGCATTAAAGAAAAATTGGGTAACATTAAAAAATGATCCTGTTTTAGGAACAGTTATCCCTGAAAAACCAAGTATGATTTTTAGGAAAGCGCCAAATTTGAGGAACCATCTGGAACACAGTTACATTCCTGTTAAAATAGAGAAGAAAACAAGCTGGAAATTCACATGGTGTGGGTTTTGTTTACCCTGTAAAAAAACGGGACAAAAAGGAGAGGAAATTGTATATGCAAGAGATAGTTGTTAAAAATAAGATGGTATTCAAAATTAATGGGGAAATATCTTGTGAGCACTCGGGGGTCATCTACATGTTGGAGTGCCCATGTGGCCTCCAATATGTAGGTCGAGCCCTGAGGAAATTAAAGACAAGAGTGCAGGAACACATAAGAAATATATACGAAAAGGATTAGACACACAGTGTCTCTGCACATTTTCTGAAGGAACATAAAAAAGATCCGAAAGATTTGAGATTTATTGGAATCGAGAATGTACATCAAAACTGTAGAGGGGGGGATCCAGTAGCTAAGATCAACAAGCGAGAAGTAGAGTGGATTTATAAATTAAATACCCTTCAGCCCAATGGTCTTAATATTGAGTTTGACGTCAAACCCTGCCTGCTAGAAGGACGGTAATGTGTCTGCGATAGATGGTTCTGAAGATTAATAAAGGATATATAAGGGTTAAAGGACCTTAGTAGTTGTGTATGAAGGAAAAATAAGTGCGCGGTTTATTTGGACCTTAAGTACTGATAGAAGGTAGAGAGGTATTAACAAACGCCGCTATAATAGGGAATGAACAAAGATGAGAAGGACTGAAAATAATAGAATTTTGTATGTGAGAAAGGTTTAAAGGTTTTCTGTCACTAGTTTTTTTGGTATGAATCAGGCTGACATTAGAGATGTGCTAATGTCACCTGATTCCAAATATATATCTGTTTTATTTACTGGTGCCCCCATTTTTATATAAAATGAACTTTTATTTTATGCTAATAAGGCCTCTAGGTGCAAGGGGCGTTACCGTTGCTCCTAGAGGCTCTGTTGATTGACAGGACCAGGCAGAGAAGAAACACACCATTCACCATAGCTTGCAAGGACCTTCAATGATGTCATGACCATGTGATCAGTCACATGGTTTAGGAGGAGACAGGCCGTTTGTGTGATCCTAACCATGTAACTGATCACATGGTCATGACATCATTGAAGGTCCTTGCAAGCTATGGTGAATAGAGTGTTTCTTCTCTGCCTGGTCCTGTCAATCAACAGAGCCTCTAGGAGCAGGGGTAACGTCCCTTACACCTAGAGGCCTTATTAGCATAAAATAAAAGTTCATTTTATATAAAATTGGGGGCACCAGTAAATACAACAGATATACAGATATATATTTGGAATCAGGTGACATTAGCACATCTCTAATGTCAGCCTGATTCATACCGAAAAAACTGGTGACAGAAACCCTTTAAGTTACCTGGCAATTATAGTAGAGAAACACTTCGATTCAATAGAAATCATGGATCAAAAGTTTGAATGGGAGGTGTAGTAAACGCTAATTGGTTATTTCGGCCCATGTGATCGGAGGAATCTGTGAGTGAATCCAATAGTAGGATTCTATTGGTTCTTTCCAATCACGTGGTCCGAACAAGAGATGGACCGGGAAGTTTGAAATGATAATGTCTCGTCGATCTGTGTTATGTAGTTTTGAGGAATGGGAGAGGTTAACTGACAATGGTGTGATACTTGTGGGAAGGGAGGGAGAAGAGAGTTAGTGGCATTTAGAAATTATTTGCACAAATTAATGTGTGGCTAACTAAGACCTGTATGCTCTGAAAAAACGCAGTGTGTGAACAGGGTTGGTGTGAGCATTATGAATACTGTCTGTTTTAAATGATATTTGATATTTTTATTTGAGGGATGTTTTAGATTATTTTTATGATGGTATGACAATGTAAAATGTATAGAGGATGTAAACAGTAGGGGTCTGAGAATTTGTGCTACTTTCCCTTTAATGGGAGGGAGTATAAAAGAGTATTTGGTAATTGGTTAAGATTAGAGATGAGCGAGCACTAAAATGCTCGGGTGCTCGTTATTCGAGTTGAACTTTTCCCGATGCTCGGGTGCTCGTTTCGAATAACGAACCCCATTGAAGTCAATGGGAGACTCGAGCATTTTTGCAGGGGACCAAGGCTCTGCCTAGGGAAGGCTGGGTGAAAACCTGGAAACCTCAGAAAATGATGGAAACACCACGGAAATGGACAGGAAACAGCAGGGGCAGCATCCATTAATGCCTCTGAGGCTGCCTAATCCCACCATTACCCCAAATTCTCCTAGTGGGGCATGTGTGGTATCGATTCTTCTCAGTTTAAAATCGTATATGTCCCCTATCTTGGGACCATATATTTCATGGATTGTTCGAACACGGAAAAGGAAAAAGAGCTTGCTCTGGCCAGGGGAGTGTCTTTTCTACTGCAGCTAAGGGGACGTGTCCATGCTCTGCCTATCACAGGTCAGGAGCCAATTAAAAGAGGAACCAACAAAAATCAGTATAATATCTAATATGTCCCTTATCCGGGTAAACTGTTTGGAGAGAGGGCCTGTAGGTGGGGGGCAGGCTGGGGGAAGGAGGTTGAGCTGGAAGAGCCAGAGAAGTGCCCCCTGGGCTAGCGTGTGTGGTGGTGACAACAGCCGGATGTAGTTAGAATGACGACGCAGGACCCCAACTTAAAAATTTAGCATCAACCGGTACAGTCGTAAATTATGAGATTGATCAAGTGTGGTATGTCTTCTATGTATACTACTCAGTTTAATACCGTATATGGCACCTATCCGGAAAAATAGTTTGGAGAGAGAGAAAGATTGGAAAAAGACGTAAATTGTTTGGAGAGAGGGCCTGTAGGTGGGGGGCAGGCTGGGGGGAAGGAGGTTGTGCTGGAAGAGCCAGAGGAGTGCCCCCTTGGCTAGCGTGTGTGGTGGTGACAACAGCCGGATGGAGTTCGAATGACGACGCAGGACCCCTACTTAAAAATTTAGCATCAACCGGTACAGTCGTAAATTATGAGCTTGATCAAGTGTGGCATGTGTTCTATGTATTCTTCTCAGTTTAATACCGTATATGGCAGCTATCCGGAAAAATAGTTGGAGAGAGGGCCTGTAGGTGGACCTCCGGAAAAATTGTTTGGAGAGAGGGCCTGTAGGTGGACCTCCGGAAAAATAGTTTGGAGAGAGGGCTTGTAGGTGGACCTCCGGAAAAATTGTTTGGAGAGAGGGCCTGTAGGTGGACCTCTGGAAAAATTGTTTGAAGAGAGGGCCTGTAGGGGGCCCTCCTGAAAAATTGTGGTAAAAAAGTGCCAGTTGGACCTCTAAAAAATGGCGTTATTTTGGTCAGCGTTAGGCAAAGACGACATGGAGGAGGAGGAGGAGTAGGAGGAGTAGAGAAGAGGAATCGGATACATAAGTAATGTTAATCTTTAGCTGCTTTCCCCCGGAGGAGATTTGAATTCCGGTGAAATCCAGGCTTTGTTCATTTTAATAAGCGTCAGCCTGTCAGCTCTGTCAATTGACAGGCGTGTACGCTTATCGGTGATGATGCCACCAGCTGCACTGAATACCCGCTCTGACAGCACGCTAGCGGCAGGGCAGGCCAGCGCCAGTTCAGGCCACGTGTTCAGCTTTGAAACCCAGTAGTTGTATGGAGCAGAGTGATTGGTCCGGACGTTGGTATGGTCAGCTAGGTACTCCCTCACCATCTTTCTGTACAGCTCCCCCCTACTCTGCCTAGACTGGGGACAGCTGACAGTGTCTTGCTGGGGTGACATAAAATTGGCAAAGGCCTTGGAGAGCATTCCCCTGCCAGTGCTGGACAAGCTGCCTGCTCGCCTACTCTCCCCCGCTACTTGGCCCACAGAACCATGCCCTCTGCCGCTAGCGGCGTCAGATGGGAAGGATTGTTTCAGCTTGTGCACCAGGGCCTGTTGATATTGATTCACTCTCATACTCCTTTCCTCTGCAGGGATGAGAGTGAAAAGGTTCTGCTTGTACCGTGGGTCCAGGAGAGTGATCACCCAGTAATCGGTGTTTGAAAAAATGCTTCTAACGCGAGGGTCACGGGATAGGCAGCCTAACATGAAGTCTGCCATGTGCGCCAGAGTCCCAACACGCAAGAATTCCCTCTCCTCACTGGCCTGACTCTCCATTTCCTCCTCCAAGTCCTCCTCTTCAGCCCATACACGCTCAAGAGTTAAGGACTGAGCACTGGTACCCTCTACTGTCTTGCCGACATTCTCCTCCTCTTCCTCCTCATCCTCATCCCCCTCCTCCGATACGCGCTGAGAAACAGACCGGAGGGTGCTCTGGCTATCAAGCGACGTATCTTCCTCCACCGTCTCTTGTGACAAGCGGAAAGCATCTGACTTCATGCTGAGCAGTGAGTTTTTCAACAGGCAAAGCAGCGGGATGGTGAGGCTGATAATGGCGGCATCGCCGCTGACCATCTGTGTTGACTCCTCAAAGTTGGTCAACACCTGGCAGATATCAGACATCCACGTCCACTCCTCATTGTAGACTTGAGGAATCTGAGTGACCTAACTACCAGTTCTGGTGGAAGTTGACATCTGGCAGTCTACAATCGCTCTGTGCTGCTGGTGAACTCTGGATAACATGTTTAATGTCGAATTCCATCTCGTGGGCACGTCGCACAACAGTCGGAGAGCGGGCAGTTGTAGGCGGCGCTGCACTGCCCTGAGAGTGGCAGCATCTGTGGTGGACTTGCGGAAATGCGCACAGATGCGGCGCACCGTGGTGAGCAAATCCAGATTGGGGTATGTCTTGACGAACCGCTGAACTATGAGATTGAACACGTGGGCCAGGCATGGCACATGTGTCAGTCTGCCGAGTTGCAGAGCCGCCACCAGGTTACGCCCGTTGACACACACAACCATGCCTGGCTTGAGGTTCAGCGGTGCCAGCCACACATCGGTCTGCGCTGTGATGCCCTGTAACAGCTCTTGGGCGGTGTGCCTTTTGTCACCTAAGCTCAGCAGTTTGAGCACCGCCTGCTGGCGCTTACCCACGGCACTGCTGCTGCGCCTAGAGCTACCGACTGAAGGCGCCGTGCCCCCGGATGGTAATTCGGTGGAGGAGGAGGGGTCGGAGGAGGAGGCATAGTACGTCTGAGAGACCGTGACCGAGGTAGGCCCCGCAATCCTCGGTATGGGCAGTACATGAGCGGCCCCAGAGTCAGTCTCGGTCCCAGCCTCCACCAAGTTAACCCAATGTGCCGTCAGTGAGATATAGTGTCCCTGCCCGGCAGCACTTGTCCACGTGTCCGTGGTTAGGTGGACCTTCTCAGAAACAGCGTTGGTCAGGGCACGGATGATGTTCTGTGACACGTGCTGGTGTAGGGATGGGACGGCACATCGGGAAAAATTGTGGCGGCTGGAGACCGAATACCGAGGGGCAGCCACCGCCATGAGATTGCGAAAGGCCTCGGTCTCTACCAGCCTATAGGGCAGCATCTCCAGGCTAAGCAATTTGGAGATGTGGACTTTGAGGGCTTGGGCATGTGGGTGGAAATGTATTTCCTCTTGCGCTCTAGCGTCTGCTGTAAAGACAGCTGAACACTGCGCTGGGACACATTGGTGGACACTGTGGAGGATCGTGGAGGCGAAGGTGTGGTTTTCCGTGCCGGGGTCCTGGGCAGGGGGTTGACTAGCAGAGGCAGCGAGTGACACAGGGGAAGGAGCAGTGGTGTGACCCGCAGGAGGTGGTGAAGGGCCTTGGTTCCATTGAGTGGGGTGTTTAGCACTCATATGCCTGCGCATGCTGGTGGTGGTTAGGCTAGTAGTGGTGGCACCCCTGCTGATCCTGGTGTCGCACAGGTTGCACACCACAGTCCGTCGGTCATCCTCACTTTCTTTAAAGAACCTCCAGACTTGCGAACATCTAGGCCTCGCCACGGGAGCTTCACTACGTGAAACAGTTGCTGCTGATGCACCAGCTCTGGC